>CM065726.1:16693365-16695865 GCA_033310375.1 Conus canariensis
CTCAGCTTTTGTTCACGTCGGAAGGGAGCAAACTAAACGGGTGTTGGATCAGAACTGACACCACTGATCAATGTATTCAACATGGATACATCTAGGCTTGTAATTTTCGGGCTTTCATATTCGCTAAACAGTTGTGTGTTTCTTTCGTTATTTCGTTAGCTTTAACACAGCTTAGAATTCTTTTACGGCTTTGTCCTTCTTTCTTTCTTTCTTTCTGTCTTTATTGCTGTGTGTGTGTGTGTCTGCGCCTGTCTGTCTGTCGTTCTTTCTTTCTTTCTTCTTTTCCTTCCTTTATTTCTTTTTCACTTCCTTCCTTTCCTCCTCTCTGTGAGTTGGTCGGTCGGTCGTTCGGTCTTTTTTTCTTCTTTCTTTCTGTCTTTTTCCCATTCTCTTTTTCTTTGTCGTAACAAATAGAATGCATGTGCCAGTACATTAAACATTAGCACATTAAGAAGCCCAGATGCTCTGTGTCAAACACTAAAATACGAAAAGTTCACAAGAGAACGTCCATCGGTAATACCACAGACACACATTCGCATGGTAAATTAGACCTGATAAAGCAACCAAAAAAATCGGGGGAAATAGGAGGATGAAGGACCCACCAAAATATGAAAAAATGAAATAAAAGAAAGGAAAAGAAAACGAAAGGATGTCAAAAAATGTGGAAAAAAATGAAGGTTGGAGGACCAAAAACAAACAAAACAACATGAAGTAAAATGAATACACCACCGATCAGCCGTGCAGTGTCTCCTCTAGTTGGTTGCCTCATGACGACTTAATACTGACTGCATTCTATAGACTCGTAAATGCTTGGCCTGTGACAGGACAAAAAGCCGGGGCAGCAGACCTACCGTGAGAAACAGTAACTGTGATCACCATTTGTAGGAAGAAAAATGTCAATTTTACAATATGAAAAAAAAACCACACACGCACGCACATGTGCCCGCACGCACGCAGGTACCCACGCACCCTCACACGCATCACACACACACACACACACACACACACACACACACACAACACATACACAGAGACACACACACACACACACAGAGACGCAGACACACACACACGCACACGCACACACACACACACACGCGCGCAGAGTTGACCTCCTCCTTTGGGTTCACACATTCACAGGCACACGCTGACACACACACACACATACATACACACACACGCGCGCGCGCGCGCGCGCGCACGCACGCACGCACGCACATACGCACACATATACACACCATTCTCAAAGACGTTAATGACAGGTGAACATTTGATACAAGACGTCAAGCGGCAGACGTCTCTCTCTCTCTCTCTCTCTCTCTCTCTCTCTCTCTCCCATGAAGTGATGAAGTATGTAAGAAAGATAATCCAGGAAACGAAAGTAGGACGAGAATTTGGCCAGTTTAGTAAAGCAAACAGTAAGGCACGTAGAATTAAGAAGTAGGTCAACATGCAAATCAGCATGAAGCGGTGATGAATGCGTTCCATTCCGCTACGCGCACACAGTGCCAATCTCCCTCTAGCCGTCTCTCGCCCGTTCTTCCGCTCTCTGCTCAGAGAGAGAGGGAGGGGTGGGGGGAGGGTGGGGGGTAGTGGAGCGTGAGGCGGATGGGGCGATAGTGGGAGGCGGTGGGAGCGAGAGTGGGAGAGAGAGTGGGAGTAGGAATGAGAATTGTCTGTCGAGTCTTGGCTGGATCGTCTGCTGTGATGGCTGCCCGTTGATCAGATTATAATGAGTATGGTTTTGTACTCTTTGAATAACGATAGCTGTTGTATGCATTTTGATTATTTTCCGATGGTTGTTTTGAATTATCAAAGTCTGAATTCTAGGGATCCGACTATTAAGAGACTCCTCTGGTCGGCGGGCGGTCAAGACACTGTGTGCGAGTCAAGTGTCGACAAGACCCACGGGACAGAATAATGACAGGGTCACAGGCTGAAAAGAAATAGGGAAAACGACAATTAAAGTGAAAAAAACTGAAGGAATGTACCAACCTGATACATGGAAAGCAACAAGGTTTTAGTAATTTATCCATGGGGCTGCTAAATCCAACGAATATAAACAGCACAAGTCCAACACCACACGAACACGACCACAGAAGAACACACTCTGTGTGTCAAAGGTTAGCATGGCAGCTTTGTTATGTAGACTCAAGATTCGGGGTTTACCTTTGCACCGGAGAGGGCGATAGGCTTATTTTGCGCATGCGTAATTGATGTAAACAAAAGATGCTTAAAATAGTACAGCTTTCCGGAGAATCTTACGACGCAGGGAAGAAAGGTCTTCACTGTATAAACGAAATATGATGAGGGTAACGAAATAGAAAACATGAGTTTTGTATGATAGTATCAACAGCATTAATATCATGAGTTTTAAAATAATAATATATATACTTACATTACGTTCATAAGGAAGAATGTACCAAGTAGTGTTAATGTATGATTAAGATAGAATTCTGCATGTACATACTGTCAGGGAAGAATGTTTCGTTGCAGTTAT
>CM065726.1:16700865-16703365 GCA_033310375.1 Conus canariensis
TATTCTAAGAAAAGTAATTTCCTCACCGAGTAAGGGACAGTTGGTGGTATCATTTACTGACATAACTAGTACGACAACAACATACGCATCTGGAATTGCTTATGATATATGTGATTGCTGTAAAACACTTCTATGAGACAGTGTAGTCTACATCAAAGAATCTGTGATATATTTTCGAAGGTCTTTTCTGAAGGTGTGCAGTGAACGGCATAATTTTAGGTCTGGAGGAAGAGAGTTCCAAACGGCTGAACCTGAAAATGCAAAACTAGTTTTGAACATGTCGATCAGAGTACGTGGTAGAATATAATTGTTAGACCCATACCGACATGAGACCTTAGTAAGTATATCTCTGAGGTATTGTGGGGACAGATAATTATGTATTTTATACATAAGTACAGCTTTGTTGAAATCAAATTGTTTCCAGCGGCAGTATTTTTAATTTTGACTGCTTTTCGGAGGTTGTTAAGGAAGAATCTGGCAGAATAATCTTTACAGCTCTTCTGACCATTGAATCTAAAGTTTTCTATGGTGAACTTGTGCTGCACAGTCCCAGACTACAGATGCATAGTTGATGTGAGAGAGACAGTGAGCCTGGAAAAAAAACATTTTTCGAGCGTTTGTGTCTGTGTAAAACTTCAGTTGTTTAAGCATGAAGGGACTGCGAGCCAGCTTGTTAACGACAGATTCAATGTGGAACTGTCCCTTTAGTTCTTCACCCACCATCACTCCCATGACTTAAGAGTTTTTGTTTGGTGTTTCTGTCTTGAGGTGATCGCCATGCTTTTTGTCTTCTTTGGATGATATTTATATCACTCTCAGACATCGTTTAAACCTTGCTGCAGAGCGTTTTGGACTGTCGGTAAGTCCACTGCGCTGGAATGAAGGGAAGTGTTATCAACAAAAAGGTCACACAAGACATTCGGATGTGAAATTGATAGCGGGAGATCATTTATAAACAAACACAATAGAAGCGGCCCCAGAACAGAACCTTGGACACCCAAAATTTTGTAATCTTTGTTGATGAGAAGTTGCTATTGCTGAAGGAAATCGTGTTCTGTTGGTCAGATAGGATTCAAAGAATAATATTGTGTTCTGGTCTCGGAGATATGAAGTTATTTTCAAAGTAGTATTTTGTGTTCGACAAGATGAAAAGCTTTCTTTACATCAAGAAAGAAAGCACATGTTATTTTGCTTTGATTCATTGAGGATAACCATGTATCGCAGAGACGGACTAAAGCGGTTTGGCAAGAATGCTGATGGCAGAAACCCGATTGAAAGGAGTGGAGCAGTTCATTTCTCTCAAGATATTGCATGAGATGTTTGTGGACGTGGTTTTCAAGTGGCTTTTGATACCACAGAGATGAGAGAAATCGATCGAAAATTGTTCCAAGTCTGAGAAGTCTCTTGACTTGGGCACTGGAATAATTTTTGCCGATTTTAAGAGGGAAGTATTTATTTTGTCGGGTCCCATTGATTTTTTTTTAATGAGTGATCCATTTTGAGTCTGCTGTCGCAGAACGTGTGGAGAGAAGAAGGGGCAATGTAGTTTTCCGCGGCGTGTGCTTTATCCGATTTTGCAATGGACTGGGATACATTTAAGAAAGGATCATTGAAAGAGTTTGGTGACCACTGATAGTGGCTAGGTGATCTGCTATGTGATCTATGTGTTGTTTCGTTTATTGCGTGCCATAGTGAAGCTATATCTTTACAGCCGTTAACACGTTGTTGAAATATTGTTTCTTAGAGTTTCTGATAAGATCAGTAACGCTGTTTCTTTTTGTATTACGTTTTCTTGTTTTCCCTCTCAGCTTGCTTTTGTACTCTAATTTCTTTTGATAGTAAGCCAATATTTTTTCTTGAATGGCTGCTTACTTTCATGCTTAAGCTGATCACGGATTTCCATGGCCTCAGTTATTTCTGGAGTGAGGCAACCAGGAAGAACCAAAGGTTTGACTCTTTAGCCGTAGTGGTCCTTGTTTCTCTACCACAGCTCATAGAGGGCATCTAGTGCTTCAGTAGGATCTGAAAAATTAAAACATTGTCAAGACGTGCCAGACATAACTCGTGGCAAAACACATATTCATTGAACTGCTCTAAAGATCCATAGTAAATTGTGATTTTGGTCTTCGGCTTGAGATTTTGGTGGTTTGAAAAGCCATGTGCATGATATAGGAGAGTAATCATTTGTACTTTTCGAGCTAAGGACATTTACATGGGTGACTAGAGACTTAATAATAATGATAATAATGAATACTTATATAGCGCCTATTCTCGGCTAGAGACCAAGCTCTAAGCGCTTTACAATCCACACTCGTTTACACAACGGGCTGCCTACCTGGGTAGTGCCGACTGAAGAGCTGCCAGCTGGCGCTTCATTCAGTCGTTTCCCGTGTCATACAGTCAATATCGTCCAATATCGTTCACTCAATGTCCTTGCTTCCTCCATTCTTTCAATTTCTCACGCAGGGTGCATGCTATGTGTAACGTGTCATCCATACCA
>CM065726.1:16708365-16740865 GCA_033310375.1 Conus canariensis
CGCGCGTGCGTGCGGTTGTGTGTGTGTGCTTAAGCGTTGGATTTGTCTTGCTTGAAGAAGACGAGTGAGGTCAAAACGCATGTTAGCTTTTTTGTTGTTGTCGTTGTTTGTTTGTTTGTTTTTCTTATGTTGTTTTGTTTTGTTTTTACTTTGTTTATTGTTGTTGTCGTTCAGCAGAATAGTAATTTTTGTTTGTTGAAGTTGGTTTCCATTCCCCCTGCAGTCACCTAACTTTCAAACTGAACGGTTGAGGAACCGCTCTTTGTTATTTGTTGTGACAGGGGCGGGGCGGGGGATAGACGGGGAGGGGGCTTGGTTGGTTGATTCTTTGGTTGGTTGGTTGGTTGGTTGGTTGGCTGGTTGGTTGGCTGTAGGCTGGTTAATTGTTTGTTTTTTCTACCTGTCGCTTTTTTTTTTTAACCTGAAATGGGTGCACGTCAGCCATTCTGACTTTCCCCAGAAATGCATGTTCGCAAATGCGCGCGCGCGCGCGCGCGCACACACACACACACACACACACACACACACACACACCACACACACACACACACACACACACACATGGATTCAACTCAAAATGGACTGAACGTCCATTTGCGCCCAATTTGCGGAGATAAGTGATTGCTCGTTCCTCATTTTCATTGCCTTGAATGTTGATTGTCCTAAATGTTAAAAGGCCTTCGAAACAACTCCGCCGAATTACATGAACAAACGTACTACAAGACAAAACACGACGCGTTTCGACCTCTTAGGTCTTCTTCAGGCAAGATAAACAACACTCACGTACGACAACGAAAAGGAAGAACAAGCAATCACTTATCTTGTCAAATTTCGGCGCAGTCTGTACCGTTGTTTGTCCTACCTGAAATAGACCAAAGAGGTCGGAACGCGTAGTGTTGTGATTTGGTTGTCCCTTCCGCCGGGCGGAATACTATCATCCGGTGTACTTCCCACCCCACCCCCAACCCCACCCCCCACACAAGGCTTGAGGGATCCCCAATCCATCAACCAGGGGACGCACCTATACGCAAAAAAAATCCCCGGCCCGTGGCAATGCATTGTTTAATAGAAATGTACCTTTTTCTTCTCCCTTTGCTTAAAACACGCTCGCTCACCACGCATAATCTGTATGTTTCATTATCGATGGACATTCACACTTGCTGTTGTTAATACTTTTATATATGATACACAATGTCTGTACTAATGTGAGGTGTGCTGACACATTCACACTGCTACGTTCATTCCTTTTAACCAAATAAAAGAACAGGGTGAAGGAATTCTGTACTGGACGTACAATAGTGTTTCAGATAAGCAAAAGTGTTTTAGATAAGGCACACAATGCAATCTTGGTAATCAAGGAAAGTATGATCAAAGCCGAAAAAGGAGGTATTTATCTGAGAAGAAGAAGAAGAAGAAGTCTGTAACGTGATGTGTGTGTGTGTGTGTGTGTGTGTGTGTGTGTGTGTGTGTGTGTGTGTGTGTGTGTGTGTTGTGTGCGCGCGCGCGCGCGAAAAAAATAAATGAGAAAAAATAGGAGGTGGAGGCCCCATTTTTAAAAAAAGGCAAAAAAGAAGAAAGAAAACAAGAGGAAAAGGGGGGGGGGGAAGTAGGGGGAAAATAGGAGTCGGAGGACAACCCCCCCCCCCCCCCAAAAAAAAAAAAAGTGTCTACCCATGAATCAGAAAACTCTCACGGTCTTAATAAAACGATCAGCACATCAATGACAAATATCACTGTTCATACATGCCTTTTTTTTCAAAGCTGCCGTTTCCTGTAAATTGATTTGTATGAGAGGGGGAAAAAGTAAGAAAAAAACAATCCACCGTGGTTAGCGTCGCGGACTCCCGGCTGGAAGGTCGTAGGTTCGATTCCCATCAGAGTCATGTGGGATTTTTCTGCCCCAACCGGCTCCTACCAGAATTGAGTTTGCTACGGGCTCAGTTGGGAAAACTGGGACAACAGTCATGTTTCATCCACTTAATGGATGTGTCTCTGAGCATGTTGCTCAAATTTCCTGACCAACACTGCAGGTGTCTGTATCTCTCGGGCCTGGTTGAGCCGGGAGATAATTTTATTATAAAAGCGAGCGTAGAGTACAGCTCTGTCATGCAGTCTCAGACCGGAATGGAAATCCGTAGCATCATTTTCATCATTAACATTCTCATCGTTCAGCGGGGAAAAAAAAGTCTCAAATTATGTGGCCCTTCATGCCCTGCTCTCATGGTGACCTCAGTTTCGATGTCCTCTCCAGTCTGTGGCCTTGATTTGATTCAGTCTGGATCACCAGTATTGGCGAGTCCATGGGGGCTGTCGTTGGATGGACGTGGTGGCGCCCTCCGGAGGGATAGCTTTCTCACGCCGACTCCGCGACTAAGCAATTATTGTCGTCAGTAGGGGGCTTAGCAGGTAATGTTTTGCGTATGTTAGATCAGAACAGGCGCCACTGAACGCCGCCGAAGTGACTCGGCAGCAGTGCAGTGTCTCCTCCGGTGGCTTCTCGCTTGACGACTTGACATTGACTGCCCCCTGTGGATTGCCGGTGCCGGTCTGTGGCGGTGGACAGGGGGTGGACAGAGCGGCAGTGGGTGCGCTGCCACTGAGGTGGCACAGAACGCGGGACAGAAACAAAAAAAACAAACAAACAAAAAAGTAAGTAAAACAAATGAAAAGCTAACTGTGTGTACTTTCGTTGACTACGTTCTTATCATCAGTCAACATCGACCCTCACGCGCACGCATGTTCTAATTGCACAAGCTCCCATGCCTCCACATTACCTCCCCCCCCTCCCCACCACCACCACCACCACCCTACCATTTGACGTGCTGTTATTATGGTACTTCCAAAAAAAAACTAAATAAATAAATAAAACGTCTGGACAATTGATTTGTATTCCTGAAACTTTTATAAGCCGGTTTTCTTTTTTTATTTTATGTGTTCATTTGTATTTATATAAATGTATGAATATTGCTTTTGTCACATGCAAACGGGATGAAAGTGTCAGTGCACCAAATACATGTCAGAAGCAAACCCAGGCGCTGTGTATCATATGCCAAAACATTACATTTTGCATTCCTATGTCCATCGGTCAACAGAAGAAACACATAGATCGCCATGGTGAGCAAGTGTCGACGGAAATGAAGGTGTAAAAAAGAAAGTGTGGAAAAATAAGAGGATGGAGACCTCACTTTAAGGGGAAAAATGCTAAAAACAAAAAAAACAAAAACAAAAAGAAAAAAAGTTGCAAAATAGGAGGATGGAGGGCAAAATACTTCTTGTTGGAACGACATTGGTAAAATTTCTCTCTCTCTCTCTCTCTACGCTCTTCTCTCTCTCTCTCTCTCTCTCCTCTCTCTCTCTCTCTCTCTAGCTATGACTGTAGTTCACTTGCAACCCCCCGTCCACTCACCACTCATCCCCTTCATGAGTGGCAATGGCCTACACATGGATGAATTATCTTGAGTCTTGAAAGAAAAAGAAAACTTCCCAAGTAGTAGTATTCCTCCCCTTATTAATTGAACAGTTTCATCATCATCACTATCATAATCATTGTTAATATTGATATCTATACTGCTATTATTGTCATCATTATTTTTTTTTAAACTCCCATGGTCCCCATCCCAACAGCATTCAACACCCATTTTGTGCCGAATATGGGAAGGTGATTGCTCGTTCTTCGTTTTCATTGTCCTGAATGTTGTTTGTTGTACCTGAAGAAGACCTAAGAGGTCGAAATGCATCGTGTTTTGTTCTGTCTGTAATCTGTTTGTCCGAATTGTCTTGAAGAACCAATAACGTTTCTAATTTAAAATTTGCTTCTGTTTCCGCCTTCAGTCACCTCGCTTTTAAACTAAAAGAATTTTTTTTTTTTTATGGGAGCAAAAGTTACCCCACTTGTTTACTGTTGTTTTTTTTTTAATCAAAAAGTTTTTTTAAAAAAACTTTCTTGTTTTCAGGGGATCAAAAAGCAGCCGTACCCCCTCCCCAGCAATCGTGCTGGTCAAAATGGATAGCTTTGGGTCAGAACACCAGCCCGAAAGCCTTCATACTGCCCACACGGACAGTTCCATTTCAACTTCAGACAGGAAGCACTCCTTCCTGTCTGTGGGGGGAGGAGGAGGAGGAGGACACGGCGGCGTGCCGGTCAGGAAACTCTCACTGTCCATCCCTGATGCCGGAAAGACCGGCGACACCATCTCCATCAGGACGACGAATATTCACGTGGAATCGGAAGACAACGGCACCAAACCGAGGGAAAGCGGAGTAACTCCTGTCAACCCGGAGGACACGGGGGAAATCAGTTCAAGCAAACCAACAAGAAGTGAATTGAGTCTGTCGGAGAATAGTATTAAAAGTTCCGAAGAGGAAATAAAGGTTGGAAACACTGTGACAGTACCTACTGAGAACGGAATAATATCTGCCGAAGATGGTACAGCACCAAGGGAAAATGGAACAGAAGAGCAGACGCAGACGACAGCGGAGAGTGACAGCAGAAAAAATGGAACAGAAAAGCAGACGACAGCGGAGAGTGTTAGCAAGGCACAAGGCGAGGTGACAGACAAGAGACACAGACTGCTCAGTTTGCCCTATCTGCAGGCGAAGGTGGGCAGTGTGGGAATCAGGTAGGTGGAATCTTGTTGTGTATGTCGTGTGTGTGTGTGTGTGTGTGTGTGTGTGTGTGTGTGTGTGTGTGTGTGTGTGTTCTTTCGATTAACTTGTCGATATTCTGTGACCCATACACTCTCTCTCTCTCTCTCTCTCTCTCTCTCTCTCTCTCTCTCTCTCTCTCTCTCTCTCTGTCCTCCTTTGCGTGCGTGTGTTCGTTCGTTCGTTCTTCTGTTTAACGTCTGTTCACTTTGAGTGATATTAGACGTGAATGAATGAATGAAGAGAATGACTGAAGGAATGAATGATTGAGTGAATAAACCTATATGTTATATAAGCGTGTATGTAGGCCTTTGTATGTGAGTGTATACGTGTATATATCTGTATATGTATCTAAACAAAACAAAACAAAACAAAAAAACAGATATCTTAATACAACAATTAATGGATAAAATTAACAGAAGATATAATATAATATAACAATAAAACAAAAATCCTTCACTATCTAAACTTAAGAGTGAAGAAGTAAAATGCAGGCCATCATTATATAACGCACTATGAACTAACACAAAAAATCTAAAGAAAAACCCCAATCGGACTATGAAGTAAGTGTTCAGCAATTTCGATCAGCAAAAAGTGGTCCAAAAGTATATCTTGCAAGTTTTTTTCAGAAAAAATTATTAGACCTTAATGATGTTGGTAAGAAAGAAGTTAACTTGCGACAATTAAATAAAATATGGCTCAATGTTATTTCTTTACCACAAATACAATTAGCATTTTTACTAAACTTTGTTTTTAAAGCGTTTAGCTTTAATCGAATCATAAGGGAATATATTTGTCTGGAATAATAAACTGGATGATCAGACATTTTTCTTAGAACAAGGTCTGTTGGAAAAGCTTTCCACTGTTTGGATGAAATATCAACATTTATTTGAGCTCTCTTCCGTGCAGTTGATTCAAGGATACGATAACATTCTACGACTGATGGTTTTATTTTCAGCTCGGAAAATGACCCTGCTTTTTTAGCACCATTTTTTGCAGCCCTATCAGCCAATTCATTCCCAAGTATACCAGTATGCGAAGGAATCCAGCAAAATTCTATAATAGTGCTTTTAGACGCCAGCCAGTATAAAAGATATTTAATTTCAAACACAAGGTCGGGTCGGGTCGATATATTTGATGAATCAAGGGCTGTGTGTGTGTGTGTGTGTGTGTGTGTGTGTGTGTGTGTGTGTGTGTGTGTGTGTGTGTGTTGTTCTTCAGTTTAACGTCTTTTCACTAACAGTGATATTAGACGTGGGAGGGAGAAAGTGACTGTTTGGGTGAAGAGGTGTGTGTGTGTGTGTGTGTGTGCGCGCGCGCGCGCGTGCGTGCGTGCGTGCGTGCGTGCGTGCGTGCGTGTGTGTGTGTGTGTTGTGTGTGTGTGATCGTTAATGGTGTTAGGGAATATTTTCTTAACTTCATTTTAAAACAATAGTAAAACTTAACAGTAAGCTGTAAAACGGCATTTGAAAACAAATGATACATCAAAATAATGAGAAACGTAACTTATGTTGCTGGTAAAGGACTATGGCTTAAATGATAACCAATAATAAAATGTGGGAACGCGTAACAGTGTGTGTGTGTGTGTGTGTGTGTGTGTGTGTGTGTGTGTGTGTGTGTGTGTGTGTATTTGCCGGCAAGAAGAGGAGATAGGACAAATAAACCTTGGAGGCCTTAGGGGATGGGAGTGAGAGAGAAATTAACTGACAAATTATTTAACATAACAATAAACAGAAGTTTCCGTAGTGAAGTACCGACAATGGAATTAGGTGATGAGTACTGATCAAAGGAACATCCCAACAGGGCTGTCAATTAAACATTCTGCAAACGTATCAATAAGTGAACTGTTATTCAGTATTTCATAGAGAGATGAGCATGTTATCGAGAACTGATTTCCCAGTCGTTTTGAAACAAGTTCTTGTGTTTTCGGACAGCGCAAAAGTACGTGGGGAACCGATAGCTGATTTCCGTATTGACATTTTGCGCTTCTGCTGAACTTAATACAAATAGGGGCGTTCAGGCGAAATCTGTACACGAGACTTCTGATTCGTCTAAAATGACACGTGGATGGGTTTAAACCGGAGAGCTTGATGATTCAAATTATTTTGATTAGTTATACAGTACCGACTGTACTGGCTATGTCAGTTTTTAATTCCCTGTAGAACATAACGTAGGATGTTAACGTTAAAAGTTTAAAACCTACTTCTAAATCCACGTGCGCGCGCGCGCGTGTGTGTGTGTGTTGAATTGGCTTGTCAATATTCTGTTGTGACCCATTCAGGAATTCTTTCTGTGCGCGCATGCGCAAAGGCACGCGCATATGTGCACGCTTGTTTGTGTGTGTGTGTATGGGGGGGGGGGGGGGGGGATTGATTACCTTTTCGATATTCTACTTGTGACCCATGCAGGGACACTTTTTTCTCTATATGTGTGCGTGTACGCGTGCGTGAGTATCTTCCTACCAAATGTGTAGGCTATGTTTGTGCTCTTCTCTCTCTCTCTCTCTCTCTCTCTCTCTCTCTCTTTCGGGGGGGGGGGGGGGGCATACTGAGAATGGCGGATTGTCAGCTCTGGCGGAATGGAGCTCTGTGCTATTAGACCAAAGTTGGTAGGCAGCAGGCAGTAATACCCAAAACATTATTGTCGACAGGTTTGTTTGTGACAGAAGGTCAGTTGCATGAACAAAATGACTGAGTTAGGCTTGTGGAGGGCCAGAACTGGCCTTTTCAACACTTCAAAGATCACTAGATCACGCCGCAACTCACAAACGGTAAAGCAGGTGAGCGTTAGACTGTGACTGACTGGGCGTATACCGTGTGCTGCTTTTCGCTTACTGTGCTGTACAGCTTTGTGTCAACTGTAAGGACAAGAACTGCTACACGGAACAAACTGCATGATGATACATTACTAAATGAAGTAGGCATGCCAAGAGGAACGATGCTGAATGTGGATAGTGTGGTCAGTAAACGTGTCAGAGTCAGTCTTGTAGCCATGCACCTGCCACTGTGTGTTGTCGCACTGTGTGCTGTCAGTGCGCTGTTTTCGGTGTACCGGTTAATTAGCAGTAACGTCGTGGAACAAAATCCGGGACCCCTAAGAATAATCCGTCAGGCACGTAAGATGATCATGATGATTACGAAGGCAGTATTGATAGTTAAAGTACTGATTTGGCGTGGCTGTCAAAGCAGTGAACAATTCAATTCAGTCCCTCCACAAACAGTTGGATGAACAATCCAGTTATATCCGCAGTGATCTGAGTGACATTAAGTCAGATTTGAAGCAAGTGGGAAAAAAAGAATGTGAAGAAGCAACAGACGCTGTGATCGCTTGAACGCGAGACCACAGACAGCTATCTGAGACAGTAACAATCGTCACAAATGAAATGGAACAAGTACATGTGGCAGTAAAGGAGGGCGACAGCAAACAGATTTACAACAGTTGTTAATGAAATGAGACATGAAATTGACCAACTTGAGGCTGACACTGACAGACTTAAAGACTCCAATGAGAGATCATTTGAGAATTTTTGGAATCAAACAAACAGTGCGTTATGAAGACTATGACATGTGTTTGATTTGATTGATTTAATTTAGAGTCTGTTCACAACGATGGTGATATTAGACCACACACAAAAAAAATTGTATGTAAGTGCTTATATGAGTGTGTGTGTGTGTGTGTGTGGGGTGTGTGTGTGTGTGTGTGTGTGTGTGTGAACACGTGTGTGCGTGTGCGTGCGTGCGTGCGTGTATGCGCGCGCCCGTGTGTGTGCGTGTGTCTGTCTGTCTGTGTGCACGCACTCGCGGACACAAATGTATGAAAGTTTGCCTATTAACGACCAAACAATAATTATAAACTGATAAATTTATCAGTTTATGACCTGTGTGTCAGTGCTTAAGTGGAAACATTAAACTGTCATGATGACAAAAAACAATGGACAACAAATGATGATATTATTGGAAACGTTATGATAACCACATGATATCGTCAGAGCCCACAGAACAGAACAATCCTTTGACAATCAGCCCAGACCCATGATTGCTATATTTGCTAGATGGAGAGGCAAGATGTCTGTTGTCACTGACAAAATGCTACGTGAAAGACTGAGGGAGAAAGGGATCGGAGTGGCAAATGGTGTAACTGAAAGGCACAAGCCACTCCTGACGCAAAGGCAAGGTCAGAAGGTGCACGACTACTTTTTCAATGAGGAAAAATGGTAATCGGTACCAAACCTACAGACACACGATTATGATCAGTTGTGGCGACTACGAATCTACAAAACACAGAAATGACAGTTGACATGACAACAGAAAATGACATCAGAAAATCTGCTATGCTGACTAATTAATCTTTGAGTGCCAGTGGAGCGGATGGGGGTGGGGGTGAGTGTGTGCGTGCAGGTGATGATTTGCTGGCTGACCTCGTATTGCACTTGTTGAGGTAGTACCCCCCCATCACCCATTGAGCCGCTCCCACTGTCCTCACTCCGTCCATCTTGCGTATCGCGCCCGTCACACCGTGAGAGCGAATAACCCCCACTCTCATCCACCCGCTGTGCTCCGTCCCGTGTTGCTGAACTGTTGCCCGAAGGAGAGGGGGAGGGGAACGGCTGTCTGCCACACTGTCACCCCTATCGCTGCAAAGCAAATCATCAGTGACGTCAGGCCTTCCTCCAACACTGGGCCGCGTGCTTCACGTGGCATGACAACAAGAAACGGCCAGTTCAAAATGCGGGACTAATGTCGAATAACCTCGACCAGCGCGCTCGAGTTCGCTGCGAGTAGACGCCAAGGGAGAGGTGGCAGCTCTTTTTCGAGGGAAAGTGATGTGAGAGGTCAGTGTCAGGCGGCGCAGCGATCCTTCCAGCCACTATGGGATGAGGCGGGTCTAGCCTGTGTCGCCGGGGACGGCTTCTGGAGATGTGGGGCGATCGGCGATGGAGCACTGCCTGACTACGACTACCGTGGCCCGGGATACCGTGCTCTGAGCAGGTATGGGGGCACTCCTTATGGGGTTGGGCTGAAAAATTGCCCTCACGGCCGTAGGCTGCGTGACTCCGGCGACTTTCGTCCTGCTCCCTCTTTGAGGCGGTCTCACGCAGCACAGGACCATCGCCATCCGAGCACGAAGAAGGCCACCTGCTGGTCCTGAAGACAGCCTTTTTTGATTGGGGAAAAGAGGCGAAATACACCGATGACCATCGTAGGCCCGCCAACAACCGAATTTGAACTCAAGTTCAAAGGGAACCAGAGCTCGGAGAGAGACATACAAACAGCCCCACACGCAACTCGCCCATTACTGCCAGCGACAAGAGTTGCCACAGAATATGCAGACCTGTTTCTGCGAGTGTACCTTGTCCGTACGGGCCTCCAGCCAAAAGGACGTTAATCTCACCTACGAACGAACGAAATGGCCAGCGCAGCAAAAATCCCAACAGCAGCGAGCAGGGACAGAGGAAGGGAGGGGGTGTGGATGATCGAAATATGCGGACACGTAAACAATAGGCCAGGTCTAGCCATACACAAAAGTCTTTATTTTTCCTTCTTGAATTATAATAAAGAAAGTTTATATCCCAAATTGAGGGACATTTCGTACATTAACTATGTTTTCTCTTTTGATTTTGTTTGTCTCACAGAAACTTTTACAGATCTTTCATTCGGTTTTTTAGGTGTTTTTGCTGATTTTGCAAAGTTTCATTCCCCTGGAAGGTTATCACATTTTAGCAGAACTTCGGGTGGTATTTTGTTATTAGTTTTAAAAAAAAACTCTAGAAAAGAATATCAAGGAAATTAAATTAAGTTCTGACAGTTTGATTTCAATAAGAATAAATAAAGATGTTTATAATTTGGGCAAAGATTTAGTTTTTGTGGTTTATTATGTTGTACCCGAGGGAGGTCCTATATATAACGACTTGGATGTTAAAGATGGTATACTGGTTTTAGAACAAAATTCATTCCAAAATGTTGAAAAAGAAGACATATAGTTAGTTTGTGGTGATTCTAATGCAAGAACAGGTAGTCATTGTTTAATTCTTCCTCACGTGAGCTGAATGGCTGGGATGATTTTGATGATGATTATGTAGCTTGCAAATCTAAAGACACTGTTATCAACAATTTTGGAAATTCTTTGTAAGATTTTTGTCTTTTGTTTGATGTTGTCATCATGAATGGAAGCTGCGAGAGCGATAATAAAGGTGATTACTTTTGTCTCTCCACAAGGCTGTAGTGTATTAGATTATTTCTTGGTTTCTGATGTTTTAGTTAACAATTGTTTTTTGCATGTCGGTTATAACTTAGATTCCTGGCATTTGCTGGTAGAAGCGAAATCGGTTATTCCAAATGCTGTTTGGCAGAAAATGTGTGAAAAATGTGAAGACAGAATTGTCTGGTCTGCTGATTATTTGGAAATGATGAGTTTGACAGTAAATGATTTCGTGAATGTTTAAATAGAGCTTTTGAGCTGTTGAATGTTGATGTTAATACTAGTTTAGAAAAGTTTATGAATGCATTGTATAGAGCGGCGGCATATATGGTTAGAACTGTTGGTAAAAAGTACAAAATATATAATGACTAGTTTGATACAGAATGCGGCCAAAAGAAAAGACATGTGATAAGACTGCTAAAAAGTTGTCAAAGATGTAGGACAGTAAATGTTAAAAAATGAAAAAGGTAGATATATGTTAAAGAAAGAAAAGAATATATAGTGCTTCGCAAAACAAAAGAAAGAATTTAATGAAAGGAGGATACATGAATTGAAAGAATCGTTAAGCAGTTCAAAGTCCTTTTGGTCACTGATTCGAAGTGTCAACAGAAGAAGCCTTGTTTATTACGAGATCTCCTTACAACAATGATGATCACTTCTTTAGTGTTTTTAACCAACATAAAGATTTCTCTTATGATAACTCGGATAATAATGAAACCTATGATAATGATGGCAATGTTAAAAGTGAGCCTTTGTTCAATAACCCTATCTCTAAAGAAGATGTCATGCAAGCATTATACATCTTAACTCCTATAAAAGTGCTGGACCTGATAAGATTGTTGCTGAGCTGATAAAACATGCCAGCTCTGACATACTGGACTTCGTAGTTGTTCTCTTTAGTAGACTCTTTGAAAGTGGGTATGTCCCCTCCAGTGGGCAAAGTCTATGATTACATCATTACATAAACAAGGAGATTAAGATAACCCAGCCAACTACCGTGGGATAGCACTCACTAGTGATTATAAGTAAAGTCCATACACATATATTAAATAATATAACGTTAATTGCATGGGCAGACAGAGAAGCAAAAATTGTTTAAGAGCAAGCAGGTTTCCGAAGTAGATGTAGTACAGTTGATCACATTTTTACGTTGTTTGAATTGGTACAAAATGAAAAAGTTCTTGCATGCATTCGTTATAAGAATGATTATACTTTTTTGTCTTGTCCCCCTAGGGTCAAACAAGGTTGTTTGTTGAGCCCAAACCTGTTCTCTTTATCCATAAATGAACCAGCGATAGAAATAACAGGAAAAGGAAAACATAGTATTCAAATTATTCCAAACGCAATCGGAGTTTTCTTATCATCGTTTGGCGTCATCCTCCTGTCTAACACAATCTCTGGGCTTCAAAATCAGCTAGCTGTTCTATAAAGAACGAAGCAACTCGTTTAAGCCTTTCAGCGAATCTAGAAAAACCAAATGATATCGTTTCTCTCTCTCTCTCTCTCTCTCTCTCTCTCTCTCTCTCTCTCTCTCTCTCTCTCTCTCTCTGTCCCAAGAGCTCTTGTGGAGGAGCTTCAGGAGGCCAGGAAGGCGGATCCCAGCAACCCTGACCTGGAGCAGCTGGGGATGACACTTCAACTGTCCCAGGACGCCCTCAGGTACGACCCCACTCAGCTGCCGGCCCAGCTCCTGGCTAGGATCACACACCCCACACAGGTGAGGGGCCACCTCCGGGGCCTGTACGTGTAGGGGGTAGGGGATGGGGGGTAGGATGGGGATGGGGGGAGGTGCGATAGGGGAGGGGGGTAGGGGTTGGGGGTGGGAGGGGGTGGTTTAGGGTGGGAGAGTTATTGTGTATTGTGGTCCGAGTGTGTGGTGTGGTGTGTGTGTGTGTGTGTGTGTGTGTGTGTGTGTGTGTGTGTGTGGTGTGTGTGTGTGTGTGTGTGTGTGTTGGGGGGGGGGGGGGGGTAGGGATTGTGTGTATGTGTGTGTGTTGTGTGTGTGTGTGTGTGTGTGTGTGTGTGTGTGTGTGTGGAGGGGGGTTGGAGTGTATAGTGCGCGGTAGTGTGTGCATTGCGTGCGTATCTGTGTGATGTGTGTGTGTGCGCGCGCAGCGCGTACGTGTGTGTGTGCGTGTGTGTGGCGTTTGTCTGAATGTTATTTCTGTGTGTGTGTGTGTGCGCGCGCCGCGCGCTGTGTCGTGCTGCTGTTTATTCTACCGTGTGTGCCCCTGCCCGCGGTGCTTTGCGCTATTCCATCACCGTCATATAGACCCTGCTTCCAACATGCAAGCCTGTTGCCAGCCTATTCCATGTCGTCCGTTCGATATAGACCCTGCTGCCCCAACAGCAGGCCCTGTTGCCAACCTATTCCATCTCCGTCATATAGACCCTGCTTCCAACATCAAGCCCTGTTGCCAGCCTATTCCATCTCCGTCATATAGACCCCTGCCTCCAACAGCAGGCCCTGTTGCCAGCCTATTCCATCTCCGTCATATAGACCCTGCTTCCAACAGCAGGCCCTGTTGCCAGCCTATTCCATCTCCGTCATATAGACCCCTGCCTCCAACAGCAGGCCCTGTTGCCAGCCTATTCCATCTCCGTCATATAGACCCCTGCTTCCAACAGCAGGCCCTGTTGCCAGCCTATTCCATCTCCGTCATATAGACCCCTGCTTCCAACAGCAGGCTCTGTTGCCAGCCTATTCCATCTCCGTCATATAGACCCCTGCCTCCAACAGCAGGCTCTGTTGCCAGCCTATTCCATCTCCGTCATATAGACCTCTGCTTCCAACAGCAGGCCCTGTTGCCAGCCTATTCCATCTCCGTCATATAGACCCCTGCTTCCAACAGCAGGCCTGTTGCCAGCCTATTCCATCTCCGTCATATAGACCCCTGCCTCCAACAGCAGGCCCTGTTGCCAGCCTATTCCATCTCCGTCATATAGACCCCTGCTTCCAACAGCAGGCTCTGTTGCCAGCCTATTCCATCTCCGTCATATAGACCCCTGCCTCCAACAGCAGGCTCTGTTGCCAGCCTATTCCATCTCCGTCATATAGACCCCTGCCTCCAACAGCAGGCTCTGTTGCCAGCCTATTCCATCTCCGTCATATAGACCCCTGCTTCCAACAGCAGGCTCTGTTGCCAGCCTATTCCATCTCCGTCATATAGACCTCTGCCTCCAACAGCAGGCCCTGTTGCCAGCCTATTCCATCTCCGTCATATAGACCCCTGCCTCCAACAGCAGGCTCTGTTGCCAGCCTATTCCATCTCCGTCATATAGACCCCTGCCTCCAACAGCAGGCTCTGTTGCCAGCCTATTCCATCTCCATCGTATAGACCCCTGCCTCCAACAGAAGGCCCTGTTGCCAGCCTGGTATATGTACGTCACCACTAGAGAAACATGAATTCGGGTTACCATGAGGTCACCCACTAGATGAGATTCTGCATTTTAAAGTGCCTTTCGGTAGCACACCTGCGTCCGCAACCTACTGAGCTCTCTACTTACAAATGATTAACATTGGTGTGGCGTTGGTGGGAAAGTGTGCATCTGCCGTCCCCCTTCCGAACGTGAATGGCAACCAGGTGCATCCACGGACCCGCCCCATTGGTGGTGCAGACATTTTTTAAGACCTGAACACCGACTGGAAAAAAAAATGGATGTGGTGAAGGATTTTTGGATGGTGACGTCACCATCCACGCTAGGCATGAAAGCCCCAGTGTGACTTTCTTTCTACCATGTTTGTTGCTTTGTTTGGTTTTTTTTTTGTTTGTTTGTTTGTTTTTTGTTTTTTTTTGTTTTTTGTTTTTTAATAAGAATGTAAGGTAATGTTGCTTATGGCCCGACCGGCCGCAAAAAGACACATCAGGGCTGTCACTGCGTTGAAGTTAACTTACAAGTCATTTGAAAAAAAAAAAAAAAAGCAAAAGGCAAAAAAAAAAAAAAAAAAAAAAAAAAAAAAAACCCTCATTCACACAACCCTTTAAAAAAAAACATCTAAAAACACAATCTCCTCCCTCCCCTCCCGCTCCCTGTTGTTGTTGTGTGTGTGTGTGTGTGTGTGTGTGTGTGTGTGTGTGTGTGGTGCGTGCGTGCGTGCGTGCGTGTGTGTACATGTGGTTTGGATTAACTTGTCGATATTATTTCTAGTCTCTGTGTGTGTGTGTGTGTGTGTGTGTGTGTGTGTGTGTGTGTGTGTGTGTGTGTGTGCGTGCGTGCATGCGTGCGTGTGTGTACATGTGGTTTGGATTAACTTGTCGATATTATTTCTAGTCTGTGTGTGTGTGTGTGTGTGTGTGTGTGTGTGTGTGTGTGTGTGTGTGTTCTTCGATTTAACGCTTTTCACTTTAAAGTGATATTGGACAGGAAGTGAGCGTTTACTTGTGTTGTGTGTGTGTGTGTGTGTGTGTGTGTGTGTGTGTGTGTGTGTGTGTGTGTAGTATGCATGCGTGCTTGCGTGTGTGAGTGCGTGTGTATGTGTGTGTGTGTGTGTGATGTGTGTGTGTGTGTGTTGTTTGAATCATTTTGTCGATAGTCGTTCTAGTCTGTGATTCCATGCAGGGTCTCTCTCTCTTCCTCTCTCTTCTCTTCTCTTCTCTCTCTCTCTCTCTCTCTTCTCTCTCTCTCTCTCTTGGTCACCAGGGCTTGCAGCCTCTGCTGGAGCAGTGCCGCCGTGCAGATGTGTTCTTGCTGCCCGACCAGCCGGTGGTGACGGCCCCTGGAGGGCCGCTGATCCACTGCATATCAGAACACACCGCCAGCGTCAACTGCATGACCATGACGTCAGATGGAAAATACGTCATCACATGTGAGTGGCACGATCTTGGGTTTTCTTCTTTTTGTACTCCCAGTTCTTATAGAACAGTGAGTACTTTAGAATGGGAACGAAGAAATGCTGTCTGTGTGTCTGTCCGTCCGTCTGTCCGTCCGTCCGTCCGTCCGTGGTCAAAATGTGTTCCACTCGCTCCAGACAAAACTACTGGGCCGATCTTTCTGAAAATTTGTAGGCATGTTCATTATGGGCCACGGATGATGCCCGATGTTTTAGTTTACCGTTATAACCGTTACTAACGGCTGTAACGGCCTATAACGGTTTTTCTTCTTTATGGAATATCTCAAAAAGTACTTGGCCGATCTTTCTGAAAATTTGTAGGTATGTTCATTATGGGTCACGAATAATGCCCGATGTTTAGTTTACCGTTATAGCCATTACTAACGGCTGTAACGGCCTGTAACGGTTTTTCTTCTTTTGGAATATCTCCGAAAGTACTTGGCCATCTTTGTGAAATTAGCATGTGTGTTCATTATGGTCACGAATAATGCTCAATGTTTTATTTACCGTTATAGCCGTAACTAACGGCCTGTAACGGTTTTTCTTTTTATGAATATCTCAGAAAGTACTTGGCCGATCTTTCTGAAAATTTGTAGGTATGTTCATTATGGGTCACGGATAATGCCCGATGTTTTAGTTTACCGTTATAGCCGTTACTAACGGCTGTAACGGCCTGTAACGGTTTTTCTTCTTCATGGAATATCTCCGAAAGTACGTGGCCGATCTTTGTGAAAATTAGCATGTATGTCCATTATGGGTCACGAATAATGCCCGATGTTTTAGTTTACCGTTATAGCCGTTACTGACGGCCTATAACGGTTTTTCTACTTTATGAAATATCTCAGAGAGTACTTGGCCGATCTTTCTGAAAATTAGCAGGTATGTTCATCAGTCGGCTTCATCAGTCGGCTCCCATTGCTGAAACTGACTCACTGATTTCTCGGATGCGGGGCTGCATTGCAGACCTGAAGGACTGGATGACAACCAACAAACTACAACTAAACGACGACAAGACGGAACTCATGTTCGTGACAAAACAGCCTAACCATCCTTCTCTGCCTTCAGCTGTCACTATCAATGACTGTGCTGTCTCTGTCTCCACCTCTGTCCGCAGTCTAGGGGTCATACTTGACCAATCCCTCTCCTTTGAGAAACAGGTTTCAAATATTTGCAAGATTGCCTATTTAGAACTAAGAAGAATCAGCTCTGTACGTCACCTTCTCTCTACAGATGCTACAAAAACTCTCATTTGTGCATTTGTCTTATCTAGAATAGATTACTGCAACTCACTTTTGGCCGGCCTTCCAAAATACTTGATAGAAAGATTACAGCGAATCCAAAATCATGCAGCCCGAGTCGTCTGTAGAGCAAGAAAACATGCTCACATTTCGCCTCTCCTCCACTCTCTTCACTGGCTATCTGTCTCAAACCGTATCTCGTACAAAATCTCAACTCTCACTTTCTCTGCTCTCTTTGAAAATGGACCTTCTTATCTCTCAGATCTCCTTAAAATCTACACCCCCTCTCGACAACTACGCTCCTGTGCTGACGACCGCCTTCTGCGAATGACTCGCTTCAGGACTACTACTGGTGAAAGATCTTTCTCTTTTCAAGCTCCAGCGACGTGGAACAGACTGCCAGACTGTCTCAGACATTCAGATTCTATCTCTTCTTTCAAGTCTAAACTTAAAACCCATCTATTTTCTCATAATTAGTCAATGCTGTGGGGAGAGGGGGGGGGGGGGGGTACAACCTAACTCATAGCCGTCTGGGCCTTTTCAAATGTAGCGTATGTGTATGTTCTCTATTATATGTATTTGTTGTATGATTGAACGTTATAGGATTAAGTTTTTGTAGTGATATTTGAAGAATAAGTGAATGTCACATTGGTAGGATTAGGATTTGTTAGTTATTGTAGTAATAGTATTTGTATTTGTAGTGGGTGTAAGGTGTATTATTGTATATGAGAAGGGTGAATGTAGTATGACTTTGTAAAGCGCTTAGAGAAATTCGTTTGATTAAGCGCTATATAAGAAATCATTATTATGTTCATTATGGGTCATGGATGATGCCCGAGCCGTAAATAATGGCTGTAATGGCCTGTAACGGTTTTCCTTCTTTTTGGAATATCTCCGAAAGTACTTGGCAGATCTTTGTGAAAAATAGCAGGTATGTTCACTATGGGTTACGGATGATGTCCGATGTTTTAGTTTACCGTTATAGCCGTTTCTAACGGCTATAACGGCCCCTCACGGTTTTTCTTCTTTATGGAATAACTCAGAAAGCACTTTGTCGATCTTTGTGAAAATTTGTAGGTATGTTCATTATGGATCATGGATGATACCCGATGTTTTAGTTTACCCGTTATAGCCGTTACTAACGGCTATAACGGCCCCTAACGGTTTTCCTTCTTCATGCAATATCTCAGAAAGTACTTGGCCGATATTTCTGAAAATTTGTAGGTATGTTCATTATGGGTCACGGATGATGCCCGATGTTCAAGTTTACCGTTATAGCCGTTACTAACGGCCCATAATGGTTTTCTTCTTTATGGAAAATCTCAGAAAGTTCTTGACAGATCTTTCTGAAAATTTGTAAGTATGTTCATTATAGGTCACAGATGATGGCCGATGTTTACCAGAATAGCCATTACTAACGGTTACACCAGCCCAAGACGGTTTTCCTCTTTAAGGAATGTATCACGCGCGTTCAGGATAAGCTGGGAGTACGTTCATATGCTTTGCATCTTGTTTTTTTTTTCCTTTTTTTTTTTTTTTTTTTTTTTTTTTGCTTTTTTGTACTCCCAGTTCTTATAGAACAGGGAGTACTTCAGAATGGGAACGAAGAAATGCTGTCTGTGTGTCTGTCTGTGTGTCTGTCTGTGTGTTTGTGGTCAAAATGTGTTCCACTCGCTCCAGACGAAACTACTGGGCCAATCTTTCTGAAAATTTGTAGGTATGTTCATTATGGACCACGGATGATGCCCGATGTTTTAGTTTACCGCTATAGCCGTTACGAACGGCAGTAACCGCCTGTAACGGTTTGTCTTCTTTACAGAATATCTCAGAAAGTTCTTGGCCGATCTTTGTAAAAATGAGCAGGTACGTTCATTATGGGTCACTTATGATGCCCAATGTTTTAGTTTACCTCGTTATAACCGTTACTAACGGCTGTAACGGCCTATAACGGTTTTTCTTTTTTATGGAATGTCTCAGAAAGTACTTGGCCGATCTTTCTGAAAATTTGTAGGTATGTTATGGGTCACGGATAATGCCCGATGTTTTAGTTTACCGTTATAGCCGTTACTAACGGCTGTAACGGCCTGTAACGGTTTTTCTTCTTTATGGAATATCTCAGAAAGTACTTGGCCGACCATTATGAAAATTAGCAGGTATGTTCATTATGGGTCACGGATGATGCCTGATGTTTTAGTTTGCCCCGTTATAGCCGTTACTAACGGTTGTAACGGCCTGTAACGGTTTTTCTTCTTTATGGAATATGTCAGAAAGTACTTGGCCAATTTGTAAGCGGTTTGGATGATCTTGTGACAAATCGGAGCCTCTGTCCATATGTAAGTGATGTAATGCTGAAAATGGAATAAACAACCGTTAAAAAACCGTTATTCTGCCGTTATATCTTATATGTACGTGGATTTTAATGAAATTTGGTATATAGAAAGGTTATCACACACAAATGGCACTTCTATATAGTGTTTCAAAATTTGACCGTTAAAACCCGTTATTCTTGACATATTGTCCGATTTGGATGAAATGTGATATGTACACAGGCTTTAGCCCAGTGAGGACTAAAATACCGGTTTCAAAAGTGTATATCGGTTATATAGTCGTTAAACCGTTATTTTGCCGTTATTTTTTATATATTGGTGAGTTTTAATGAAATTTTGTATATAGAAAGGTTATCACACACAAATGGCACTTCCATGTAGTGTTTCAAAATCTGACCGTTAAAAACCGTTATTCTTGACATATTGTCCGATTTGGATGAAATTTGGTATGTACACAGGCTTTAGCCCATTGAGGACTAAAATACCAGTTTCAAAAGTGTACATCGGTTAAATAACCGTTTAAAACCGTTATTTTGCCTTTATTTCTTATCTCACAAAGAACTTGGCCGATTTATAAGCGGTTTGGAAAATTGGGAGTACGTTTACATGCTTTGCATCTTGTTTTTCTTTTCTTTTCTCTCTGTGTGTGTGTGTGTGTGTGTGTGTGTGTGTGTGTGTGTGTGTGTGTTAATGTACACAAGAATTCCCTCGAGATAGATTTTAACGTTCATGATGGGGCGATGAGGACTATAGAAGGTCTTTGAACAGGACAGAGCGAACCCTCATGAACCAAGAACAAATTAATGGGTCCTAGAAGAATTTGTTTGTTTGTTTTCCAGGGAAAGTGATGACTAGTAAGAGGTTAAAGAAGCTACTTCTTCAAAAATTCTTTTATTTTCTTTCGAGGGGGGTTGGGGGATGATGCCGTGCAATCTCTCTTTTTTGTCATTTTTTTTTTCTTTTTGTACTCCCAGTTCTTAAAGAACAGGGAGTACTTTAGAATGGGAACGAAGAAATGCTATCTGTGTGTGTGTGTGTGTGTGTGTGTGTGTGTGTGTGTGTGTGTGTGTGTGTGTGTGTGTCTGTCTGTCTGTCTGTCTGTCTGTCTGTGTGTCCGTGGTCAAAATGTGTTCCACTCGCTCCAGACAAAACTACTGGGTCGATCTTTATGAAAATTTGTAGGTATCTTCATTATGGGTCAAGGATGATGCCCGACGTTTTAGTTTACCGTTACAGCCGTTACTAACGGCTGTAACGGCCTGTAACGCTTTTTCTTGTTTAGGGAATATCTCAGAAAGTACCTGGCCGATCTTTGTGAAAATTAGCAGGTATGTTCATTATGGGTCTCAGATGATGTCCGATGTTTTAGTTTACCCCGTTATAGCCGTTACTAACGGCTGTAACAGCCTGTAACGGTTTTTATTCTTTATAGAATATCTCAAAAAGTACTTGGCCGATCTTTCTAAAAATTTGTAGGTATGTTCATTATGGGTCACGAATAATGCTCAATGTTTTATTTTACCGTTATAGCCGTTACTAACGGCTGTAACGGCCTGTAACGCTTTTTCTTCCTTATAGAATATCTCAGAAAGCATTTGGCCGATCTTTCTGTAAATTTGTAGGTATGTTCATTATGGGTCACGGATGATGCCCGATGTTTTTGTTTACCGTTACAGCCGTTGCCCAACGGCAGTAACGGCCTGTAACGGTTTTTCGTCTTTATGGAATATCTCAGAAAGTACTTGGCTGATCTTTGTGAAAATTAGCAGGCATGTTCATTATGGGTCACGGATGATGCCCGATGTTTTAGTTTACCCCGTTATAGCCGTTACTAACGGCTGTAACGGCCTGTAACGGTTTTTCTTCTTTATAGAATATCTCAGAAAGCACTTGGCCGATCTTTCTGAAAATTTGTAGGTATGTTCATTGTGGGTCACAAATAATGTCCGATGTTTTAGTTTCCGTTATAGCCGTTACTAACGGGCTATAACGGCCTGTGACGCTTTTTCTTCTTCATGGAATATCTCAGAAAGTACTTGGCCGATCTTTGTGAACATTAGCAGGTATGTTCACTATGGGTCACGAATAATGCCCGATGTTTTAGTTTACCGTTATAGCCGTTACTAACGGCTGGAACGGCCTGTAACGGTTATTTTTCTTCATGGAATATCTCAGAAAGTACTTGGCCGATCTTTGTTAAAATTAGCAGGTATGTTCATTATGGATCAAGGATGATGCCTGATGTTTTAGTTTACCGTTATAGCCATTACTGACGGCTGTAACGGCCTGTAACGTTATTTTTTCTTTATGGAATATCTCAGAAACTACTTGGCTGATCTTTGTGAACATTAGCAGGTATGTTCACTATGGGTTACGGATGATGCCCGATGTTTTAGTTTACCGTTATAGCCGTTACTAACGGCTGTAACGGCCTGTAACGCTTTTCTTCTTTAATGGAATATCTCAGAAAGTACTTGGCCGATCTTTGTGAAAATTAGCAGGTATCTTCATTATGGGTTACGGATGATGCCCGATGTTTTAGTTTACCGTTATAGCCGTTATTAACGGCTGTAACGGCCTGTAACGGTTTTTCTTCTTTATGGAATATCTTAGAAAGTACGCGGTCGATATTTCTGAAAATTTGTAGGTATGTTCATTATGGGTCACGGATGATGCCCGATGTTCAAGTTTACCGTTATAGCCGTTACTGGCGGCCCATAATGGTTTTCTTCTTTATGGAAAATCTGAAAAAGTTCTTGGCAGATCTTTCTGAAAATTTGTAAGTATGTTCATTTTAGGTCACAGACGATGGCCGATGTTTACCAGAATAGCCATTACTAACGGTTACACCAGCCCAAGACGGTATTTCCTCTTTATGGAATATCTCACGCCTATTCAGGATAAACTGGGAGTACGTTTATATGCTTTGCATCTTGTTTTTCATTCTTTTTCTCTTTTTTTCTTTTTTTTTTTTTCTTTTGATTTTGAGGATGGCCTCCATCCTCCTACTTTTTTCCCCGCTCTCTCTCTCTCTCTCTCTCTCTCTCTCTCTCTCTCTCTCTCTCTCTCTCTCTCAGTTTTTTTTTTTTTTACGAATGTGAGAGGAATAGGTGAGGAGAGGTGATAGGAATTGTCCAGATAACTACCGTGGAATCTCTTTGTTGAACATTTGTAGTAAAATATATAGCTTTGTTCTCAATAGAAGGTTAACCAAATGGATTGAAATGAACAATATTCTTGGGGAGGAACAAGCTGGTTTTCGTGACAAACGATGTACAACAGATCACATTTTCACTTTACTGGCAATGATTCAGAAGCAGTTGTTAAGACACAGGAAGCTCTATGTCGCATTTATAGACTTTAGGAAGGCTTTTGACCTAGTAAGTAGGGATAAATTGTGGAAGGTTCTCTCTGTTAGTGGTCTTAATGGAAAATTCTTGAAAGCATTGCAAAGTATGTATAATGTTGTGAAGACTTGTGTTCGAACTAGTGGTGACCTTACTGATACTTCTCTATGCCCACGGGGCCTAAAACAAGGTGAGGTGTGTTCACCTGTGCTTTTTTCACTGTTCATCAATGAACTAACTAAAGATATTAACACTTTTGGTAGACATGGTATTCAGCTTTCTCCAGACCTCATTGAACTTTTGATTCTGTTATTTGCTGATGATGTTGCATTATTTTCTGATACTGTTATTGGTTTGCAAACCCAACTGAATGTCTTGTATAATACTTCAAAACGTTTAGATTTACTTGTGAATCTGGAAAAGTCAAATATTGTTGTATTCAGGAATGGGGGTTACCTTGCTTCGAATGAAAATTGGACTTTTGGTGATGCTCAGCTTTCCACTGTTAACATGTATAAGTATCTTGGTATAACACTGACTACAAGATTATCTTTCCAACCAACTATGTGTGACCTAGCAAACAGAGCAAAGAAAGGATTAACTGCTATCAACAGAATGCTATGGTCAATAGGTGAACATTCTCCTGGTATTTTCTTTAAGCTATTCGATTGCCAAATACAACCTATCTTAACTTATGGAGCAGAGATTTGGGGACTGTCATCTAACCAGGAACAAATTGAAAGGGTGCACTTAGCTGCTATTAAAAGATTTCTTGGTGTAAGTTTAAAAGCTCCTAGGCACTTAGTGTACGGCGAATCTGGAAGATACCCTCTTTATGTAAATACATATGCAAAATGCATCAGATTTTGGCTTCGTGTTGCTTGTATGGATAATAACAGACTCCCAAAGAAAGCCTATGATATGTTGCTGCATCTGCAGAATCAAAATTATATTACCTGGACGACTAATGTTTGCTATGTTCTTTATAGATTCGGGTTTGGAATTGTATGGGAAATGCAAAGTGTTGGCAATATGAAAGCTTTTATTGTAGAATTTAAGAAACGTTTAAGTGATTGTTACATCCAAGACTGGCATTCAGCTATTGAATCGCATGAGTTGTACGATGTTTATCGGTCATATAACCAGTCTCTTGTTCGAAGTCCCTACCTCTTTGTAATTAAACATGTTAACATCCGCAGGTTACTTTCAAGGTTTCGGTTAGGAATGTCGCCTTTACGATGCCACTTTTTACGATATACTGATCGCAATAGAAACCATGACATTTTCTGTCCACACTGTAAGGAAGCACCGGAAACTGAGCTTCATTTTCTACTGGTTTGTCCTTTGTACGAAAAGTTCCGCCTTGAGTTGATTCCAGCTAAATATTACAGACACCCTTCTCTATTCAAAATGTCCATGTTGTTAGCCTGTTCTATTGAGACCACTATTACGAGTGTTGGTAATTTCATTTATAGAGCTATGGCTGTTAGGAACGGAATAATTAATGCTGCAGTTGCTTCATGAATGTCTTCTTTGTTAACTGTGAACACCATTCAGCTGAGGTTTCGTTAAGAGTAGCTTGTACCGATTTATTTTGACCTTGTTCACTCACTTTGATATGGGCTTGTGGCCTGTCAAATAAAATATTCTGAGTTCTGAGTTCTCTCTCTCTCTCTCTCTCTCTCTCTCTCTCTCTCTCTCTCTCTCTCTCTCTCTCTCTCTCTCTCCCTCTCTCTCCCTCCCTCCCTCTCTGTCTTAGGACTCTCTCACCATGCATAGACTCTGTGTATGTCATCATCGATGAACATTCCGGGTTTTTTTTATATGTCTTTTTTTTTCGATGATAGCCTCCATCTTTCTTCTTTTTTCCCCCGCTCTCTCTTCTCTCTCTCTCTCTCTCTCTCCCCTCTCTCTCTCTCTCTCTCTCTCTCTCTCCCTCTTTCTCTCTGTCTCTCTCCCTCCCTCTCTCTCTCTCTCTCTCTCTCTCCCCCTCCCTCTTTCTCTCTCTTTCTCTCCCTCCCTCTTTCTCTCTCTCTCTCTCTCATTCTCCCTCTTTCTCTCTCCCTCCCTCTCTCTCTTCTCCTCCCTCTCTCTCTTTCTGTCTCTTTCTCTCTTCCTCTCTCTCTCTCTCTCTCTCTCTCTCTCTCTCTCTCTCTCTCTCTCTCCCTCCCTCCCTCTTTCTCTCTCTCTCTCTGTCTTTGTCTCTGTCTCTCTCCCCCCTCTCTCGTCTCTCTCTCTGTCTCTCTGTCTTCTGTCTGTCTCTCTTCTCTCTCTCTCTCTCTCTCTCTCTCTCTCTCTCTCTCTCTCTCTCTCTCTCTCTCTCAGGACTCTGTCACCATGCATAGACTCTCTGTATGCCATCATCGATGGACATTGAGGTTCTTTTGATGTTTCTTTCCTTTTTTTGTGAGGACAGCCTTCATCTTCCTACTTTTTCGCCCTCTCTCTCCTTCTCTCTCTCTCTCTCTCTCTCTCTCTCTCGCTCTCCTCCCTCCTTCTTTCTCTCTCTCTGTCTTTGTCTCCTCTCACTCTCTCCCCCCTCCCTCCTCCTCTTTCTCTCTCTCACTCTCTTCTCTCTTTCTCTCTTCCTCTCTCTCTCTCTCCCCCTCTTCTCTCTCTCTGTCTTTGTCTCCCTCTCTCTCTCTCCCCCCCTCCCTCTTTCTCTGTCTCTGTCTCTTTCTCTCTCTGTGTCTGTCTGTCTCTCTCTCTGTCTCTCTCTCTGTCTCTCTGTCTCTGTCTCTGTCTCTGTCTCTCTCTCTCTCTTCCTCTCTCTCTCTCTCTCTCTCTCTCTCTCTCTCTCTCTCTCTTAGGACTCTCTCACCATGCATAGACTCTCTGTATGCCATCATCGATGAACATTTACGTTCTTTTTATGTTTTTTTTCCCCCATATGATACAAACTGTCTGGATTTATTTAACTAGCAGAGAGCACGCGTATGATGTTAACAAATTCACAGTGTGTGCATTTGAGTAAGTGTAAGTGTGTTCGTGTGTCTGTGTGTGTGCGCGTGCGTGCACGCGCGTGTGTATGTGTGTGTGTGTGTGTGTGTGTGTGTGTGTGTGTGTGTGTGTGTGTGTGTGTGTGTGTGTGTGCATGTGAGAGAGAGAGACAGACAGACAGAGAGAGGAACAGAGAGAGAGAGAGAGCGTGTGGTGTGTGTGTGTGTGTGTGTGTGTGTGTGTGTGTGCCTGTCTGTCTGTCTGTCTGTCTGTCTGTTTGCGTGTGTTGTGTGTGTATGTGTGTATGTGTGTGCATTTGAGAGAGAGAGAGAGAGAGAGACAGACAGACAGACAGACAGAGAGAGAGGGACAGAGAGAGAGTGTGTGTGTGTGTGTCTGTGTGCGTGTGTGCGCGCAGTCTCCGATAATAATGATAATATTAATGATAGTAATACTGATAATAATAATGATAGTAATTATATTGATGATGATGATAATAGTAGTAGTAATGATAATAAAGATGATGATGGTAATAATAGAATAGTAATAATGATGATGATAATACTGATATAGTATCGTTATTATTGTTATTGTCATTATCATCATAATCGCACTGATATTAATGGTAACGTGCTCAGTGTGTCTACATCACCCACCAAACAGATGGCGCCCCGGTTTGGTGTGTTGCAGGCTCTAAGGACGGCACGCTGCTGATCACGGACGTCACAACGGGACGACGAGAGCGAAAAATCCTGCGGATAGGACGCACCCCCTCCGCCGTGTACCTGTGCTGTGAGGACACGATCGTGGTGACAGGCACCGACGAACACGTCATCGCGCACACGTCAGTGGACTCTCAAGTATAGTCCTTACTGACTGAAACCAGGTTTTTTTTTTTTTTTTTTTTTTTTTTTTTTTTATTCACTCACAGTTGTGCTGACATTTAAGAAAACTTTATGAAAAGAATGTCACCAGTTTTTTAACTGAAAAAAGGAATATGTTTTGCTCATACATTCACGCACACACGCGCGCGCGCGCACGCACACACACACACACACACACACACACACACACACACACACACACACACACACACACACACGCACGCACGCACGCACGCACGCACACACACACGCGCGCGCGGCGCGCGCGCACACACACGCAAGCGCCTGTGCACACCACACCGCACCACACACACACACATACACTAGCACTCATGCGCACGCACGCATTGCTCTGACAGGAATCTAACCCACGACCTTCCACCCGAGAGTCCGCGATACTAACCACTTCGCCGCGGCGGCTGGTGGGCCGGTCATTATTTTCATCATGGGAGCAACAGTTATCCTATTTTTTGTTTATAAATTAGTTTTCTGAAATTGGAAATCAATATTTGTTGTTTAAAAAAAAGTTCTGTTATGGTTTCCCCTAATACGTTTTTTTAAAAATAACGACAAATATGTCATCTTTTATCGTCGCATGTAACAGGCGTCTGTGGGCGCCTTGCGCTCACAGCTGACCGTAAGCTAACAGCAATGCACACTCCCTCGCCGATGTAGCCTACTCATTCTTTCCCACAGCCGCGTGCATGGCACGTGTTGTCCGTTACAGAGCCAGTTCCAGCCGGCGCGCCATCAGCAAAATTTCCACGTCCCACGTATATTACCGGCATGCACTCTCTCTCCAATTCTCTCTCTCTCCAATTCTCTCTCTCTCTCTCTCTCTCTCTCTCTCTCTCTCTCTCTCTCTCTCTCTCTCTCTCTCTTCTCTCCGTATTCATCACAGAATTAGCATTTCCTTTTAAAATGTACTTTCTTTGTGGTGGACTGCATACTCAGTGCATTAAATACAATACACATATTCGTGACAAATCAACAGAAGTGCTGGAAATTCACGCAAAATACTCTGTTTGTGACAGTTGTAAGGATACGGTTCCGCTGTTAGCTTAGTTAAGCACAGACGTGCTTAATGCACACAAGACAATAATGGCCAGATTCCTGTCAGCAGGGGAACAGTGATAAGGTAATACTGTACAGAATGGGAGTGGAGGTGGAGGGGGTTAGGACAGTTCAAAACGCAGAGAGAGAGAGAGAGAGAGAGAGAGAGAGATTCGGATTCGGAATTCAGAATCCCGTTTAATTTCATTTAGGCCTAGGCCCCTTATGAGGGGAATGTGAACAACAAAAGAGCATTGAAGCAGCGCTAGTTATGACTTAACAAAAACGTAACAATGGTGATACAAACAAAATTCTTAAGATGTGGCAGTTTCTCTGAACTTGTATGCTTTTGAAAGAAACATTGAAAGACCTCTAACAACTTCAACTGATTGAGAAGACATTAATAAACACAGTTTAAATAAACACTGTTGACTATAATACTTAGGTTTGATGAACTTTTCACGAATACCATTAAGAACTGGACAGCAAAGAACAAAATGTATTTCATCTTCTTGTGCTACTTTACATAATGGACAAATCAGATCCTCGTTGTTACCCATTCTGTATCTATAAAGGTGCACTTTTAATTCTGATATTCCTAATCGAAACCGTGTTGTAACATACTGTAAATGTCTATCAATATTAGCGGTCAAATATGGTTTCAAATCATGCACACTGCAAAAATTGGTATAGAAACTAAATCTATCACTATTGTGAATGTGGTCAGACCATTTTTGCCATGTTACAATCTATTCATCGTTGCCTGAAAATACTTATAAATGCTTTGATATTTCCCACTGCTTGATTTAACCAGACGTATCCAAACCCATATTCTGTCAAACAAATACGAACTTTGGAGGCCCAGTTATTTTTACCTTTAGAGTCCATATCTAGAAGCATATTGTAGGCTTTTCTAGGAATTCTATCATTGCACATTTGCAATAATTTAAGCCAATATCGAATGCAATTAACAGCAGATAAAACAAATAATGGGTGGCGATTAGTTTCTCCGTATATCATATCATTCGGCGTACGTCTGTTTACACCAAGAAACTTTTTTAGAGCAAATAAATGTACAGATTCGCAACAAGTAGCAGCTGTGTCTAAGCCCCATAATTCAGAGCCGTAAAGTACAACGGGCTGTACTTGGGTATCGAATAACCTGATGAATACCTTAAAGGATGTATTATTCAAAACATACAACTTTTTCATAATACATAGTAAAGCATTCTTTGCCCTACTTGCCAAATCTTTACAAGCACCTGTGAAACTCAACCGTGTAGAAAACATTATACCTAAATACTTGTATGCATTAACTGGCATATTAACATCACCATAAACCCATCTTTCCCTTGCACCAAGATAGCCCCCGTTACGAAACACAATGATATTACTTTTTGACATATTAACTTTTAATTGAAGTGTACCAGCTGCACGTCGTAAATTATTCAACTGAGTCTGTAGACCAACAGGCGTTTCTGACATCAAAATAATATCATCAGCTAATAAAAGAATAAACAACTCTAAGGTATCAAGAGACAACAAGGCACCATGTCTGCCATTATTGATAACTTCTATAGCTAGTTCATTTATAAACAAAGAAAATAAAACTGGACTACATGCATCTCCTTGTCTGACCCCAGCTGTACAGTTAATAAAATCTGTCAGTTTACCTCCACAACGGACTCTAGCTCTAACAACATTATACATGCTTTTAATACACCTATAGAGTTTACCACATATACCATTTTTTGTAGTACTGGCCAAAGTATATTTCTATTGATTGAATCAAATGCCTTTTGGAAATCTATAAAAGCGACATATAGCGTACGATTACGAGAAAACTGCTCTTGGATAAGTGCCAACAAAGTAAACATGTGATCCACGGTCGAATAACCCCTTTTGAATCCTGCTTGCTGTACCCCGGTTATATTATTCTCATCTACCCATTCTTGTATTCTCCTATTAATAATTATTCCAAATAGTTTACTGCTAATGTCACTAAGGGAAATTCCTCTATAATTATTGGGATTGTCCACATCGCCTTTTTTAAATATAGGCAAAATAATTGATTCACACCAATTATCAGGGTACAAGCCCTCATTAAATAACTTATTAAATGATTTATGAAAAAATAGCACAGCCTGCTGTGTTCCGTGTTTAAATAATTCTCCAGTAAGACCATCTGGGCCAGCTGACTTGCCATTTTTTAGTTTTCTAATAGCTAAAGTAACCTCTTCTAAGGATATTGGACGATTAAATGAACTATCTACATCAGCATCCACCACTTCTTCATTAACACTGTCACTGACATTCTGTTCCAACAAATTTTGGAAATGATGAAACCAAATATCGCTAGTTATCTTATTCTTTGGTTGTTTTCTTTTGAAGGATACTTTCCGAACAGTCTCCCAGAAGTCTTTTTGGCATTTAACTGAGGAAATCAACTTATCTATAAAGAACTTATTATACTCTTTCTCCTTTCTTTTTAACATTTTTTTGTATTCTCGCCTTGCAATACAATAAACCACTCTATCTTGTGGATCATGAGTACGACAGCTAATTCTTAACAATTTTCTAGCTTTTTGTTTACTGATTCGGCACTCTTTATCATACCAATCATCACATCTGTGATTTCTATTGACACGTATATGCTTCTTCATACACTAGCACTTTCCTTTACATACTCATTAAACATGTTCAAAGCTTCATTTACGTCGGATTGTATCATATCTATGGCATTTTCAATTTTTCTGACAACATCTACGCTACATAATAGTTCTTGAAATCGATCAGCACAATCATTATTCCATACAAGTTTCTCTATAACATGATTTTACTTGTTCATTATTGACAACAACATTTTCCTTCGGAAAAACAGCAATGAAAGAAACAGGCATGTGATCTGAGTCTGTGCGGTCTAAAACTTGAAATTTACATGAGTCATATACCAAAGCAAGAAGATCGCTTGACATAATAAAGTAATCATCAACACTGCAGCCAGAATCAGATATGTATGTGTAGCGTCCTTCTAGGTCGCCATTACATACACCATTAAGAATACACAAATCCAAGGCAGTACATACATTTAGCATCAGCTTTCCATAATTATTTAATGTACAGTCTTCAGAGTTACGATTTATACTGAGAGAATGACTATCACATTGTCTATCAAAAATGTTTTTTCCCGACAAATCCTGAGAAATATTGGATGTTCTGCTATTCAAGTCTCCATTAATTATGACATACACATCTTTTCTTAACAGACATTCTATCAAACAATCTTCAAGTAAACTGATTCCATTTTCAGCATCAAAAAAGGTGTAAAAAGGAGAATTTTCCGGATGAATGTAGCAACAAAAATACAAAACATCTTTGTCTGTTCCTAATAATTTTTTTGTCAATTACAAATACACAAAAATTGGAGTTGTTGACATCAATAGCTTTTACAAAGGGAGATAACTCTTTCCTGATCAAACAAACAATTCCACCTGATGCTCTCTCCTGTCTACTGAATTTGATAGCAGGTTTGCAAAACGCAACATAGTCAGAAAATAGACTGTCAAACTTCCACTCATCAAGAAACGTTTCAACAAGACAGACAAAATCAAACTTAAAAAGAAATGAAACGAAATCTGGATCGGCAAGTTTTGACTTTATGCCATTAATATTCCATAACAAAAAAGAGAAAGGTTTGTTTTCATTATATGTACACTCTCTCTCTTTCCCTGCCGAGAGAGAGAGAGAGAGAGAGAGAAGAGAGAAGTGAGTGTGAGTGAGGTCTCTCCTTTTTTTATCTACATCCGTTTTTTTTTTGTTCTTTCAATCTTTCTTTCAATCGATGTTTCCTTGTTTCCATTCTTTCTTTCCTACCCCTTCTCTTTTTTTCCACTTTCGTAAATTGTTTTTCCAATAGTGACAGCAAACAAAATATCAACTAAACGCATATGAATGAATATATGCAAAATCGAGAACGGGGGAAGGGGAGGAGGGTAGAGAAACAATGGCGTACACACATAAAGACATACTAGACAAAAAGCATTCTACCAGTTTTCTTACCCCTTGTCTGTCTGTCTGTCTGTCTCTCTGTCTCTGTCTCTGTGTGTCTCTCTCTTCTCTCTCTCTCTCTCTCTCTCTCCTCTCTCTCTGTCTGTCTGTCTGTCTCTCTCTTTACTTATTTCTTCATCTCTTCTTTTCTTTTAATGAAAATGGCTGGGAATTGATAGTTTACTTTGTTTTTCTTTTTCTTACTTTTCTTTTTTGTTTTTTTCCACATTTTCTTCTCTTTTTCCCCCCTTTTTTTTCTTTTTGGTTTCCCCTTCTTTATTATGAACCCTCCCCCCCCCTTTTTTTTTTTTCATAACTGACGTGGCAAATTCAAATTCTTCAGCCTGGAGACCGGGGATGAGGTGTGGAGATTGGGCAAAGACGTTCTGAACGTCTGCCCGCCGGCCCTGTGTTTCGACGGCCCCCGTCAAGACACGATGGTGATCTTCGATGAGGTGGCGGTGCTGCTGTACGAGGCGGCCACGGGGCAGAAGCTGGACCGTTTGCAGATCCCGGGGGGCCAATCCCGGGGGGGCGGTCGGTGGAGGTACTGCATAGGCCTAGAGACCTTTGCCTGTGGTGAGTCCACATGCCTCGTCTTCAGATGGGGATTTTAGGTGTGTGTGTGTGTGTGTGTGTGTGTGTGTGTGTGAGGTGTGTGTGTGTGTGTGTGTGTGTGTGTGTGTGTGTGTGTGTGTGTGTTGTCTTTGGGGGATTTTTGTTTGTTTCTGTTTTTGTTCCCCCTCCCCCACCCCCACCCCTTCTTTATTATGATAAAACTCTTTTTTCTCTCTCATGACGTGACAAACTTTCTGGAGCAATGTTAACGCATAGTGTTTCTTTCTCTTTTTTTTTACATTTTTATTTGCTTTTATTGTTGTTCAGCATAGATGCAGGAAACAAACACACAAAATAAAAACAGTGAAAGCAATAGCAACAACCAGAAATTACTTATGAAGCAAGCCCCCCAAAAAAGACAAAATGGATAAAC
>CM065726.1:16745865-16753365 GCA_033310375.1 Conus canariensis
ACAAATTTGGTACAGGTGAAACATGTGACCTTTCCTCTATTGTTTCAGCTAAAAACGGATACATGTGAAACGTGAAACATGTGACCTTTCCTCCATTGTTTCAGCTAAAAATGGATACCGGTGAAAACATCGTTGAGGACCTTTTCCCAATTGTTGCAGCTAAAAACGGATACAGGTAAAACATATTACCTTTCCTCCATTGTTACAGCTAAAAACGGATACAGGTAAAACATATTACCTTTCCTCCATTGTTACAGCTAAAAACGGAAACAGGTAAAACATGTTACCTTTCTTCCATTGTTACAGCTAAAAACGGAAACAGGTAAAACAATGTTACCTTTCTTCCATTGTTACAGCTAAAAACGGAAACAGGTAAAACATGTTACCTTTCTTCCATTGTTACAGCTAAAAACGGAAACAGGTAAAACATGTTACCTTTCCTCCATTGTTACAGCTAAAAGCGGAAACAGGTAAAACATGTTACCTTTCTTCCATTGTTACAGCTAAAAGCGGATACTGGTGAAACATGTTACCTTTCCTCCATTGTTACAGCTAAAAGCGGATACTGGTGAAACATGTTACCTTTCCTCCATTGTTACAGCTAAAAACGGATACTGGTGAAACATCGTTGATTTGTTACAGCTAAAAACGGATACAGGTGGAAACATCGCTGATTTGTTACAGCTAAAAACGGATACAGGTGACAACATCGTTGGTGATCTTTTCCTCCATTGTTGCAGCTAAAAACAGGTACAGGTGAAACATGTGACCTTTCCCCCATTGTTTCAGCTAAAAACGGATACAGGTTAAACATCGTTAATTTGTTACAGGTAAAACTGGATACAGGTGACAACATTGTTGGTGACATTTTCCTCCATTGTTGCAGCTAAAATCAGGTACAGGTGAAACATATGACCTTCCCCCCATTGTTTCAGCTAAAAACGGATACAGGTGAAAGCATCGTCGGTGACTTTTTCTTCATTGTTGCCGTTAAAAACGGATGCAGATGGAAACATTGTTGATTTGTTGAAGCTAAAAACGGATGCAGGTGGAAACATTGTTGATTTGTTGAAGCTAAAAACGGATGCAGGTGGAAACATTGTTGATTTGTTGCAGCTAAAAATGGATACAGGTGGAAACATCGTTGATTTGTTGCAGCTAAAAATGGATACAGGTGAAAACATTTTCGGTGATCGTTCCCCCATTGTTTTCAGCTGAAAACGGATACAAGTGAAACATCATTGATTTGTCGCAGTTTAAAAACGGGTGCAGGTGAAACATCATTGATTTGTTGCAGTTAAAAACGGGTGCAGGTGAAACATCATTGATTTGTCGCAGTTTAAAAACGGGTGCAGGTGAAACATCATTGATTTGTCGCAGTTAAAAACGGGTGCAGGTGAAACATCATTGATTTGTCGCAGTTTAAAAACGGGTGCAGGTGAAACATCATTGATTTGTTGCAGTTAAAAACGGGTGCAGGTGAAACATCATTGATTTGTCGCAGTTTAAAAACGGGTGCAGGTGAAACATCATTGATTTGTTGCAGTTAAAAACGGGTGCAGGTGAAACATCATTGATTTGTCGCAGTTTAAAAACGGGTGCAGGTGAAACATCATTGATTTGTCGCAGTTTAAAAACGGGTGCAGGTGAAACATCATTGATTTGTCGCAGTTTAAAAACGGGTGCAGGTGAAACATCATTGATTTGTTGCAGTTAAAAACGGGTGCAGGTGAAACATCATTGATTTGTCGCAGTTTAAAAACGGGTGCAGGTGAAACATCATTGATTTGTTGCAGTTAAAGCGGATACAGGAGAAACATTGTCGCTGACCTTTTCTCCATTGTTTCAGCTAAATACGGATGCAGGTGGAAACATCGTTGGTGACGTTTCCCCCCATTGTTTCAGCTAAATACGGATGTAGGTGGAAACAGCGTTGGTGACGTTTCCCCCCATTGTTTCAGCTAAATACGGATGCAGGTGGAAACAGCGTTGGTGACGTTTCCCCCCATTGTCTCAGCTAAATACGGATACTGGTGGAAACAGCGTTGGTGACGTTTCCCCCCATTGTTTCAGCTAAATACGGATACCGGTGGAAACAGCGTTGGTGACGTTTCCCCCATTGTCTCAGCTAAATACGGATAACGGTGGAAACATCGTTGGTGACGTTTCCCCCCATTGTCTCAGCTAAATACGGATACCGGTGGAAACAGCGTTGGTGACGTTTCCCTCCATTGTTTCAGCTAAATACGGATACCGGTGGAAACAGCGTTGGTGACGTTTCCCCCCATTGTCTCAGCTAAATACGGATAACGGTGGAAACATCGTTGGTGACGTTTCCCCCCATTGTCTCAGCTAAATACGGATACCGGTGGAAACAGCGTTGGTGACGTTTCCCCCCATTGTCTCAGCTAAATACGGATACCGGTGGAAACAGCGTTGGTGACGTTTCCCCCCATTGTTTCAGCTAAATACGGATACCGGTGGAAACATCGTTGGTGACGTTTCCCTCCATTGTTTCAGCTAAATACGGATAACGGTGGAAACATCGTTGGTGACGTTTCCCCCCATTGTTTCAGCTAAAAACGGGTACGCGGTGGCGGTGGACGCGAGTTCGTTTCTCTGACGGCCGTCAACGTGAAAGAAAAAACGGTTCAGAGTAAAAGGATGCCACCGCCGCATAGCATGGAACACGACGGCGAGCTGACCATTGACGCCATGGCGTTGGTGGGCGGTGACGACGGTCACCCCCCATACGTCATCTACTCCACGTCCGAGGACCAAGACCTCGTCTTTGTGGACGTGAAAACCTTGGACGTGGTGAAAATTTATAAAGGTAATTCTACTGGTCGTAATCAGCCAGGCCGACTTGTTCTTGTACGCCTGCGTGTGGCAGTGCGCGTGCATAATACTGACACCCGCCCCAGCTTCACGTGTCTGCTTCATGTGGTCTGAGATGTAAAGAGCTCTTTGTTCCTCTGTGTTTTTCGTTGAAAAGAGAACGGCTGTTTTTTTTTATATAAAACTCATTATATTTCAGTCTTTGTGCAAGGGAAAATTTCAGGTCGTTGGCTTGATTGTTATCAAGATATCGACATTACTTCTTCATACAATTTCTTTTCATTCCCTGACACTTAAGACATCTTTGCACTTTACAGTGATTTTTTTCCCTAAAACATGTAGCGTGGAGTTGTGACAGGAGTAAAAATTCGGACACTGTGAATCAACTGCGCTAGCAAAGTCGTAGATTGCGCAAGCAGTCGCAACGATGAAAAAGAAATTATAATAATCAGTGCACGAAAATAATATTCTTAGGGTGAAATCCTACATTTTCATCTCATACAACGTTTAGATGATATATAACTAGTCCTCAATAAAAAAAAAATTGTTTTGAATCGTAAGTTTACTCCATGTTGTTATAATAACTATCATGATTATAAAGATGATGATGGGATGATGATAATTATTATGATTATTATTATAATTATCATCATCATTATCATTTATTATCATTATTATTATTATTGTTGTTATCATCATCATCATTATCATGATATTATTATTATTTGTTGTAGTCGTTTTATTTTTTGTTATTGTTGTTGTTATCATAATTATTATCATTATTGTTAGTATTATTATTACTGTTGTTCTTGTTGTTGTTATTGTTTTCATGATGGTGATGATGATGATGATGATGATGAAAGGCGAAAGGCTATGTATGAAGTTGATACCTAATAACAGTAATAATGATAATGATAATTATTACTAGTAGTAGCAGTAGTAGTAGTAGTAGTATCATTGTTATTATGATCATCATTTTTGTTGTTGTTATATTATCATATTAGTATCATTATTATTATCATCATCATCAACATCATTATCATCATTATCATTACTATTATTATTATTATTATCATCGTCATTATTATTATTATTATTATTATTATCATCTTCATCATCAATAAAAACAGGAAAGTTTTTTCAATATTTAAGATCACTCATCCAACCGTTATCATCAGCATCTCCTTAGAGATAGAGAGGAGCTCACCGCCAAAGGGTTTGTATATATTGGGGAGGAGGGTGGGGGGATTAGACCTCACAACCATCAATCTGAAAGCTAAGCACATCTCTGTGATGACCCACTGTGACAGCAGGACCTATTGCCAAACGGTCACAATGGCTATCATTGTTAACGCTCGCTCCAGGTAGACCCTGACTCTGACTCTCACATCACTATCGTCAGACACTGGACGCGCTATCGGCTCGGATCGCTGAGACTTTACCTTCAGACTGCAGTCAGTCCGGGTTTTTTGTTTGTTTGTTTGTTTGTTTTTGTTGTTGTTGTTTTCTTCGGTTGGTTCATTGGTTATTTGTTGTTGTTGTTGTTGTTGGTTCATTGGTTATTTGTTGTTGTTGTTGTTGTTGTTGGTCCATTGGTTATTTGTTGTTGTTGTTGTTGTTGGTTCATTGGTTTTTTGTTGTTGTTGTTGTTGTTGTTGGTCATTGGTTATTTTGTTGTTGTTGTGTTGGTCCATTGGTTATTTGTTGTTGTTGTTTGTTGGTCCATTGGTTATTTTGTTGTTGTTGGTCATTGTATTTGTTTTGTTTGTGGTGTCCATTGGTTATTTTTGTTGTTGTGTTGTGTTGTTGGGCCATTGGTTATTTGTTGTGTTGTTGTTGTTGTTGGTCCATTGGTTATTTGTTTGTTGTTTGTTTGATTTGTTGTTTGTTGGTCCATTTGTTGTTTTTGTGTTGTTGGGCATTGTTTTTGTTGTTTTGTTGTTGGTCCATTGGTTATTTGTTGTTGTTGTTGTTGTTGGTCCATTGGTTATTTGTTGTTGTTGTTGTTGTTGGTCATTGGTTATGTTGTTGTGTTTGTTGTTGTTGGTCCATTGGTTATTGTTGTTGTTGTTGTTGTTGGTCCATTGGTTATTTGTTGTTGTTGTTGGTCCATTGGTTATTTGTTGTTGTTGTTGTTGTTGGTCCATTGGTTATTTGTTGTTGTTGTTGTTGTTGTTGGTCCATTGGTTATTTGTTGGTTGTTGTTGTTGTTGGTCCATTGGTTATTTGTTGTTGTTGTTGTTGTTGGTCCATTGGTTTATTTTGTTGTTGTTGTTGTTGTTGGTCCATTGGTTATTTGTTGTTGTTGTTGTTGTTGGTCCATTGGTTATTTGTTGTTGTTGTTGTTGTTGGTCCATTGGTTATTTGTTGTTGTTGTTGTTGGTCCATTGGTTATTTGTTGTTGTTGTTGTTGTTGGTCCATTGGTTATTGTTGTTGTTGTTGGTCCATTGGTTATTTGTTGTTGTTGTTGTTGTTGGTCCATTGGTTATTTGTTGTTGTTGTTGTTGTTGATTCATTGGTTTATTTGTTGTTGTTGTTGTTGTTGGTCCATTGGTTATTTGTTGTTGTTGTTGTTGGTCCATTGGTTATTTGTTGTTGTTGTTGTTGTTGGTTCATTGGTTATTGTTGTTGTTGTTGTTGTTGGTTCATTGGTTATTTTGTTGTTGTTGTTGGTCCATTGGTTATTTGTTGTTGTTGTTGTTGTTGGTCCATTGGTTATTTGTTGTTGTTGTTGTTGTTGTTGTTGTTGTTGTTGGTCCATTGGTTATTTGTTGTTGTTGTTGTTGGTTCATTGGTTATTTGTTGTTGTTGTTGTTGGTCCATTGGTTATTTGTTTGTTGTTGTTGTTGTTGGTCCATTGTTTTTTGTTGTTGTTGTTGTTGTTGTTGTTGTTGTTGGTCCATTGGTTATTTGTTGTTGTTGTTGTTGGTCCATTGGTTATTTGTTGTTGTTGTTGTTGTTGGTCCATTGGTTATTTGTTGTTGTTGTTGGTTCATTGGTTATTTGTTGTTGTTGTTGGTTCATTGGTTATTTGTTTGTTGTTGTTGTTGTTTGTTGTTGTGTCATTGGTTATTTTGTGTTGTTGTTGTTGGTCCATTGGTTATTGTTGTTGTTGTTGTTGTTGGTCCATTGGTTATTGTTGTTGTTTTGTTGTTGGTCCATTGGTTATTTGTTGTTGTTGTTGTTGTTGGTTCATTGGTTATTTGTTGTTGTTGTTGTTGTTGGTTCATTGGTTATTTGTTGTTGTTGTTGTTGTTGGTTCATTGGTTTATTTGTTGTTGTTGTTGTTGTTGTTGGTTCATTGGTTTTGTTGTTGTTGTTGTTGTTGGTTCATTGGTTATTTTGTTGTTGTTGTTGGTCATTGGTTATTTGTTTTGTTGTTGTTGGTCATTGGTTATTTGTTGTTGTTGTTGTTTTGTTGTTATTGGTTATTTGTTGTTGTTGTTGTTGTTGGTTCATTGGTTATTTGTTGTTGTTGTTTGTTGTTGTTCATTGGTTATTGTTGTTGTTGTTTGTTGGTTCATTGGTTATTTGTTGTTGTTGTTGTTGTTCATTGGTTATTTGTGTTGTTGTTGTTGTTGGTTCATTGGTTATTTGTTGTTGTTGTTGTTGTTGGTTCATTGGTTATTTGTTGTTGTTGTTGTTGGTTCATTGGTTATTTGTTGTTGTTGTTGTTTGGTTCATTGGTTATTTGTTGTTTGTTGTTGTTGGTTCCATTGGTTATTGTTGTTGTTGTTGTTGTTGTTGGTCCATTGGTTATTTGTTTGTTGTTGTTGTTGTTGGTCCATTGGTTATTTGTTGTTGTTGTTGTTGTTGGTCATTGGTTATTTGTTGTTGTTGTTGGTCCATTGGTTATTTGTTGTTGTTGTTGTTGTTGGTCCATTGGTTATTTGTTGTTGTTGTTGTTGTTGGTCCATTGGTTATTTGTTGTTGTTGTTGTTGTTGGTCCATTGGTTATTTGTTGTTGTTGTTGTTGTTGGTCCATTGGTTATTTGTTGTTGTTGTTGTTGTTGTTGGTCCATTGTTTGTGTGTTTTGTTGTTGGTCATTGTTATTGTTGTTGTTGTGTTGGTCCATTGGTTTTTGTTGTTGTTGTTGTTGTTTGTTGGTCCATTGGTTATTTGTTGTTGTTGTTGTTGTTGGTCCATTGGTTATTTGTTGTTGTTGTTGTTGTTGGTCCATTTTATTTGTTGTTGTTGTTTGTTGGGCCATTGGTTATTTGTGTTGTTGTTGTTTGTTGTTGGTCCATTGGTTATTTGTTGTTGTTGTTGTTTGTTGTGGTCCATTGGTTATTTGTTGTTGTTGTTGTTGTTGGTCCATTGGTTATTGTTGTTGTTGTTGTTGTTGTTGGTCCATTGGTTATTTGTTGTTGTTGTTGTTGTTGGTCCATTGGTTATTTGTTGTTGTTGTTGTTGTTGGTCCATTGGTTATTTGTTGTTGTTGTGTTGTTGTTTGTGTTGTTTGTTGTTGTTGTCCATTGGTTTTGTTGTTTGGTTTTTGTTTGTTTGTTTGTTGTTGTTGGGTCCATTGGTTATTTGTTGTTGTTGTTGGTCCATTGGTTATTTGTTGTTGTTGTTGTTGTTGTTGTTGTTGTTGTTGTTGTTGTTGTTGTTGTTGTTGTTGTTGTTGATGATGATGATGATGAAGATGATGATGATGATG
>CM065726.1:16758365-16765865 GCA_033310375.1 Conus canariensis
ACAAACACAACGCATAGATGTTTAAACATAATCTTCGTGGACGATATCGAAACCATGTGCTTGACGTGATCATGTTTTTCATTGTTGGTTTTGGTGGTGGTGGTGGTGGTGGTGGTTGCAGATCTCCCGTCTGGAGTGTCAATAACATAAACTATGTCTCTTCAGCAAGGAATCAAGGTTCTCAGTCAACTAGCTAGTTTACAGTGATGGTTTTGTTTTGGTAATAGTTTCAAAAGTTTTTTTCAAAAGTATTTTCAGCCTTTTGGAGCCAACAGCGACAGTGGCCTCAGCTGTCCCAGTCTTTCTTTTTGGTTATTTCCTTTCTCAGTGACAGGCGAACCGTGTGGTTTGGGTCCGTATCAGGACACCTGCCACTGACTACGTTCAGTGAATGCAAGTGACTGCACACTGCGTTCAGCGTCTGCAAGAGACTGCATACTGCGTCCAGTGACTGCAGGAGACTGCATACTGCGTCCAGTGACTGCAAGAGACTGCATACTGTGTCAAGCGACTGCAAGAGACTGCATACTGCGTCCAGTGAATGCAAGTCACTGCATACTGCGTCCAGTGACTGCAAGAGACTGCATACTGCGTCCAGTGACTGCAAGTCACTGCATACTGCGTTCAGTGACAGTAGGTATGCAAATGACTGCATACTGCGTTCAGTGACAGTAGATATGACAGTGACTGCATTCAGTGACAATAGGTATGTAAGTGACTGCATACTGCGTTCAGTGACAATAGGTATGTAAGTGACTGCATACTGCGTTCAGTGACAGTAGATATGACAGTGACTGCATTCAGTGATAATAGGTATGTAAGTGCACTGTGGGGTCTATACTGCGTTCAGTGACAATAGGTATGAAGTGACTGTCATTACTATGCAGTATTCATTGCGTCAATGTGGGGTATGGAGAAAGTTGAGTACTGATATACTGGCGGTCTCAGTGGAGAGTGAGTATCTTATTGGGCAATGGTAAGGAATTTTTGGCATTATTGACTCCTTTCAAGTTTTGAACTTCAGCGGTGTGGGTTATGCCCCTAAATTCTGATTGGCGTATTACACGCAACACTCCAGGTGTGGTGAAGGATGACTAGTCATATCTAAAAGTGTAAGAGGACCTATCCATGGTAATGCCAAGTATGAAGCGTTGCATTAGGCAAATCCTGATTCATAGTTGCACACAGTATGTTAATGTAATGTAGAAAAGCATACTGCATTCAGCGACTGTAAGTGACTGTGTACTGCGTTCAGTGACACCAAGTATGTAAGTAGCTGCATACTGCATTCAGTGACTGAGAGTGACTGCTTACTGCGTTCAGTGACACCAGGTATGCAAGTGACTGCATACTACGTTCAGTAACACCAGATATGTAAGTAAAAGCATACTGCGTTTAGCGACTGCGAGTGACTGCATTCTGCGTTCAGTGACACTAGGTATGCAAGTGACTGCATACTGCGTTTAGCGACTGCGAGTGACTGCATTCTGCGTTCAGTGACACTAAGTATGCAAGTGACTGCATAGTCCGTTCAGTGACTGCATACTGCGTTCAGTGACTGCATACTGTGTTCAGTGACAGTAGGTATGCAAGTGACTGCTTACTGCGTTCAGTGACTGCAAGTGACTGTACTGTTTCAGTGATACCAGGTATGCAAGTGACTGCATACTGCGTTCAGTGACTGCATACTGCGTTCAGTGACAGTAGGTATGCAAGTGACTGCTTACTGCGTTCAGTGACAGCAGGTATGCAAGTGACTGCTTACTGCGTTCAGTGACTGCATACTGCGTTCAGTGACAGTAGGGGTTAGGCTGTTCTTGTCGATTTCTCCAATTCTACGGGCCTATATTCTCTTTTGGCTTCTTCTTCCTAGACGAGTGTCAGTGATGAGGTTTATGAAAATTTGGCTGTTCATCTCGATCTCTAGTTCTAAGCTACTACACATGTTGAACCAGAATAGGATTTCTCATGAACCTCACAATTTGCCACGAACAGACGGTGAATATATGTATATGTCAGGTTGTCATTCTCTAAGTCTTCCATCGGCCCCATACGAACTCCAGCCCTGAAATATAGGTACGCCCGATTTGGATTTTGTTCTGAGCCGGTCCTTGACTGGTTCTGATCCGCTTCCGGACTGGTTCTGAGCCGGTTCTCGACTGGTTCTGAGCCGCTTCCGGACTGGTTCTGCGCCGGTTCTAGACTGGCTCTGAGCCGGTTCTGGACTGGTTCTGAGCCGCTTCCAGACTGGTTCTACGCCGGTTCTGGACTGGTTCTAAGCCGGTTCTGGACTGGTTCTGAGCCGGTTCTCGACTGGTTCTGAGCCGCTTCCGGCCTGGTTCTGCGCGCCGCTTCCCGGTGACTGTTCTGCGCCGGTTCGGACTGGTTCTAGCGCCGGTTTCTGGACGTTCTGGGTTTGCTTTTGAACCGCTTCCGGACTAGTTCTGCGCCGGTTCCGGACTGGTTCTGCGCCGGTTCCGGACTGGTTCTGCGCCGGTTCTAGACTGGTCTGACAGACAGACCGATAGTTGATGATCTTTTCCCACAGGGACTATAGTTTCGTTTTTGTGTGTGTATGTTTTTTTAGTATATATCACATGGGCATGGGCATTTTAAGGATTGGCTTCGTGACAGTAACTCTTATTTTTGTGAAACTTGTCTGTGTAGGTAGAGATCACCAGCTGGGGTCCATTTGCATTTCATCTTCCAGCATCTGTTGACTTCGTTCTGTTGTGACTTTGCAGACTCTACCAGAGAAAGTACTCTGTCAAATGTGCCAGCCTGCATCGGTTCATGGATGATGTGTGTGTGTGTGTGCGTGTGTGGTGTGTGTGTGTGTGTGTGTGTGTGTGTGTGTGTGTGTGTGTGTGTGTGTGTGTGTATGCATTTAATCGTGTGTGAGTATTGTGATTGTAGATGTGTAGTAAGTATGTATGTGTGGAGTAGTGCGCACGCGGCACGCGTGTGTATGTGTATGTGCATTGCACACGTGTGTATGTGTGGTGGCGTGTGTGGTGCTGTAGTGTGTGGTATGTACTGTGAGTGTGTGTCGTGTGTGTGTGTGATGTGTGCGCGCCCTGTGTGTGTGTGGTGATGTGTGGGGTGTAGTGTGTGTTCTTTACCACAGAGTGATGAGTGTGAAGGATTACCCTATGGGACTGAAACATATCTGTATAAATGACAAGCCTACTCTTAATGCAAGTAATCAAAGTACGAAAAGAAAACAGTCACTCAGGAACAAATGGGAGACAAAGAAAGAGAAACACACAAACTGCTCCCCCCCCCCCCCATTTTATCCACCCCACCCCCCTTCCTTTCTTATCCCCGCAAATAAAGTTAATAAAAATATTATAAGTATTTTCCAATAGGGGTGCGCTCTAAGTGTACAAAGAATTCGTACGTTAAAGCTGGTGACTGAAAAATGGCCTGCACAGTATTTTGCTTCAATACTGGAATGATTTTTTTCATATCATTGCATGAAACAATATGAATTGGAGTAATTTTGTTTCCACATACGCAAACTACGTTTTTTACATATTTTGTTTTAAATGCATTAAGTTTCCACCTGTGCATTAATGAGAGTAATTTTCTATTAAGATTAAATTCTCTTTGATCCTTTTAATATCAAACTGTTCTTTATAAACGTGATCTACCATACTATATTCGAAAGCTTTCCAGATATGCGACTTAACCAAGTTGCACTGTTCATGTACTGATAAGGGGAAATCAAACAGTTCTGAACCAAAACTATTTCTGGCTCCACGTTTAGCTGCCCTGTCTACTTTTTCATTATAATGAAAAGAACAATGTGAAGGAATCCAACAAAAAACTACATGGGTTCCTCTTGCAATCAACATGTGTATCATACAATTTATCTCTATGACCATTTCAGGTCTTGTGTGCAGTTGAGAAACTTTTAATGCCTGAAGAGCTGATTTAGAATCAACACAGAACAGAATTTCAAATATTGTTTTTGGAAAGTTTAAAAGGTAATTTAAAGCCAGGAGTATCGCTGTTAATTCTGCTGTAAATATCGATTTGTTAATTCCGATATAAAACGATTTCTCTACTCTTTAAGTCTGGTATTAAGAATGCGCAACCTGTTTGTTTATCAATGCACGAACCGTCTGTGTATATTTCAAATAATTTGAATAATTCTTTTCAATATGGCATTTGATACAGCTTGCTAACATGTTTATGTTTTCATCTTTTTTCATATTGGTATGTTCAATATCAAAATGTGCTTTATTAAGCTCCCATGGTGGTATAGGAGAAAATAACGGTCTAATGGATAGAGCATCGTTATCGATTGAAACTCCAGAATCAGTAATACTTTTTGACGTGTACGTTGCTAGTGTTTTTGAGAAGCTATAGATTTTGCTCTTTTAGGAAAAATCAATATCTGACCTCATTTTTATTTCAGATCTAATGTGCGTTTTGTTAGTTGTACTCTTGATAACAAATTTACAACACGCTAACTCTCTGTATTCATCTAGGGGAAGCATCTGCGCTTCATAATACGTACGAGAAGATGATGCATGCACCGGAAGGCCAAGTGCTAATTTCAATGCCTTGCATTCAATACTTTCAAGCTTTTTCAATAGGTATTTGGGAGCGCTAAAGATTACTTCTTGGGCATATGTTATTTTCGACCTCATTAAAGATTTACATAGAGTTATCAATGTAGATGAATTCTGTCCCCATTTTTCTTTAGAAATAATTTTAAGGAAATTTAATATTTTCCTCGCCTTTGTTAATAAGTATTCAATATGAGCGTTCCATGATAGTTTAGATGTGAAATGGACTCCTAGGAATTTAACTTCTGTCACGTATTTAAGAGGTGTTTCGCCCAATGTAAAAACAGGCAGTTTTTCTGGATTATTGCCACTATTGAAAAGAATTATATTTGTTTTTTCAACAGATAAGTTCAATCCATTTAACTTCATGTATTCCGACATCCTATTTAGTTCGTCTTGATAGATCTTTCTGATGAAACTTATATCACGCTGTGGAGTTTCTTTTTAAGAGTTACTTCCGTCCACATGCAAATGTCGTCTGCATATTGAACGAGAAACTACCTTTTTAGATAACTTATTTGGCAAATCATACAATAGCAATGAGAAAAGAAGCGGAGCTAACACTGACCCTTGTGGGATTCCCATTGACAAAGTTCTACCGGTGGAATATGATTTTCCTACTCTTGTTTGTATTACCCTATCTTTCAGAAAGCATTTAACATAATTGTATACATTTCCTGATAGTCCAATATTTTTAAGTTTGTTTAATAGCTGTGAATGCCACACTTGATCGTAAACCTTGGTTATGTCAAAAAATGTAGCCAGGACACATTTACGTCTTGCAAATTGTTTCTTTATATTTGTTGATAATTTCACTAATATTTCTGTAGTAGATCTCCCTTTACGAAAGCCAGCTTGATTAATAGGAATGATGTCATTTTTTTCGCAGTAATATGCTAGTCTATTCAAAACAATTCTTTCTGATAGTTTACAGACGTGTGATGTTAATGCTATAGGTCTGTAATTTTTAGGATCCCTAGAAGACTTTCCTTGTTTATGAACTGGTACAATAATTGTCTGTTTCCATATTTTGGGCATGTCGCTACTATTCCAGCAAGTACTTAGCAAAGCATGAAGAAAAAGTACAAGATTTTCAGGTAAATTCTTTAGCATCTGATTAGATATTGCATCTAAACCAACTGATGATTTCCGTATTGGAATGGCTCTAATGGCTTCTTTTACTTCATATACAGTTATAGGAGCATTAATGCTTATGCTATTATCTGGTGGTGGATCATCATATGTTATATTACTTTCTTCTTTTTCTCTGTAAGTTTGGTCAGTGTTTGTTAGACCCTCAGGACGGCTGACTTCAGCGAATAAGTTTACAAAAACTTCTGCTTTCTCTTTAGTAGTGGGCAGATTGTTGTTATCTATTTTTATGGGATACTGTGGTGATGTCAGTCCATTTTTCATAGCTTTCAGTTCTTCCCATACTTTTCCCATATCCTTACAATGTTTTACTTCAGAGTTACAGAAATCATCCCAATGTTTCAATTTTGCATATTCTATTGCATCATCACTTTCTTTACCCGTCTTTTTCATTTTTTCATGATTACTTGCTGATCTTTTTTTACAATATATCTTAAATCTTTCTTTTTTCTTGTTATTTGCGCGTTCACATTCCTTGTTCCACCACACATTTCCATTGTGTTTTTTAGATTTTTTGTTTTTTATTTTTGGGATCGATTTATCTGCTGCTGCTAGGATAAATCTGCAGAATTTATCATACTGATTGTCTATATTTTCTTCAGTAGAATAATCTAAATCTATGTTTTTAAGGATGTCTTTGAACAGTGACCAATCTGCACACTTGTAATTATACTTTGGAATAACATCTTCTGTGTTTTCTACTTCTTCTGCTATGTTATTTAAAGATATTATGACTGGAATATGATCTGATCCTAAAGAGTCATCTCCCGTTTCCCACACTGCGTTGACTACCAATGATGGAGATACAAAAGTTAAATCAATGGCTGAGGGATTATGGTTAGATATATCTGGAATACGAGTTATGTTTCCATTATTCAGTATGTAAAGAATAGAATCCGCTATGTTATCTAACAAACGATTATTAGAAATATAGGAACAACTCTTATCCCAGAAAGGGGCATGTGCATTAAAATCACCCCCAATAACCCACTTATCCGTTTGATCTTGGAACCCTTTCAACCATTCAGTGTTCTTATTATCAGGACCTTTTGGAAGATAAATTGAAGCAACATTAAGAATCAAGGATGAAGTGAACTTAACCATAGCTGCACAGCATGACACAGAGGAAATATTATACACTGGTGGAGTTCTTTCACAAAAGTCCAGGTCTTCACGCACATAAATGGCTGTTTGCACTCTGTCTCCACATTGTTCGTAAACCGGAGGGTGGTAAAATCCAGGTAGATATGGTAATTTATCACAGCTCACATTTAAAGATTGTAGTAATAAAACATGAAACTTATTTGCTACTAGATATTGATTTAAGTATGATAGATTTTTCGTTATAGAACGACAATTCCACTGTAGAAATGTAATGTTTGGCTTTTTATGTGCTTTCATTTATATATCACAATAATTGATATCATTTAGACATTAACTATCTTAGAGATGACTATAGATGAAAAACAGAAAATCTTGATGATTGACTGTAAACAGCTGTGAGTCAAAGTACGACCAGTTTAGTAGAACCAAGGACGTGGAAAAGGCGGAGGGTGAAAACCTTGGCAACTGTAACGAAAGGCTGCGGGTCTCCTCCGTGGCTTTTCCCAAAACATTCCATGCAGGTGTTTGCCCAGGGTCCTCGCGATGGTGCTGGCTCCTCTGGTCGTGGGGTGAACGTCGTCAGCTGTCAGTACTCTTCTGTCTTCCATCCTCAACTCGTTAAAGGAGACGAAAGTAATGTCGTTTTCTGTCTGTAGTTTCTGTCTTG
>CM065726.1:16770865-16775865 GCA_033310375.1 Conus canariensis
ACACAGCAAATCCAACTCTGGGTAGGAGCCGGTAGGGTCTGAAAAACCCACATGGCTCTGCTAGGGAATCGAATCCACTTGGCCACGGCGGCTGGTGAACACTACAGTGGTGTTTGTTGTGCAGGAGATGCATCACAACGGAAAGCCCTCGGTACGTGGTGATGCATGTAACCGTCGAAGACGTCAATTTCTTGCATTTGTTTGATGTCGCCACCCGCACGGTCATCAGAAAAATGGACCTGGGGACAGTGAGTACGAATGACATGGTTGGTAGTCAAACAGAAGAAACCAGAACAAAAAAACAAACAAGAGCACAGGGAGAGAGAGGTGGGGGGAGGATGGTTGGTAGGTGGCGGAGGGAGGAGGGGAGCAATAAGGATGGGAGACAGTGGGAGAGGGGTGAGCAGTGTAATAGAGTAGGTTACATGTTCAGATGGGGTATTCAATGTATGGTTTGAAGAAGACTCTGCGATTGGACGTAATGATGTAAATTGAGTAATCAAATTATTAAGACATAAAATGTTTATGTAAATGTTTCTTGAAAAGTGTCGTATTTTGTAGACTCGGTGGAAGTGAATTCCAACGTATGGTCCAGAGTAAGCTAGGCTTGTTTTGCATTGATCAATGCGTAGATAGGGGAGAAGGAATTTCTTCGAGCCAGAAAAGCTGTTCAGTCTTGTAAAAAGGGCATTGATATAACATGGCATGGTATCTGTCAAAATTGTACACATAGATGATGCATTGTTGATTCCAGTTACTTACTCAGAGGAAGTATGTTCGGTGCTGTTGGTTTTTCATCTGTTGTTAGAGGTACGGCTGGAAGGAGTAACTTTGCTGCACGTCTATGGAGAGAGTTCAGCCTTTGTTTGTGGACATCACTACTCCGGTCCATACTGTTGAAGCGTAATTAATACGTAACATTATGTGTGCTGTTGGAGAACAGTGCAAGCGCATGACTGTTGACACAGCGTTTTAATTGTAACAGGAAAAGGTTTTTTGAGACGATCTTGCATGATATAAGGAGATGAGGTTGCCATGTCAATTCTTTATCGTTTTCCCTAGAACACGATGCTCATCTACCTGTTCGATGGAAGTGCCGTTCAGCTGAAGTGTTAGGCAAATAGGAGTCAGTTGGTGCTTTTGGCGGGTGGCTGTAATCATAGATTAGCTTTTGGCCAGGTGCGTGACCATCGAATTTCAATGACACCAGTCTGACATTTCACTTATACTTTCCTGGAGAGAAGTTTCTATTGTCTGTAGATCACTGCCATTTGTTTGGAGTGACGAGTCATCAGCAAATAAGTCTGTCGTAACTCTTTCATCTGTTGTGGACAGTGGTAAATCATGCGTACGAACGCAACTTTAGTATGTAACCAGGTATTTTCAGCTGGTTGGAAAGCATTGGATGAGGAGAGAATCGTGTGCTTTAGCTAAAAAGAAAAGGAATGACACTGACTGGTTCGCAAGGCCAGTAATGTCTTTTCTCCATTGTGTGAAACAGGTTCTTGTAGTTCTTGTTGGATGGTTTAGACGTGTGGCGCCTCCCTGTTCATTATCGTCATCGGTTTCTTCTGGGTTTTTTTTTTTTTTTTTTTTTTTTTTTTTTCTAGTTTGTTCATAGAAGCACCCAAGTCAGTCGGATGTGTGTGTGTGTGTGTGTGTGTGTGTGTGTGTGTGTGTGTGTGTGTGTGTGTGTGTGTGTGTTTCTTTGTTCTGTCTTTCTTTCGTTCGTCCGTTCGTTCGTTCGTCTCTTTCTTTCTTTCTTTCTTTCCTGCTTTCCTGTTTCTTTCCTTTCAGTGTCTTTTTGTAGTTCAGGAATGTGTCAATGGTCAGCCATGTGCAAGATTTTTGCGTAGTGATTAAAGGCAGTTGGACTTTACTTCCTTCGTCTCTTTTTTTTTAAATTTACCTTTTTCTCTTTTTTTTTTTCTTCTTTCTTTCTTTCTTTCGTTCGTTCGTTCTTTCGTTCCTTCTTTGTTTCTTCCTTTCTCTCTTTCATTTTTTCTTTCGTTCCTTCTTTCTTTCTTTCTTTCGGGTTTTTGTTTGTTTTTGTTTTTTTCATTTTCTTTCTTGTAGTTCCGCAATGTGTCAGCCATGTGGAAGTCCGCAGTCGGATTTTACTTCCTTCCTCTGATTTTAGGTTTATTACATTTTTCTTTCTTTCTTTTTTTTCCATCCTTCCTTCGTACTTTCTTTCTTTCTTTCTCTTCATTTTCTTTCTTTTTATTCTGTAATGTGTCAACGGTCAGCTATGTGACTGAAGTCAATCGCATTTTACTTCCAATGTCTATTTTCTTTTTCGTTTATTTATATTTCTTTCTTTCTTTCTTTCTTGTAGTTCCCCAATATGTCAGTGGTCAGTCATGTACAAGGTCCTTGCTTAGTGATTGAAGGCAGTCGGATTTTACTTCTTGCGGCTGATTTTTCGTTTATTTGTATTTTTCTTTCACTCTTTCTTTCTTTCGTTTTGTTCGTTCTGTCTTAATTTCTTTCTTTCTTTCCTTACCTACTTCTTTCTTCCGTTATTTTTTCCTTCTTTCTTTCTTTCTTTCTTTCGTTTTCTCTCTCTCTCTCTCTCTCTCTCTCTCTCTCTCTCTCTCTCTCTCTCTCTCTTTTTTTTTTTTTCTTTCTATCTTTCGTTCTTTCTTTCTTTTCTTTTGTCTCTTTAGTTCTTTCGTTCATTCTTTCTTTATTGATTTATTTCCTTCTTTCTTTCCTTCTTTCGTTCTTTGTTTCTCCCTTTCTTTTTTCTTTTTATTTTCTTTCTTTCTTTGTTTTTTTCATTCTGTTTTCTTCCTTTCTTTCTCTCTTTTTTTCTTCTTTCTTTCCTTCCTTCTTTCTTTCTTTCTTTCCATCTTCCTTTCTTTCTTTCCTTCTCCCTTTCGTTCTTTCTTTCTTTCAATCGTCTTTTCTTTCTTTCTTTTTTCGTTCTTCTTTCTTTCTTTCTTTCTTTCTTTCTTCTTCTTTCCGTCTTTCTTTCCTTGTTTTTTTTTCTTTCTCTACATTTTCTTTCTTGTAGTTCAGGAACGTGTCTATGGTCAGCCATGAGCAAGGTCCTCGCATGGTGATTGAAGTCAGTCGGATTTTACTTCCTACGTCTATTTTGTTGTTTATTGATATTTTTCTTTCTTTCTTTCTTTCTTTTTTCTTCGTTTCTTTCTTTCCTTCTTTCGTTTCTTTCTTTCATTCCTTCTTGATTTCTTTTCATTGTCTGTCTTGTAGTTCCGGAATGAGTCAACGGTCAGCCATGTGCAAGGTCCTCGTGTAGTGGTTGTAGTGGACGGACGATTCCGATTAGTGGACGTGGACAAGATGGAGGTCGTGACGGAATATGTAGGTTCCCAGAGCGGGGATCCCGCTTTTGACCCTATTCCTATCAACGGAGGAAAAGGTGAGCGAACCGAAACCTGCTGGTGCTGAAAGGGTTAAATGGCTTCTGCCATAAACAGCAAACAAGTAGGGTAACTCTTCCTGCCCCATGATGAAATGAATGCACGCCCAGGACTCCAAACGAATGCGGCCCACGAACACCGAATTGCCTAGCAGAAATGACAACACAGAGCGCACAGAACAAACAAGGAGACATCTTTTTCACCTTTCTTTGTTCTGTGTGCTCTGTGTTGTTTCTGCAAGGTGGTACGGTGCCGTAAGCAGCATTCGTTAGGGAGTTACGGGCATGTATTTATTACATCATGGGAGCAAGAATTACCCTGCTTGTTTGTTATTTTCTGTTTTCTGCCACATTTAAGATATCGTTTCTGCTATAGTTAAAGATTTTGTTGAATCGTTTTTGTTTTGTTTCGTTTGTATGTGTTTGCTCCAGGTTAGAGGCAGTAATACCTTGCATATGAAATCGATCATCAAAAGAGGCTGTTACTTGTCACAGGGATTTATGAAGTTTATGAAGAACAAAAATTTTGAAAGAAAGACAGTTAAGAAAGGCAATATAAAAATGTTATGAAGGAGATTGTTTACGTGTCTATTCGAAAACCAGTCAGTTCATGCTTGATGACGTTGACGATGACGACGACGGTGACGGCTATGACGATAACTATGACGACCTTTGCTTTTCCCTCTGTCCCAGCACAAAGTTTGCGGGTGTGACTCAAAACCGGGAAAACCGGTTCAACATGATCAAGCAAGCAAGCGCACACGCGTGCAAATGCGAGAATGGGTGTGTGCATGCACGTGTTTTTTGGGTTTGTTTTTTTTTTTTTGCGTGTGCGTGCCCATGAGTGAAGGAGTGTGTTTGTGTGAGCATGTGTATTCGCGTGATGCATGCACGTGAATACTTGAGCTTGAAGCCGCATCCGTATGTACATAACTTGGACAAAAAGGGGTTGGGGGCTGGAAGTGCATAGCTGAGGACTCCCCCGTAAAGATGACAATTATTCGGTAAAGATCGAACTCAAATTTGGAGAGAAAAAAAATATATTTTATATGTATATATATGCATCTTTTGACTCCCTTGCATCCTGATGAGTCTGATCCAGCAGACGAAAGGCCTAGGAGCAGGCATTATGAATAGATCTGTCTTCAGAGGGGATTACAATGGTCCCCATATGCTGCTAGTGAAGGGTTGAACACTTCTCATATAATTTTCCTGACATTAAGATCTCATTTTTTTTCGTCCCCCCCCCCCCCCCCCCCCCCCTTTCCCCTTTTTTTCTTAAAATGAACATCTTTGCCAAGTCACTATCATAATGACGGAAGAATTGTTAGCCTACACTTGTTTTCCACACTACTAAATTGTTCAGCATAATATTGTGTGGTCAGTTAGTGGGAGATTGCATCTCATCTCTTTAGGAGATCCAAGTAAAGGTTGTTCTGCACAGTTGTTAGTTGTTGACAATGGTTGGGTTATTCTCGGACTGTTGGACATCTTTTGACCTCCCTTGCATCCTTGCATGGATCCTCGAGCATGGGCTCAAAAATTTTCCCCTACATTTTATACCATTTATGTAATGATTTTAGATTTCCAGCAACTTATTTCCTTACCA
>CM065726.1:16780865-16783365 GCA_033310375.1 Conus canariensis
AAAAGGACACAATGCAGCCCAATTTATGTAATTGTGATTCATTCCTCGTGCTGTGTGGCTGGAGTGACTATCGTTAATCTTGACAGCAAAGTGCACGGCTTGTCACATGTTATCATTGAATTGCTTCTCTCTGGCATTTAAGTTAACACTAAACCAAATGAAATACTCGATTTAATAATTTTCCTGATACAATTCAACATGTATAAACGCAGAATGAACAGAACGAAATCTCAGAACAAATGTCTTTCAAAGAAATAAGATGAAATTTTTAAATGGGAAAAAACTCATTGTCTAGAAATGAAATACCTTGATTTCGAATCATATCCGTGCACATTTTGATCGAAACTTTTAATGACGTTCATCATGATCATGAGTACATGTCATTGTAATGAATAATGAGACGAAAATAAAGAAGACGTTAATGATCTTTCATACGACTTTTCAAGCGAAAAGCAGAAAAGAAAGGAAAAGACAAGTATGTATGATTTAAACCTGTTTTCTTTCGTGTGCGTTCGTTTTACTCCTCAAAGATAAGCGCGCACACGTACACACACACACACACACACACACACACACACACACACACACACCGAAAATTTGTAATGAAGTAAAACTGGACTTGCACTAAGAATAGGAGTAGACTTTTTCGACATGTTATGCACACATACAATGTACATGTAAATGTATATGTGTTTATAATTTACAAGAGTTTGTCTTAGAGAAGCAGGAATGTGGACTGTAAACTTGAAGAAATTATTTCGTTTCTTCATTTTTTTTTCTTTGCTAGATTATCATGCATGCATTCATAACAGAACTGATAACAATTGACAGGACAGTATGTGATAAAGCAGAAATCATACAGTGCAGAAGATCCAGTTCTCAGATTGTTTGTAAATCCTTTTAATCTTCATTATGTAGGTTGTTCATTTGGTCACAAAGTCTTAGGGATGTGTTGGCCTTTTTTTTTCGAATTCTTCCCGAACGTCGTGTTTTCCTTGAGATTGGGCTGCTTATGTTGGGCTGATGAATTGTGTGTGTGTGTGTGTGTGTGTGTGTGTGTGTGTGTGTGTGTGTGTGTGTGTGTGTGTGTGTGTTCTCACAGATACGGTCGTGCGCACCGTCGTGGACATGGCAGCCGCCCTCGAATACGACATGAGCGGCTTGTATCTTGTGAACAACGACACCATCGTCATCGGCTATGAAGACCACATCATCCGGGTCTTCAGCATGCATGATGGTAACGAGGGAGATGGGGTGGGGTGTAAAGGGGGTGGGTGGGTGCGAGGGGGGGGTTATTCCGGTTTGGGAGTGTGCTTGGTGCTCCCCTTCTCCACCCGCCGTATTGTTTCAGTTTAGTTTTCTTTTCTTTGTTTGGTAGGTTGGTTAGAGTTTTTTTTTTTGGTTTGTTTGTGTGTGTGTGTGTGTGTGTGTGTGTGTTTTTCCCCCCAGTTTCAAAATCCAAAGAAACATTGTGCACATAAATCAGACAAGAGAGCACCTAACTTTTGGACATGAGTTTTTAACCAGGTGGCATGATTCTTTTTAGATATTGCAGACATTGTAAATACTATCGTTCTCCGACGTTGGCGATGATATTCAGGACAGTGAGCACGAAGAACGAACAATACTTACAAAACAATGAACGATATGAATCAAAGTTAAAAGTTTCAAAGTGAGGTGACTGCAAGCAGGCGGAAATTGAAACAAACTTAAAAGAAAAAAATACTGTTCCGCCGAACAACAGAGACAGACAAATGACAAAACAAAACGCAACGCGTTTCGACCTCTTTGATCTTCTTCAGGCAAGAAAAACAATACTCCAAACAACTGAAGGCGAAGAACCAGCAATCGCTTGTCTCCTCAGATTAGGCGCAAAATGGTCGTGGAAGTTCCTCGTTTTTAATTGTCCTGAATGTTGTTTGTGGTCTTGCCTGAAGAAGACCAAAGAGGTCGAAATGCGTCGAGTTTTGTCTTGTAATTTGTTCGTCTCTTTCGTTCGGCGGAACAGTAGTTTTTTTCATTTCAAGTTTGTCCTGTTTCAGCCCCAACCCCTTTCACTAGAAAAGTGTCTCCGTTCTTTCAATAGAAAAAAAATGTCTCCGTTCTTTCAAAAGAAAAAATGTCTCTGTTCTTTCATTAGAAAAATGTCTCTGTTCTTTCATTAGATAAAACATGTATCCGTTCTTTCAATAGAAAAAATGTCTCCATTCTTCCATTAGAAAAAATGTCTCCATTCTTTCATTAGAAAAAAATGTCTCCGTTCTTTCATTAGAAAAATGTTTCCGTTCTTTCAATAGAAAAACATGTATTCGTTCTTTTATTAGAAAAATGTTTCGGTTCTTTTAATAGAAAAAATGTCTCCCTTCTTTCAATAGAAAAAAATGTCTCCGTTCTTTCATTAGAAAATGTTCCGTTCTTTTATCAGAAAAATGTCTCCGTTCTTTCATCAGAAAAAACTGTCTCCGTTCTCTCATCAGAAAAATGTCTCCATGCTTTTTTT
>CM065726.1:16785865-16800865 GCA_033310375.1 Conus canariensis
TCCGCTGGATTCAGAGAGAGAGAGAGAGAGAGGCTGACGACCCTGCGCAACTCTCCCTTACTAGTTTATCCAGTTCACGGGCAGGTCACGACTTCACCGTCGATCAAGTCTGCCCTGTCCACACTGCAACAGACTGTTTGATGCGAGGATGGGCCTGATCAGCCATCTTGGTACACACACCACCACCTAGTGACAGCAGAAGTCGTGGTCATCTTCGCCCGCGAAGGACGAACAACATGCTCCCTAGTGGCAATAATCTGGTCCTGCTGACACTTTGGCGTTCCTACGACAGATTGGGACGTTCCTTGAACGGTGCACTAGTACCACAGCCGGACAGACGGTAGTCTCGTGAATGACCGGACCAAGTCTGGCATCCATACAGCAAAAGAAGGACGTTTCCAAGAGCAGCTGTTGGCAGTGACCACGATCCTGCCGAGATGAACACGTTTGTTAAGTTGAAAGTAAAGAGATTGTACAAGTAGTCTGGGCTAGTACCAACACCACAAAAGGGAAAATCAGGACTCCAAAAGCACCCGCAACATTCTTCACGGCAGGAGGCAGCAAATCATGGCCAAGAACAACAGTGCCACTCGAAACATGCAGGCAGAGTCTGCTGGACGGGGCAGATGACTGGGAGTGCACTGCAGACCTCCCAGAATGGAAGAGTCACCCAGAGATCATCAGCAAGAGTGGCATGAGACCAGACATAGTAGTCCACTCTAAGTCAACCAAGCAGCTGATCATGATCGAGCTCACGGTGCCATATGAGAACAGAATGGAGGCAGCTCAAATCTACAAGACTGAAAAGTATGCTGATCTGGCAAACAGCCTGAGGAGAGAAGGCTATCAGGTCAAAGTCCTCACTGCAGAAATTGGAGCTAGGGGGTTTGTAGGAACGTCTGCATACAGCATCATGAAACAGCTCTCAGTTGCAGGGAAGGAAAAAACCAGAGCCCTGAAAGCAATGGCAGAAGCGGCAGAGAGGTGTTCAAGCTGGATCTGGTCAAGGAGGAACAAAAGTGAACTTCATAAGGCTTAAATTTCCTACAAAATATCAGGTGTCCCTGTGGCTCAGTGGTTAAAGCGCGAGTCATTAAGTGGAAAATGAGCATGTCCAGAGGGTCATGGGTTCGAATCCCAGCCATGGCTCGTCCCAAGACGGGGAAAAAAAAAAAAAAAAGGGGCAGCAGAGGGACATCCGGAGTCATGAACCGGGTGTGGCCCAACCCCCCTAGAGTGTCAGGAGATAAGGGCCGAAACACTTGCTTGAAGGGGGCTTCTCTTCTGAGGACTCTCTGCTGCCACGCTCTCCACGAGTTTCTTTCTACTGATGCATGGGTAAACCATTGACTTCCGGGAATAGGCCGGAGGACGTCCGGGAAAGACCGGAGGACACTGGGAAAGACCAGAACCAAGGGCTCTGTGGGCTGGCTCCCCACTTTGCCTTAAACATGTGGCTACTAAGAATAAAAGGAAAAGATGCTCCCAGGATTCACCGAAAGGGGGAGAGAATGATGAATCCATCGGTGCTCAACCAATCATGACTGCAAATCCCAAACGGACTATGAACATGGACCAAATGGAATATCCATGTGTCTGTGGAAAGCGTTTCGCTACCACCCGTGGCATGAAGATCCACAGAACAAAGATGGGATGTGTGAAGATTCATCTGAATGAGCAGCAGCGCACTGCATCAGCAGATAAGACGTCGGAAGACCAAGGCCAGGATTTAAACCACAGTGCCAAGGACATCCACGCTGTTGGTTCGGATGAGGAATTTGCACAGGCCCTCGATGCCAGGCGCCTGAAACTCAACCTGCCACGAGCAAACGAAACTGAAGATTGGGAGAAACTGGATGCAAAAATCGTCCAAAGACTCGATGCACTGATAGGGAAAAGCACCATGGAACACAAACTAGCCACATATGGAGACATTGTGTATGCCACATGTAGAGACGCCTATGAAGCAAAACTACCCAAAGAGAAAACACCTCCAAAGAAATCCAGACGCCAAGAAAAGATGGACAAGATCAGGGTCCAAAAGAAAAACCTCAAGATGCAAATGAAGACCGCATTGCCAGCTGAAAAACAAGGCTTGGAAAAACTGTGGAAAGACCTGAAAGAAAAACACAGCGCCCTCAGCAAAGCGGAATCTGCGAGGAAGAGGAAGGGCAAAAAGAAGAAGACACAAGAGCGCTTCTTCAGAGACCCCTTCCAGTTTGCCAGAACACTGTTTGAGCAGCCAAAATCTGGGACCCTAAGTGTGGACAAAGGGATTCTTGAGCAGCATCTGAGGAAAACATACTCTGACCCACAGAGCAAAGCACCACTCGACATTCAAGGTCTGGTGTGGCCAACCAACCCTGAGGAACAGTTCAATGGCAAGCCTCCAACGTTGGCGGAAATCAAGAAGGTGGTCGACAAAGCCAGAGCCAAATCATCACCAGGGCCAAACGGAATACCTTACCAGCTTTACAAGAAATGTCCCAAGGTGCTGGAGTGGCTCCACAGGCTGCTGCGATCGGCTTGGAGAAACCAGAAGATCAGCGGCCAGTGGATGACGGCAGATGGTGTGTACATCCCCAAAGAGCAAAACTCAAGTGACATCAGCCAGTTCAGGCCAATATCACTACTGAACGTCGAAGGGAAAATCTTCTTCTCTGTCATGGCAGCAAGGCTGACCAAGTACCTGATGGAAAACAAGTACTTGGATGTGTCAGTCCAGAAAGGTGGCATCCCAGGCATGGCTGGCTGTGTAGAACACGCCACAATGATCTGGGACGCAATCCAAAAAGCAAAAACAGAAAAGAGAGACCTGGACGTAGTGTGGCTTGATCTGGCAAACGCATATGGATCTGTGCCCCATGAGATGATACAGTTGGCTCTTGAGATGTACCATGTGCCAAAGAACATCCGCGACATGCTCAAGAAGTACTTCAATGGCTTCTCAATGCGGTTCTCTACCAAGGAGTACACAACAGACTGGATCAACTTGGAAGTGGGTATTGCAATGGGCTGTGCAATTTCCCCAATACTGTTCGTGCTGGCAATGGAACTCATCTTGAAAGCAGCAACAAACAACGTGAGACAAACAGACCTTGGCGATGGATACAAGATGCCTCCTCTCAAGGCCTTCATGGATGACACTACAGTGATTTCATCCAGAGAAGACGAGACACGTCATGTGCTGGAGAGGCTGGACGACATAGTTGCCTCATCCAGAATGAAGTTCAAGCCAAAGAAATCACGGAGTCTCTCACTGAGGAAAGGAAAAGTGGCCGGATCTGTGGTCTTCAGTGTTGCCAACCAGGCCATTCCAACAGTCACAGAAGAACCAGTCAAGAGCCTTGGAAGATGGTATGATGATACGCTGAAAGACACACAAAGAGCAAAAGAAACCAAGCAGATGGCGGAGGAAGGCTTGGAGACCATTGACCAGTGTGGGCTCCCTGGCAAATACAAGGTCTGGTGTCTGCAGTTCATGCTGATACCAAAGCTCCTATGGCCTCTGATGATATACGACATCTGCACCAGCATAGTGGAGGCAATGGAAGCCAAAATCAACAAGTTCACAAGGAAATGGCTTGGTGTCCCACCCTGTCTGACTGACATAGCGCTGTACTGTCGCCAAGCAAAGCTGAAACTACCACTGAAATCCATCCTGGAGGAATACAAAGCAGGGAAGATCAGACTTCAAAGCATGCTGGAGGACTCGGGAGACAAGGTGGTAGAAGCAATCAAGCCCCAGCTGAAGACAGGCAGAAAATGGAAAGTTCAAGAGGCGATGGATTCTGCAAAAGAAAGTCTCAAGATCAGAGAAATAACAGGACACACACAGACCAACAGACAAGGACTGGGGGTGACCAAAACTGAATGGTGGTCAAAGGCCAAAGGAAAAGCCAAAAGAGACATGATGATTCAGGAGATGAGAAAAGAAGAAGACCAAAAAAGACTCCAAAAAGCAGTCCAACAGAGCCAGCAAGGGCAATGGACAACGTGGGAGAATGCACTCCAAAGAAGTCTCACTTGGAATGACATTTGGCACATGGCCCCTCTCAGGATCAGCTTCATTCTCAGATCTGCATATGACCTTCTGCCCTCAAATGCAAACCTGGTGAAGTGGGGGAAAACAGACGATCCTGCATGCCCCCTCTGCCATGAAAAACAAACAGTGGAGCATGTCCTAAGCTCATGTAAAGTAGCCCTGGCTCAAGGAAGGTACACATGGAGGCACAACCAAGTGCTCAAAGAGATTGTACAAGTAGTCTGGGCTAGTACCAACACCACAAAAGGGAAAATCAGGACTCCAAAAGCACCCGCAACATTCTTCACGGCAGGAGGCAGCAAATCATGGCCAAGAACAACAGTGCCACTCGAAACATGCAGACAGAGTCTGCTGGACGGGGCAGATGACTGGGAGTGCACTGCAGACCTCCCAGAATGGAAGAGTCACCCAGAGATCATCAGCAAGAGTGGCATGAGACCAGACATAGTAGTCCACTCTAAGTCAACCAAGCAGCTGATCATGATCGAGCTCACGGTGCCATATGAGAACAGAATGGAGGCAGCTCAAATCTACAAGACTGAAAAGTATGCTGATCTGGCAAACAGCCTGAGGAGAGAAGGCTATCAGGTCAAAGTCCTCACTGCAGAAATTGGAGCTAGGGGGTTTGTAGGAACGTCTGCATACAGCCTCATGAAACAGCTCTCAGTTGCAGGGAAGGAAAAAACCAGAGCCCTGAAAGCAATGGCAGAAGCGGCAGAGAGGTGTTCAAGCTGGATCTGGTCAAGGAGGAACAAAAGTGAACTTCATAAGGCTTAAATTTCCTACAAAATATCAGGTGTCCCTGTGGCTCAGTGGTTAAAGCGCGAGTCATTAAGTGGAAAATGAGCATGTCCAGAGGGTCATGGGTTCGAATCCCAGCCATGGCTCGTCCCAAGATGGGGAAAAAAAAAAAAAAAAAAAAGGGGCAGCAGAGGGACATCCGGAGTCATGAACCGGGTGTGGCCCAACCCCCCTAGAGTGTCAGGAGATAAGGGCCGAAACACTTGCTTGAAGGGGGCTTCTCTTCTGAGGACTCTCTGCTGCCACGCTCTCCACGAGTTTCTTTCTACTAATGTTGATTATAGCCCAGCCGACAGCAAAGGGCCATATCAGGGCTGTCACCGCGTTGAAGACAACCCACAAGTCTTAGGTAATGAAACCACATTTACACTTTGAAATACACATTCTAAAAGCTCACGGGAAATTTTTTTTAAAAAATCTTTCCTCCTTTAAATCTTAGATCAGATGAAAAATGTTAATTTCTTTCAGAAATTCAAAGATCACATCAGGTGGGACATCTCTGAACAAGGTTTTCATGGAATCTTTTGTGAAGTGTTTATGTCTCACATCATGCAAGTCCCAACACTCCGAAAGAATATTTTCACTGTGAGTGGTACATGACATGGAATAGCACGACGGAGCTTTTCATCTTTTAAAAGATAAGAAAAGGGTGTACAACGAGTGGCCTGCATGCTGTTATTTCTTTACGGCCATCTCGGGAACATGGTAAAAACTCGTTCAGGTTTGGACGGATTTTAAACAGCTTGTTATACATCTGCGACTTCCATTCCTCTTGCCAGAGGTCTTTGACGCAAGCCTGTGTTTTGGGTTTCAGATCAGTGTTGATCAACCAACTCGCCTCGAATGCCCACATGGCTGGGAACCCATGCAAAAACTATCTTGTTTCCATCTGATTTCAGAGACGTGTGCAGTTCGATATGTTTGAAGGACAACAAGAGAGTTAAAAAGAAAATAACAGTTGTTTGAATTCCGTCTTGACAAGCCGAATGACCTTGACAAGCGGCCACAGCAGGCACATTGACCACACTACTACTGCTGCTTGAAGAAGACGTCGAAGCCCTGAGAAACAGTTCCACTAAGTAATAGCTGAAACTGCAGCAAAGATGCCAGGAAGAAGCCAAGGGAAATCCAAGCTATGGATTACATACAAGCAGTGTCTTGGAAAGGTGTAACACAGACGGAGCGCAAAACCGCGAAAGAATACTAACGGGGAGAACTGTAGAGCTGTAGACATGAGGATAAGGAAAGGAAGAACTTAGGGGAAGGCTGGATTAAACAACAGTGTGGTAACATTGAGGTGAAAAAAACACTTACGCGACGACGGCGCAAATAACGCGTTTAAGAGAGTCAACAACTCGAGCCAACAAGAGCAATCAGGTCACCAGCCGCCGTGGCGAAGTGGTTAACGTTGTGGACTCCCGTCTGGGAGGTCGTGGGTTCGATTCCCATCATAGCCAAGTGGGATTTTTCTGCCCCGACCGGCTCCTACCCTAAGTAGAGTTAGCCACGGTCTCAGTTGGGAAGACTGGGACCACATAATAGAGTGTCATCCACTAAATGGATGCTTCTCTGAGAGTGTTGCTCAAATTTCCTGACCAACATTGCAGGTGCATGTATCTGTCGGGCCTGGTTGACGCCGGGAGATATCATAAAAGTAAGCGTTGAGTACAGCACTGTCATGCTGTCTCAGACCGGAATGATAACTCGTAGCATCATCGTCATCATGCTCATTCTCATCGTCCAGCATTTGAAAAAAAAAAGTCTCAAACTCTGTGGCTCTTCATGCCCTGCTCTCATACTGACTTAAGTTTCGCTGTCCTCTCCGCGTCTCTGGCCTTGGTTTGATTCCGTCGGGGTCACCGGTATCGGCAAGTTCATGGGGGCTGTCGTTGGACGGACGTGGTGGCGCTCTCCGAAGGGAGAGCTTACGCCGGCTCCGCGACTTTGCATTTATTGTCGTCGGTAGGGGGCTTAGTAGGTGGTGTCCTGCGTATGTTGGATCAGAACAGACACCACTGAACACCACCAAAGTGACTCGGCAGCAGTGCAGTGTTGCTCCGGTGGGTTGCCTCTAAACGACTTGACATTGACCGGTCCCTGTGGTTTGCCGGTGCCGGGGCAGCGACAGGCCAGGCCGGGCCGGGCTGGGCTGTGGCTGTGGATGAGTCGGGGGAGGGGTGAGGTGGGATGGGGGGAGTCGGAATGAGCGGCGTGGGTGCAATGCCACTGAGGTGGCACAGATGATGGGACAGCAAAAAAAAAAAAGTTGAATCAGCTCACAAGAACAAGACTCACAGAAAGCCTTTTTCCTGTACAGATTCTCATACCATTGACAGTAAGTCCTGCTGCAGACAGCCTGAATTCTTGAACTGAGCTAGAACAGCGTTCTGTTTCTTTTTTAGAGTCATTGATGCTGTTATTATCTTTGTCGTTGTTTTTTGTTGTTCCAGAGTTCATTTTCTCAGTCAGTAAGGAGTACTGTGTGTGTGTGTTGTGTGTGAGCGTGTGTGTGTGTGTGTGTGTGTGTGTGTGTGTGTGTGTGTGTGTGTGTGTGTGTGTGTGGTGCGGACGTACGTGCGTGCGCGCTGTATGTGTGTGTTCGTGCGTGCGTGTTGTGCGCGTTTGCGTGAGTGCATTGTGTGTTGTGTGTGTGTGTGTGTGTGTGTGTGTGTGTGTGTGTGTGTGTGTGTGTGTTGTTCAGGCAAACTGCTGCATCGTCTCGAGGGTCACCGCTCTGACCCCGCGCTGAAAGTGAGACCGGACATCCCTGTCTTTCTCAGCCACGTGGAATACTCCGAGGAGCGTCAGTGAGGATGTGGAGAATGTCAGACTTTTCTCCCCTGGCCTCCTTCACCACAGACATTTGGGTCAGTGGGTCGTCCATTCTGAACCTGATCCCCTCCTGTGTGTAAACACACAGGCACGCGCGCACGCTCGCACGCACGCACGCACACACGCTCGCACACATGCACGCACGCACGCACGCACAACACACACACCACACACACACACACACACACACACACACACACACACACACACACACTTGTAAGCACGCACGCACGTACGAACGAACGCACGCACGCACGCACGCACACACACACACACACACACACACACACACACACACACCACACACACACACACACACACACACACACACACACACACACACACACACACACACACACACACACACACACACACACACACCACACACTCACACACACACGCATATACACACGCACGCACGCACGAACACAGATACACACACACACGCACGCACGCACGCACGCACACACACACACACACACACACATACACACACACCACACACACACACACACACACACTCAAGAGGAAACAGCAAACACAACAGAACACTAACCAGCCCCACCACCTCTCACTTCAGACAATACTGAGGTTAGCCCACTGCCATCAGACTTATTCTGTGCGTACTGCCCCCCCTCCCCTGCCCCCCACCTCCCCTCCCCATAAAACTGTTGGTTAGTCCACTGCCATCAGACTTATTCTGTGCGTGCTGCGGCTCCCCCAAACACTGTATTTTGAGGAAACGTTAGGCTATGGGAGAAACACCAAACAGGTGAGGGGAAACAATTACATCAGCATTCGCACAAACAGAAAAAGAGATGAAAAGGGAAAAGAAATTGAAAAAGAAATACAAGATTTAGAAAGCAAAAGAATTGCTCACTAGAAACAAAATGGAGATCCTGAAAAACAAAAAGGAAGAGCTGAGTGAGTAAGTAAACCGAAAATTGACGGAATGATCCAGAGCCAAATGGGCATCTTATAGGGAAAAAATAAGCAAATATTTCTGTTCACTTGAGAAAAGGAATTTCGTAAGCAAAAGAATGCTTAAACTTGTCACGGACCAGGGAACAACTTTGACAAAAACGGATGATATGTTAAAAGAGACCAAGAACTATTACAAAAATTTATACGCAGAAAAGGAAGTATTTGATATTGAAATTGGAAAGTATGTAGATAACATGTCAAAACAAAGTCAGTTAGAATCCGAACAATTGCAGGTATTAATCACTTTAGAAGAAGCTACCAACGTCCAAAAAAAAAAATGGAAAATGATAAGAGTCCTTGAACAGACGGTATGACAGTAAACTTCTTTAAATTTTTCTGGTGACAATTAGATTTTGTTGTCCGGTCTCTTATTAAGGGATGCAGTAATGGAGGAATGTCTGTAACACAAAAAGAAGGAATAATAATTGGTCTTCCGAAAGGAGAGAAACCGCGAGAATATTTGAATAACTGGAGGCCTATCTCACTTCTGAATGTGACCTACAAAATTGCTTCAGCCTGTATTGTAAACAGAATAAAAACTGTGTTGCCAAAAACTCATGAACGAGGACCAGACAGGATTCATTTCAGGAAGATACATAGAAGATAGTTGACGAACAATATACGATTTAATACATGATTTAGAAGTTATTAATTTCTGTCGATTTCGAGAAAGCTTTCGATTCAGTTAATTGGTCATATATGAGTAAAGTTCTGGGCGCATTCGGATTCGGAAAAGGAATACAACGATGGATGTAATCTTTTTACGATAAGATAAAGTTTTACGTAATAGTGAATGGGAAAGTGTCTTCAAGTTTTCAGTTGGAAGAGGTTGCCGTCAAGGGGACCCTTTATCTCCATGTCTGTGTGTTTTGTGTGTCGAAATACTAGCGACCAAGATAAGGCAAGACCACGATATCAAAGGCATAAAGATAGAAAATACAGAATTCAAAATAAATCAGTTTGCAGACGACACTACCTTTACCTTAGAAGGAGATAAGGTAGCATATGAAAATCTTTTAAGAAACCTTTGTGAATTTGAGCAAATATCTGGACTCAAACTGAACTGTGAAAAAACGCGTAATGTTTGGTTAGGTATAGAGAACAATTCCACGAAAACATATTTACCCTACTATAAAATAGAATGGAAACCCTCAAAATTCAAAATTCTAGGACTGTGGTTTACGAATAGTCTATCAGATATGACGGATATTGATATGAAATATGAATTCTCAGAAGTCCAAAACCTGTTCAAAATATGGTCAAAAATAATAATAACACCACTTGGTAGCGTACCTGTGCTCAAATCATTAGTGCTATCAAAATTGGTGTACTTATGGATCCTTTTACCGAACCCTCCTGATTCCCAGATTGCTTCATTACACAATATGTGCTTCAAATTTGTTTGGAACAACAAAAATGACAATATTAAAAGAAAATACTCAATACATAATATAAAAAAAATGGAGGGATAGGTATACCCGACCTGAAAATATATATTAGCTCCTTAAAAATCACCTGGATAAGGAAGGTGTACATGCACAGCCACAAGTAGAATATAACATCACATTCATTATGTCCCGAAATAAGTAACATTGACGCATATGGACCTGACAGATTTGTTGAAAGCAATATAATAAACAAATTTTGGAAAGGAGTCTTTCAATTATATGAAAGGTTCTGCAAACAGGTAGAATTAAACGAAAGTACAGATTTAGCCACTGAACCTATTTTTTGTAATGAGAAGTTTAAAGTAGGAGAAAAAAACATTCTTTTACAAGAAATGGATGCAGAACAATATATTTTTAGTTAAACATTTACTCGATGATGATGGTAATTTTGTAAACCGCCATGAACTGTCAGAGAAAATGGGCTTTCAGGTCAATTTTTTTACATCACATCAGTTGCGTGCGTTCGATCAAAGCTTACGCAAAGAAAAGAAGATTGAAGTTAGATAGTAACATTGGTAATGATAAAACTTCAGCACTTCAAAAATTTGTAGTGTTGATAAAGGAACACGTACTTATTACGATATTATAGTGGAAGTGAATGAAGTTTTTAACATTAGTGCCTTTATCAAGTGGGAACAACGTCTTAATATCACAATTGACCGGATAGAGGTACTGAAAAGGATTAAGAAAATTAAAGAAACAAAACTGTTCCACAGATCAGTCTGAATAAAGCTGGAATGTTGTGCAAGCTTGACGATAGACGTGCAAGAGAGTGTACCTCGAGGTGTTGCCAGTTCCCTTCGTGTCTTCATAAATGAGGTCAACGATCAATATTCCATGTCATCAAGGCAGTTTCCAGACTGCAGGGGAAGCAGTGGTCTTATCCTAACTTAATCCCGGACAGTGGATAGTCGTTTGCCGACGGGGAGCCAAAAAACAGACTCATCAGCTTCTCGCTGTCCCCAAGGGAACAACAGTTCACGCTCCAGACGGAGGAGCTAGAGCGTCCTTTAGCGAGGACAGCCAGCCTGTCTGGACGTGGAACTTGACAGAAGGCCTCCCACACGGCTGTCGTGAGGAAACTAGCCAGAATCAGAATGAGAGAAAGAGGTGGGGGGATGGCGGGGTTGGGTTGGGGGGGAGGGGGGAGGGCTAAGATGAAGCTTTGGATCTGAACAGGAGCTGTGAGGCCCCACACGAAGGCTTTGCTTCCAGCGTCCCGAAAACTGCAAAAACAAAACACAGGAAGTCTATGGCAAAGGTACAGCCTGCTGCCCGTAGACTGGTCTCAGTTGATATAAAATTCTATCTGAGCCATGGAACAGAGGGCACGGCTACTCCAGCTGAGAGAAAGGAGATAAGACCTCCATCATCCTCCCTCCCCCCCCTCCTTTTCTCCTTTCCCCCTCCTTTTCTCCTTCCCCCTCCCTCTCCTCCCCCCTTTCACCCTCCCCCTCACCCCCTGTCAACGAGAAGGCTTCCGCCGTATGCGCCGCGTTCAGATTTCTAAACCTCAACAAAAGGGCAGAATCAATGAGTACAGTTCGACTCGCATTATCGAAGTATGTAAGCAGAAACGGAGGCAGATGCGGGCTAGCAGTTCTTCCGTTGGCACCACTAGGACCGGGCAAAAGTTTCTTTAAGAAGGCGGGAGGGAGGGGGGTGTTGCAGGGGGGGGGTGGAGAGGTTATGAAAGAAAGAAAACGAGAATGAAAAACAGGTACTGAGTGATAAATACAAAATCCTTTTCAAACAGCGTGTGGACACCACCCTAGACAGTCTTCAAAATAAGTCCATTCATTTTGCCCGCCCAGAGGCCTTTTATTCACTGCTTCCCATTCATCGGCTCTACTCGACTCGCCCTTGGCATCAAATGGATATATTAACACAGTCTCCATAATTCTGTGGCTTTCTCACCTCCAAGGTTCAAAAGCAGAATCCCACGGGATCCCAAAGCCGCCAGTGATGGATAAAAATAGATAAATAAATAAAAACGAGAAGAAAGCGCTGTCGGGAAATAAGCTGCTGAAATACTACAACAATTTTTTTTTAAGATAACAATATATGGGGGGAATCTTTGAGCCTATAGTTGAGGATCCGTTTAAGGACACAAGAGAGGTCAGAAGGCGTCAACAGTCAGAGTGGTCAGCTCTACTGTTTGATAGCCCAAGCGTTGTCAAGTCAAGTAAGCGCTGACAGCAGTTAAAAATTGTGCAGAGCAGCCTCGATTTAGATCTCCTGAGAGATGCAATCCCGTATAGTCTGACCAGACAATAATATTGTGTCGGACAAGTAAATAACGGAACGTGTGAAAAGAACAGCGCAAGCTATCAGTTCTCCCGTGCTTACAACAATGACTCGGCAAAAAAAATTTAAAAAAAAAAACAAAAAAAAAAGAATAGAAGAAGGGAGGGGGTTGTTTGTGAGAGACAGAAAACGAGAATAAACAAGAGGGCGTTTGACGCCTTTCACAAGCTGCATGTGGGGACAGTCACTAGTCCATCCTGACAACGGACCAGTTCATATTGCCTATCCAGAGGCCTCTCCTTCAATGATTCTGACTGGATAATAGGATACCGCTGATTGCGTCGGTCCTCCCTTGGCAATGAAAGGAAATATACCACAGTCCGTTGTTCAAAAACAAGCATGCTCTGCTAATTTTTTTTTTTTTCTGTACAGTCTTCTGTGCCACCTCAGTGGCATTGCATCCACGCCGCTCATCCGACCCCCCCCCCCCCCCCCATCCCTCTCGACCACCACCCCCACCCCCACCCCCACCCAATCAGTGCTGATAATGATGATGACGATGATGACTGTAATGATAACAATGATGTGATGATAATGGTAAAGATAGTGATAATGGTAGAAGTAATCTTAGTAATAACGATAGTTATGGAAAGGAACACAAATAATCCCTTCTCCCTGCTCCAGTAGCGCTGATAACTTTTACTCATTGATCATTTCTGCTCCTTCCCACCAATTCTTACTGTTACCAATATTACTTTTATTATTATTGCTATTCGTATCACTGTCATTATATCATCGTTATCAGCACTGTCATCATCATCAAAAAAATTACTATCTCAGTTAGTATTAATATCACCGTTATCACCATCACTGTTATTGTTATTACACTTTTTCAACTACTATTATCAGTATAAGTGTTATTACAACTTCATAACTCTTACAACTATTCTATTTACTACTATGTTATTGATATTGCCATTATACTTTACAATATTTCCGACATTCCAACCTGACCACTTTTCCAGCCTCCTATATCATCACTATCATTACAATATGGTTACAATAATGATTATTATTAAAACTATTAATATACCTATTAGATTCCATCTTTCCCATAATTTATATTCTCCTCTATGTCGTTCCTGTCTTCCGTCTACCTCCTCTCCTCCTTTTTCTTCCTCCCTTCCCTTATTATCATTGGTATTAGTACTGTTGTTATCATCATTGCTATCATTAATATTACTTTTGTACCATTACTTTTATTATTATTACCATTACTGTTAATATTATTGTTAGTATTATCATCATTATTATGATTACCAGTGTTATTTTTTTATGTTGCCATCATTATCATCACCATCATCATCGCCACTAGGACTGTTGCCACGACAACCATGCTGTTCGACAATCCTTAGCCCCTCTCCTTTCTCCCATACTACAGCTGCTATTGTCATGTTATCAGTAATCCTCTCTTTTTTATTTTTTCAATATTTTTTTATCATTATTATTATTGATATCAGTATCATTATTATCATCATTAATATTGTAAATCACGGTGTCTCCTTCCCGACTGCCTCGATTTCATTCAACGCCCATCTTGCGCCGAATTTGACGAGACAAGTGATTGCTCGTTCTTCATTTTCGTTGTCCTGAGTGTTGTTTACTGTGCCTGGAGAAGGCCTAAGAGGTCAAAACGCGTTGTGTTTTGTCTTGTGATTCATTTGTTCGTGTTTAGCGGAAGTATTAGTTAAACTTTTTAGGATTTGTGTAAAGCCTGGATGTGAAGGAGACCGGTGACCTGTGTGTCCAGCTGGATGACATGGTGCAGCTGCCGGGACACAGTGCGGAGTTCCTGGGCATTCCCAAACACGGCGACACGCCGGTCATCTTCACCGTGCAGGGCCAGAAGGCACAGGCCGTGCTGGGCAACCCTTCGTCGCTGGACTCCTATCCACAGCTGTATGAAGGCACCAGTGAGTTCCCTGACCTCTGACCCCTTCTCACACACTGTTGATGACCGACTGCCTGCCTCTGCTGGATCTTCTTCTCAAGCCTGTTTTCTTATCCTCTTTCCTCTTCAGATCCTCTCTCTCTCTCTCTCTCTCTCTCTCTCTCTCTCTCCTTTGCTTTTCAAGACTGGCACAACTTTTTTTGGTCTTGAATATAGTATTTGAATAAAAAGTGCCAGTCTTAAATAAATGTTAATTTGTGTTCGTTGATTTCTCCAGTTGTTGTTGCTGTGTGGATGTGTCAGGGTATGTGGGCAAACTTGCAAAATCCATTTTTTCTTCCTTTTTTGGGGATGGGGGTGGGAGAGGTGCTTCCTTGTTTGTTCTGTGTGCTCTGTGTTGCCCTTTTGATTGGGCGTCGTAAGCAGCATTCGTTTGGAGTTATGGGCCTATAGTTAGTTCATCGTGGGAGCAAGAGTTACCCTGCTTGATTGTTACTTACTGCTGCATGCCTCTTTTAAGAGTTCCTTTCATGCCAGTCAAATTAAGGTTACCTGTACTTGTTACTGTTCGTGCGTATGTTTATTTGGCTACAATCAATATCAAAAAGGATGCGCCAATCTTGATTAAATGTTAATATGTGTTTGCTCATTTCTCTAGTTTTGTTGCTGTGTGGGTGTATCAGGTACGGAGT
>CM065726.1:16805865-16813365 GCA_033310375.1 Conus canariensis
TGTGTGGGTGCGATAACGTGTGTATTCCTCTGAACTGCCACAAATTCCTCTCAATTTTCAAAAACATTCCTATCAAGTCTCTGCAGCAGTTAGCAGCGCTGCAAGGCTGAAGAAGTTCAGATGTGTGTGCGTTCTGTGTGACGGAATCACCATTGGGTGTAAAGCGGTGTTTAGATGTATATGTAAGGGACAGCCATGGTGCTGCACAGACGCGATGGATTCTTTGGAGAAAAAAAAGAGGTGCTTAGCGTCACAGACTCCCGGCTGTGAGGTGGTGGGTTTCATTCCCATCAGAGCCATGTGGGATTTTTCTGCTCTGACCGGCTCCCACCCAGAGTTGAGTTTGCTACGGGATCAGCTAGGAGGACTGATGAGACCGACCATACAATCGAGTTTCATCCACTGAATGGATCCGTCTCTGAGAGTGATGCTCTAATTTTCTGACCAACACTGCAGGATATATGAGTAGGGCATAAAGGGTCACAGAATTTGAAATTTTTTTACGCTGATCGAATGAGGATGATGAAGATGATGCTACGGATTTCCATTCCAGTCTGAGACTGCATGCCAGGGCTGTACTCTACGCTTACTTTCATAATATAGCCTGGCGTCAACCAGGCCCCGAGAGATACAGGCACCTGCGGTGCTGGTCAGGAAATTTGAGCAACACTGTCGGAGATGCATCCATTAAGTGGATGAAACTCGACTGTGTGGTCCCAATCATCCCAACTGAGCTCGCAGCAAACTCACCTCTGGGCAGGAGCCGGTCGAGGCAGAAAAATCCCACATGGCTGTCATGGGAATCGAACCCACGACCTTCTAGCCGAGGTCCGCGACGCTAACCACTTCGCCACGGCGACTGGTAGATCGGAAAATGTTGATAACAATCAAACATTAAATGTAGAGCTTAAAGAAAATGCATCCTATGTTCTTTCTTACCGTAAAGTGAAAGCACATGTGTGAAGTCACGCCTAACATGAATATGCGTGCACAAGCAGCATGTTCGAGTGCACATGTGTAAAACACCCCTCATACAAAAGAAAAAGAGTAGAATATGGGAGGTGGATTCACTGATGATTGGCCATATCTAGCACACACCAGCGTAGTTCGTATCCACATACGTCAAAAGTAAATCTTTTAAGACACGTAGGTTCATCCACACACACCAAAAAGCGACCTTCAACACTTAATGCATTTATGGACACAGCAAGAGAAGCCAGATGGTGACACATTTTTTTAATTTTATTGGAATTATACCATCATAGACAGGGCGAAAGTATAACTGTTTAAGGACGATTATTGATGCTTTTTGAAGTTAAAAAAAAAAAAAGAAAAAGAAAGAAAAAAGCATGGTGAAAACTAGGACCTCATTTGCGGACATATGAAGACATGTTAGGAGTGTCGGCACACCAAAAATTAATTTGCAAAGGCCTTGCTTAATGACTCGAGTATTTATAGACTGGCGCAATAATTAAACTGTTTTGAAAATGTCTCTTGCGTCTGAAAGTTGATTCTTCTCACTTTCTTTCATATGGACATCAAGATACAAGCCAGGTGGTTCCGAGCAGACAGATTAAATTCAAACGAATGTTCACCCGTCCACGACTGTTATGGAATTTCCAGGTGGCGCAAAGACAGGGTAATAGGTGAGTGCAAAGGCCTGAAATGGGACGTCACCCAAGGGGAAGGCCTTTATTTGAAGGTTGTGATTTCATCGATGAAAATCCCCCAAAACAAGGGAAACAACTGGCAGGGAATTCTTCTTTTGATCAATACTCAGTTCCACATTAAATGCTAGTTCAAACTTATGGTAGGCCTCAAAATGCTTCTATGGGTTAAATAGTGTGTTAGCGCTAAATCCTGGTTGTGGCGTGTGGGCAGTGCGATAAGAACGCTGTAGCCCCTAGTTTGTCTCATTAACCCTTGTCTTTCCAAGCTCTTCAATGACGTTTCTGTCGCCTGCACAGAGGTACCCACTCTCTTCTGCTCATCCACACTTAACCTCAGAGCTGATACTGTGGTACCCATACTCCTCTATACTAACTATATAGCTCACACTGTGGTGCCCGCACTAACCCCACAGCTCACATTGTAGTACCCACACTAGCCCCACTGCTCACACTCCTCTACGCTAACCGCGCAGCTCACATGTGGTACCCACATTCCACACTAACCCCATAGCTCACACTGTGGTACCCACACTCCTCCACACTAACCCCACAGCTCACACTGTGGTACCCACACTCCTCCACACTAACCCCACAGCTCACATTGTGGTACCCACACTTCTCCACACTAACCCCACTGCTCACACTGTGGTACCCACACTCCTCCACACTAACCCCACTGCTCACACTGTGGTACCCACACTCTTCCACACTAACCCCACAGCTCACACTGTTGTACCCCACTCCTCCACACTAACCCCACTGCTCACACTGTGGTACCCACACTCCTCCACACTAACCCCACACTCACACTGCGGTACCCACACTCCTTCATATTAACCCCCAGCTTACACTGTGGTACCCACACTTCACACTAACCCCACAGCTCACATGTGGTACCCACACTCCTCCATACTACCCCACAGCTCACACTGTGGTACCCACACTCCTCCACACTAACATCACAGCTCACACTGTGGTACCCACACTCCTCCACACTAGCCTCACAGCACACGTGTGTTACCCACACTCCTCCACACTAGCCCCACTGCTCACACTGTGGTACCCACACTCCTCCACACTAACCCCACTGCTCACACGGTGGTACCCACACTCCTCCACACTAACCCCACACTCACACTGTGGAACCCACACTTCTGCACACTAACCCCACAGCTCACATGTGGTACCCACACTCCTCCATACTACTTCACAGCTCACACTGTGGTACCCACACTCCTCCATACTACTTCACAGCTCACATGTGGTACTCACGCTCCTCCATGTGTGTTACCCACACTCCTCCACACTAGCCCCACTGCTCACACTGTGGTACCCACACTCCTTCATACTACTTCACAGCTCACACTGTGGTACCCACACTCCTGCACACTAACCCCACAGCTCACACTGTGGTACCCACACTCCTCCACACTAATCCCACAGCTCACACTGTGGTACCCACACTCCTCCACACTAACCCCACAGCTCACACTGTGGTACCCACACTCGTCCACACTAACCCCACAGCACATGTGTGTTACCCACTCTCCTCCACACTAACCCCACAGCTCACACTGTGGTACCCACACTCCCCCACACTAAAACCGTGACAAACAGCGCTATGTGTCGTGAAAGATCAGTTTGATTGTTCAGAATGATACTTTCGAGTTGTTTGTCCTTCGCGAGCGAAGATGACCACGACTTCTGCTGTCACTAGGTGGTGGTGTGGAAGATGGCTGATCAGGCCCATCCTCGCATTGAACAGTCTGTTGCAGTGTGGACAGGGCAGACTTGATCGAAGGTGAAGTCGTGACTTCCACATGAACTGGATAAACTAGTGAGGGAGAGTTGCGCAGGGTCGTCAGCCTCTCTCTCTGTCTGTCTCTCTGTCTCTGTCTCTGTCTGTCCTTGTCTGTCTGTCTGTCTGTCTTCTCTCTCTCTCTCTCTCTCTCTCTCTCTCTCTCTCTCTCTCTCTCTCTCTCTCTCTCTCTCTCTCTCTCTCTCTGAGTCCAGCGGAATGACAGAGTCAAGATGGCTTGAGGTGAGCCGAGATGCAGTGGATGGCCAGCAGTGTCCTTCGTGTATGACCGAGCCCTCTTCACGCTCCACAACGCTTTGCCGGATCCGCCTTCTCGCCCCTTTAACCCTCTGTGACTTCTTTTGCACAGTCTGCCAAAACCAGTCTTCGCATGCATATATCACACGAAAGCGTTTTGTGCTCATACGTGTTTTGGGATGTCTAGAATATCTTGACCAACTGTCACGCAGTAGTTTTGTGTTCTTACGTGTTTGGGGTGCTACTCAGACGCATTTGGGGATGTTAAGGATTTACTTGAGTTATTGTGGGATGTTAATAAATCAACACCGTAGCTGACTACTGACTAACATTTCTATGAACCGTTATCGTTAGTGCACACATCAAAATTAGCCAACACACCACATAAACATTCTGAGGTGATAGCCCAGAACAGGAAAGCAACTGAAGAAGAAGAAAGAGACTATCCATCACCCAGAGGTACGAGGCTGAAAGTGAGCTAGGCTTAGTGTGAGGTTGATAGGATAGTGTGAGATGTCAGAGAACCTTTTTTATGTATGTTCAGAAACATACCAGAGGATAGGAATAGGCAGAATATGACACGACAATCTTTCAATGAACACTAGAACAGTCATGAAGAATTCTCGCATGTATTCATTTTTGTTACAAATTCAAAAGATGTTCCAAAGAATTCTAACTTTCAGCTAAGACCTTCACTATTTAGACTACTAAACACAGATACACCAGAACATAGAAGTCACATATCTTAACATCATGATCGCTATGGCCAGGTCCGAAGGCCGAGAGGCCCAGCAACACGCTGACTGACCCAGAGGATGCCAGGGAACAGAGAGAGAGAGAGAGAGAGAGAGAGAGAGAGAGAGAGAGAGAGAGAGCATGTCTCAGTATCCCCCAGTCATGAAGCTTGTGACTGGATTTATGTTGAATAACCCTACTGTTTGATGGAATAACATGTTTTGATGTTTCTCACTTTGGGGGCTGGAAGGAGAAACCGGACCTACTATCTCAGGGACACGTTGATTGTTGGCATGTGTTATGGAAGAACTGTTGGCTGACCAGCGCCGTTGACTCTGGGTGTGTGCAAGGTCGGAGCTGTTTCCACCTAATGAACCGGGGACATGTTGTCTCACCGATTGTGGGACAGTTGAGAGTGATTGTGGGCCTGTAACTATCAGGACGCTTTAAGGTCCAACATTTGTCCATGGGCAACAGCAGTTACCGTTGTGACAACATGTACAATCATGTGATTCAGAATCGAGGAGTAGGCAGTATATTGTGTGTGTGTGTGTGTGTGTGTGTGTGTGTGTGTGTGTGTGTGTGTGTGTGTGTGGACGTGCGCGCGCGCGCGTGCGTGCGTGTGTGTGTGTGTGTGTGTGTGTGTGTGTGTGTGTGTGTGTGTGGCCTAACTCACCGAGGGTTGGAGACCCGTCGGCTACCCCCACCTAGTGCTGCCGGCCAGTCGAAGCCGTTGCCCGGGGTGTGGCCCCCGTTGCATGCAAACAGCCATGGGGAGCCGTAGGTGAGAGCTGAATGCCAGGTGGGGGAGGCCAAACCGGACGAACCACCCTAGGAGAGCTAGTGACAGGTTGTGCCGAATTAGTGAAGAATCAAACAGCACGCACAGTGCATAAACGATGAGATGGGCCACGCCTGTGGACAAAGAGAAGCGTGGGTTTGGTTGTTGTTGTTGTTGTTGTTGTTGTTGTTGTGTGTGTGTTTAGTCACTTGTGTGACGAGTCCATGAAGAATACTATCCACGACTCCCGTTCAAATTGCGGTATTGCAGTGGCGTCGAAGCGGGGGGGGGGGGGGGGGGGGGGGGGGGGGGGGGGGAGGGGGAACACTGCCCTTCACATCCCTCTTGATAATATGGGGAGAACTTGACAATAATAAAAAAAAAATACATAATACACACACACACACACACACACACACACACACACACACACACACATATATATATATATATATATATATATTCAGGGCATGTTATGGTGCGTCTCCTCTTTCCCCACCAACCCAACCCCCCTGTCTCCTCGTGCCCCCGTCCTTGCTCTCCTCTCCTCTACCCTTCTCCCCCCCCCCCCCCCCCCCCAGCCACGGATTTTGGAAGACAAAAGAACATTATGTTCCTTAAGGTAAGATAATGTTGCTTATAACCCAGCCGTCTGCAAAGGGCCATATCAGGGCCGTCACCACGTTAAAATCAACTCACAAGTCATCAAAAAAGAAAATGAGATTCCCTACCTCCCTCCTGCTTTAACATGAACTCTCCCCCCCTCTCCCTCCCCATCGCCGTCCCTCTCCACCCTCCTCCACCACCACCACCACCCCACCACCCCACCCCCCTCGCTTTTGTGAACATTTTGGAAGAAAGGTCTTCACCCCTCCCCTCCCGCCCTTCCGGACCCTCACAACCACTTTTTTTTTTTAATTTGAAAAACAAAAATGTGAAAAACTGCTGTGATGCTTTTGTCAGTTCAGGCTGCCCCCCACCCCCTCCTCCCACCCTTCCCCCTTGCAAAATACCTTCTGACATCACTGAATTATATTCGGAGTATGCGTGACGAAACTGACATGGTTCTAAAACTTTTGAAGAAGAAAATCTTAATTAATGCGCCGGACGAACAGGGAGGAAACAAGTCACAAGACACTTCACGTCATGGATTTTAGGTGGCACACTGAAATGGAAGGCAGCATACGAACCTCTCCCACCTGAGGCACTACTAGTCACCGTGGATGTGGTGGGACTGTATTCCAACATCCCGCATGAGGAGGTCCACACATCCCTAAGAGAAACTGTAAAACCCATACAGCAGTCAGACAGCAGTTTACCACCGCTTTCTGTCCTCACCGACATTGTGAACCACATCCTGACCAACAACGTCTTCACATTTAATGAAAGGATCTACAAGCAAACCATGGGCACTGCTATGGGGACACCCATGGCGCCTTCTATCGCCAACGTTTTCATGGCCTGGTTGGAGCAACGGTTGCTGACAACATCACCATGGGTCTTGGATCCAAAACTGTGGCGTCGCTTTATAGATTACATTGCCCTCCTCTGGCTACATGGTGAACAGCAGCTGCAAGAGTTCATTCAGTGGCTGAATTCTCAACACCGCACCATTAAGTTCACAGCAAATTATGGTACTGTCAACATTCCCTTTCTAGATGTCAACCTCTCCATCCAGGATGGGCACATCAGCACGGACCTCTACATCAAGGACACAGATGCACGTATGACGTTACCCTTCAACTCATGCCACCCTCGTCACTGTGTGCGGAGCATTCCCTACAGTCAAGCCCTTCGCATCAGGCGTATCTGTTCAACAGCAACAACATTTCGTCAAAGATGCCACGAACTGGCTGATAGGCTGGCAAGAAGAGGGTATCCCAAAGCCTTGGTGGAGGCATCCATTGCCAAGGTGTCATCCATTGCACGTGATGAAACGCTCAGTTACGAACAGCATGGTGCCACAGGGAAGAGAACCCCATACATAGTAACCCACAACCCTGTCAACCCACCACTGGCCAAGTGGTTGAAACAAGCCATGCCCACCCTACACACCAGCAGGCGAATGTTAGCGGCGTCCCCTGCACCACCTGTGGTGGGAGAAAGGAACTGTGTCAACCTCAAACGTCTGCTGATGCCCTCCAAGATCCCCCCCCCCCTCACCCAGCACCAGACAGGTCAGGCCTCACAGGGCAGCTTTCATTGTAAAACAGGCATAAAATGCATTATATGTAAAAATCATCTCCTACAGACATCCA
>CM065726.1:16820865-16895865 GCA_033310375.1 Conus canariensis
TCCCGTTTAGGTCCATCTTCTGAAGTCCACACGCCGAAAGAGGTCTTCAGTGAAGTCCACGACCTGCCTGCCCTCACACCTGGAACCGCCGCCACCACCACCACCACCATTACCATCACTATCACCAGCAACGGCAGTTCCATGATCCAGTTTCAGAACACTGGGGAAGACAGTGGGCATGGCTCGCATCTTCAACAGTCTGCCCTTGGGTCTGCTGGACATGTCGGCCAGCATCCCTGCCCCTTGACTTCATGTGAAGGAAACACGCTGTGCAGAACAACTTGTTCATTAGGGGGAGGTGTGGGGAGGGGGGGAGGATTTTTTGTTCAGTTTATTGGTCGACTTGAATCATTTTGGTTTGAAAGGAAATTTTAAACGAGGCAGGAAACAGCAAATAACCTGTAAGTCAGGCATGGGAGCAGAAGTTGCCTTACTTGTTTGTTATCTATATTTTTTGGTTTGTTTTGAATCTGTAGTTCAAGGACCAAAATCAAAGGAATTTCACTTTGTTTTCTCTTTTTACCTTCTCATTCAGTATGAATGACGCCAATCAAACAGGAGCATGCACGTGCATGGGATCAGAACATAATGTACACACTACACAACGACAGTATGTGTCGCGTTTAGCGGCGTCACACTACGCATGCAGCAGTTGAAGTGTAAATGAGCTCTTCCCTCTTGAAGACTAGAATCTTCAACAGTTTCTCTCACAGTCAATTGGACTTTTATTGTTCAACAATTCTGCGGGCTGATATTTATTTTTGAGAACCACCACTAGTTTGGAGAAGAAGAAAAATCTTAAAACGATTTGAACCCTTAATATTGTCATCTTTGTTTGTTGATTGGGTTGTCGTGGAAGGGACGGGGGGTTAGAGGATAGAAAGCGATCGTTTTCAGAGCCGATACTTTGTGTCCGAGTCAGTTGGACGTTATGCCAGCAGTACTGCGGAAATCCTGCCCCTGACAGCTTCTGGATAAGACAAAACACAGGTAGAAAATGTGTACAGCTTGTCTTCCGTGTGCTTGTTTCTACAACAAATGGGGGAGGGGGGGGGGGGGGTACAATGTCTGTCTATTCTGTGTACAGTTTATCTTTTGTGTGATTGTTTCTAGCCTGGTGTCCTTGGTTGGCGCGATGATGATGATGATGATGTGATTGCTTCTTGCCTGGAGGTCCTTTGTTGGCGGCCTGTACCCCAGGAGGGGTAATAGGCGGATGATGATGATGATGATGATGATGATGATGATGATGATGATGTGATTGCTTCTTGCCTGGAGGTCCTTGGTTGGCGGCCTGTATCCCAGGAGGGGTAATAGGCGATGGTGATGATGATGTGATTGTTTCTGCAACAAAAGGGGTAGGGGACAGGGTGGTACGCTGTCTGTCTATTCTATACTTGCTTTTGAAACAAGTAAGGTGGGGGGGGGGGGTATAATGTTTGTCTATTGTGTAGATGGTTCGATAACGAGGGGGAAATGTAAAAGGTTTGTCTTTTGTGCTGTTGCTGAGTGTAAAGTTTGCCTTGTGTAGATGCTTTTAGAACAAAGGGGAAAATGTATAACGTTTGCCTTTTGCGTGGTTGCTTTTATAACTAATAGAAAACGTATAGTGTTTCATTTTTGTTTAGTTGCTTTTAGAATGAGGGGAAAATGTAAAACGCTGGTCTTTTGTGTAGTTGTTTTTAAGAACAAATGGGAAAACGTGTAATGTTTTATATTTGTGTAGTTGTATTAAGAACGAGGGCGGAAATGTAAAACGCTTTATTTTGTGTGGTTGGTTTTAGAACAAATGGGAAAAAACGTATTGCGTTTGATTTCTGTGTAGCTGCTTTTAGAACAAAGGGGGAAAATGTAATTATCATGTGATTTCTGTGTAGTTGCTTTTAGAACAAAGGGGGAAAATATAATTATCATGTTCGTCTTTTTTTAAGTCGCTTTCAGTTGTTGTGCATTTGCTTTTAGTTCAAAGGGAAGTTGCATAATCTTTGTCGTTTGTAACACTGCTTCAAAAAAAAACAGGTGGAAAACGTGTAATGATTTTCGTGTAGTTGCTGTCAGAAAAAAAAATGGAAAGAAAAAGCAGTTTTTGTCTTCTTCATTGTCGGATTCAGAAGAAAGGGAGGAAAACTGCACACTTTCACTACTTTTTTAACAAATGGACATTCTCACAAACCCTCCCCCGCCCCTTTCCTCCGCTCCACCCCACTTTCATCCAGACTCTTTTGAGAGAGAAAGCTGAAGTGGCACTGGATCCCTGGAAGGAAAATACTTCACTGAATGTGCGTTTTTGACCTTGCCTCTTCTTCAGTGCTGTCCATGTGTGTTTTTAACATTGGCTCTTCTTCAGTGCTGTCCATGTGTGTTTTTAACATTGGCTCTTCTTCAGCGCTGTCCATGTGTGTTTTTGACCTTGCCTCTTCAGTGCTGTCCATGTGCGTTTTTGACCTTGCCTCTTCTTCAGTGCTGTCCATGTCTGTTTTTGACCTTGCCTCTTCTTCAGTGCTGTCCATGTGCGTTTTTAACCTTGCTTCTTCTTCAGTGCTGTCCATGTGTGTTTTGGACCTTGCCTCTTCTTCAGTGCTGTCCATGTGTGTTTTTAACCTTGCCTCTTCTTCAGTGCTGTCCATGTGTGTTTTTGACCTTGCCTCTTCTTCAGTGCTGTCCATGTGCGTTTTTGACCTTGCTTCTTCTTCAGTGCTGTCCATGTGTGTTTTTAACCTTGCCTCTTCTTCAGTGCTGTCCATGTGTGTTTTTGACCTTGCCTCTTCTTCAGTGCTGTCCATGTGCGTTTTTGACCTTGCTTCTTCTTCAGTGCCGTGTCCATGTGTGTTTTTGACCTTGCCTCTTCTTCAGTGCTGTCCATGTGCGTTTTTGACCTTGCTTCTTCTTCAGTGCCGTGTCCATGTGTGTTTTTGACCTTGTCTCTTCTTCAGTGCTGTCCATGTGTGTTTTTGACCTTGCCTCTTCTTCAGTGCCGTGTCCATATGTGTTTTTGACCTTGCCTCTTCTTCAGTGCCGTGTCCATGTGTGTTTTTGACCTTGCCTCTTCTTCAGTGCCGTGTCCATGTGTGTTTTTGACCTTGCTTCTTCTTCAGTGCTGTCCATGTGTGTTTTTGACCTTGCTTCTTCTTCAGTTCCGTGTCCATGTGTGTTTTTGACCTTGCCTCTTCTTCAGTGCTGTCCATGTGTGTTTTTGACCTTGCCATGTGTGTTTTTGACCTTGCCTCTTCTTCAGTGCTGTCCATGTGCGTTTTTTAACCTTGCCTCTTCTTCAGTGCTGTCCATGTGTGTTTTTGACCTTGCCTCTTCTGTGCCGTGTCCATGTGTGTTTTTAACCTTGCCTCTTCTTCAGTGATGTCCATATGTGTTTTTGACCTTGACTCTTCTTCAGTGCTGTCCATGTGTGTTTTTGACCTTGCCTCTTCTTCAGTGCTGTCCATGTGTGTTTTTGACCTTGTCTCTTCTTCAGTGCTGTCCATGTGTATTTTTGACCTTGCCTCTTCTTCAGTGCTGTCCATGTGTGTTTTTGACCTTGCCTCTTCTTCAGTGCTGTCCATGTGCGTTTTTGACCTTGCTTCTTCCTCAGTGCTGTCCATGTGTGTTTTTAACCTTGCCTCTTCTTCAGTGCTGTCTTTTTTTTTCTCTTAGTGCTGTCATGTGGTTTTTGACCTTGCTCTCTCTTCAGTGCTGTCCATGTGTGTTTTTGACCTTGCCTCTTCTTCAGTGCTGTCCATGTGTGTTTTTGACCTTGCCTCTTCTTCAGTGCTGTCCATGTGGTTTTTGACCTTGCTCTTCTTCAGTGCGTGCCATGTGTGTTTTTGACCTTGCTCTTCTTCAGTGCTGTCCATGTGTGTTTTTGACCTTGCTCTTCTTCAGTGCCTGTCCATGTGTGTTTTTTGACCTTGCCTCTTCTTCAGTGCTGTCCATGTGTGTTTTTGACCTTGCCTCTTCTTCAGTGCTGTCCATGTGTGTTTTGACCTTGCTCTTCTTCAGTGCTGTCCATGTGTGTTTTTGACCTTGCCTTCTTCTTCAGTGCTGTCCATGTGTGTTTTTGACCTTGCCTCTTCTCAGTCTGTCCATGGTGTTTTTGACCTTGCTCTCTTCAGTGCTGTCCATGTGTGTTTTTGACCTTGCCTCTTCTTCAGTGCTGTCCATGTGTGTTTTTGACCTTGCTTCTTCTTCAGTGCTGTCCATGTGTGTTTTTGACCTTGCCTTTTTCTTCAGTGCTGTCCATGTGTGTTTTTGACCTTGCTTCTTCTTCAGTGCTGTCCATGTGTGTTTTGACCTTGCTTCTCTTCAGTGCTGTCCATGTGTGTTTTTGACCTTGCTCTCTCTTCAGTGCTGTCCATGTGTGTTTTTAACCTTGCCTCTTCTTCAGTGCTGTCCATGTGTGTTTTTGACTTGCATGTTGTTTTTGACTTGCCTCTTCTTCAGTGCTGTCCATGTGGTTTTTTGACCTTGCCTCTTCTTCAGTGCTGTCCATGTGTGTTTTTGACCTTGCCTCTTCTTCAGTGCTGTCCATGTGTGTTTTTGACCTTGCTCTTCTTCAGTGCTGCCATTGTGTTTTTGACTTGTCTCTTCAGTGCTGTCCATGTGTGTTTTTGACCTTGCCTCTTCTTCAGTGCTGTCCATGTGTGTTTTTGACCTTGCTCTTCTTCAGTGCTGTCCATGTGGTTTTTGCCTTTCTTAAGTGCTGTCCATGTGTTTTTTGACCTTGCCTCTTCTTCAGTGCTGTCCATGTGTGTTTTTAACCTTGCCTCTTCTCAGTGCTGTCCATGTGTGTTTTTGACCTTGCCTCTTCTTCATGCTGTCCATGTGTGTTTTTGACCTTGCCTCTTCTTCAGTGCTGTCCATGTGTGTTTTTGACCTTGCCTTTCTTCAGTGCTGTCCATGGTGTTTTTGACGTCTTCTTAAGTGCGTCCATGTGTGTTTTTAACCTTGCCTCTCTTCAGTGCTGTCCATGTGTGTTTTTTGACCTTCCTCTTCTTCAGTGCTGTCCATGTGTGTTTTTGACCTTGCCTCTTCTTCAGTGCCTGTCCATGTGTGTTTTTGACCTTGCTTCTTCTTCAGTGCTGTCCATGTGTGTTTTTGACCTTGCCTCTTCTTCAGTGCTGTCCATGTGTGTTTTTGACCTTGTTCTTTCAGTGCTGTCCATGTGTGTTTTTAACCTTGCCTCTTCTTCAGTGCTGTCCATGTGTGTTTTTGACCTTGCCTCTTCTTCAGTGCTGTCCATGTGTGTTTTTGACCTTGTCTCTTCAGTGCTGTCCATGTGTGATTTTTAACCTTGCCTCTTCTTCAGTGCTGTCCATGTGTGTTTTTAACCTTGTCTCTTCAGTGCTGTCCATGTGTGTTTTTAACCTTGCCTCTTCTTCAGTGCTGTCCATGTGTGTTTTTGACCTTGCCTCTTCTTCAGTGCTGTCCATGTGTGTTTTTAACCTTGCTTCTTCTTCAGTGCTGTCCATGTGTGGTTTTGATCTTGTCTCTTCAGTGCTGTCCATGTGTGTTTTTGACCTTGCCTCTTCTTCAGTGCTGTCCATGTGTGTTTTTGACCTTGCCTCTTCTTCAATGCTGTCCATGTGCGTTTTTGACCTTGCCTCTTCTTCAGTGCTGTCCATGTGTGTTTTTGACCTTGCCTCTTCTTCAGTGCTGTCCATGTGTGTTTTTGACCTTGTCTCTTCAGTGCTGTCCATGTGTGTTTTAACCTTGCCTCTTCTTCAGTGCTGTCCATGTGTGTTTTTGACCTTGCCTCTTCTTCAGTGCCGTGTGTATGTGCGTTTTTGACCTTGCCTCTTCTGTGCCGTGTCCATGTGTTTTTAACCTTGCCTCTTCTTCAGTGCTGTCCATGTGTGTTTTTAACCTTGCCTCTTCTTCAGTGCTGTCCATGTGTGTTTTTAACCTTGCCTCTTCTTCAGTGCCGTGTCCATGTGTGTGTGTGTGTGTGTGTTTTCGTTTTCCCATCCTTTCTGCCATCTCAGTGGCAGTGCACACACGCCACTCATTCCAACACCCTGTCCACAACCACAGCCCAGCCTGGCCTGCCACAGCCCCGGTATCAGCAATCCCACAGGGAGCATTCAATGTCAAGTCATCAAGAGGCAACCCACCAGAGGAGACACTGCACTGCTGCAGAGCCATTTTGGTGGTGTTCAGTGGCGCCTGTTCTGATGCAACATACGCAGGACACCACCTACTAAGCCACCAACCGATGACAATAACTGGTTAGTTGCGGAGCCGGTGTGAGTGAGCTTGCCCCCCTGAGGGCACCACCACGTCCACCCAACGACAACTCGCCGGAGTTAGAATGATTCCATTGTCCCTGTGCATTGAAGCGAAAGACATTCTCATCAAAGAGTTGTTGAACGGAAGTGCGTTTGGGGAAGGGTGAGGAAGGATGGGAAAAGTGTGGGTGGATAAAGGGATTATGGGGAGAGGAACAGATGAGAAGAAGAGTAGGTAAGGTAAGGTAATGTTGCTTACAGCCTAGCCGACCGCAAAGGGCCAGATCAGGGCTGTCACCACGTTGAAATCAACTCACAAGTAAAAAATAAATAAATAAAAACTATTCACACATCCCTTTGAAATACACCTTTTAATACACACCAGAAACTTTGTTTAAAATCTTTCTTCCGTAGAAGGGTAGGGTGGGGGTTGGGGGGAGAGTTGCTGAATGTAGCATTTGTATAGCTCGGAGACCACACTCACCAAACCAGTGGCCAGGCTTGGTGTGACAGAGGTGAGGGTGGGGGGAATTAGTGGGGTGGTGGGGGGTCCAGGTGTTGCTGAAGATTGTACGCCTGTTCAGCTAAGGGAGAAAACTCCCACAGAAGTCTCCAGCGGTTGGAGGGCTGACGGCTGTGGAGGGGGGGCGGGGGTGTTGGTGGTGGAGGGGGTGTTGGTGGTGGAGGGGTATGGGGCAAGGAGCACTCATTGTAGACAACACCCAACAGCCTAACACTACAGAATAGCTGATGACGTACCTTTACTTTGTTGGTGTTGTTGCTGGAATTGCAGGGGGGGGGGGAGGGGGGGGACTTCTTTCACTGGATGTGCTTTCTGGGCAATAGTATGTATGTGTGTTTTTTCAACCCCTGAAACTACTTCCCCCACAAGGTGCCACACTGGTTGGAAAAAAAAAATTAGAGGGAAAAAGACATCCCACATAGATTGTGCTTGTCAGCAGGATCTGTAGGCCTCTCTCACATATTCTTCTGCTGACGGCTTTCTTTCTTTCTTATTTTTTCTCTGACAAAACATGACAGATCACAGTAAGAAAACAGGTTTCTTCCCTCCTATATACTGTCATATACACAGGATGCAACAGATCAAGGAATGAAAGAGATAACAGAGAGACAAATGCTTAAGAACACAGGATGTAAAGCTGCCGTGGTTTCAGCTCAAAATACCACACAGATATTTTCACAAATCTTGTTTTAAAAGATGGGAATTGCTGAAAATGATAACTGCAGTTTTGTGGCACATGCAAAGACAGTACTGACCACATTTTTTTTTTTTATTGTTTTTGTTTTGGAAATGTTGCCATGGACAGACTTTTGGAATGCCCCACCTGGTCTGATGAAGAAAGTTTGAAAGCTGACAGTGTCCATTGAACTGAATGCTTTGTACTTCTCAGCCATGATGACATGACTCTCAGTGACACCACTGTTTATTTCATAAGATTATTCACATGTCTGTTCGTACAATTGACAACAGTCTGCCACAGATCTGGGGCTTCTTGAACAAATAGAAAATTTCAATGCAAATGAAGGAACAGGTCACAGCTTTGAAATTTTACCATGCAGATTTTTGAAGTGTATAGTTGTCATATAAACCATTATTACATACCGCCGAAATGTTCGACGCTTTTTTCTTTGAAACCCCCCCCCCCCTCTCTCTCTCTCTCTCTCCACATACACACACACTGTACATATATATATACATGTCTATATATATATATAATTATATATACAATGTAGTATGTAAATGAACGCCTAGCAGTGTCTTATTCAGAGGCCTTAAAAATCTTTACCTGGTCAAATGTACTGAAACGAAAAAAATACTTTTCTGAATATGATCTACTGAAAAACATCCCTCTCCCTCTCTCTGCGTCTGTCCGTCTCTCTCCTTTCTCATCCATAGGTTTGGAATGCTTGTGTGAATACATGAATTTGAATTGCTCTTTTTGCTTATCTTCTCTCAATATTGGTTGGCTGGTTGTCTTGGGAATTCTATTTTATTTTATTTTTGTTTGTTTATTTGTTTGTATGTTCTCTATTATAAATATGTAAATAAAAAACCAACAAGAAGTCTCAGGGATGTGAAAGCATCTGAAACAACAAAGGACAACTATGGCAGTTTGCTTTGAAAACTAAACAATGATAAAGAGAACCGATGTTCAGGGGAGATAACTCATCTTTACTAATAAATAATGATCATAGATAAGATATTAACCCAAAACATTGAACTGACCACTTCATATTAACTGCAAAAGTAACCTTCTATTTTCTGACTCTGAGTACATCAAAGGCAGAAGTAAAATAAGATTTATTGTTGTGTGTTGCGTGTCCATTGATAAATAAAACTGGAGACTTCCAGCTATGATTTCACCAAAAGATATCCCAGCATGCTGACTCTCCGTTTCTAAACTCATAAGTGGAAATCACTCCTCTGGGTTACGTAACAATGACACAACACGCATCGACAGCTGTGTTGGTCCTGTCCTGTTTATGGTTCTTGATTTGCTTCTGCCGCATGTAACGGCAGAGCTGGTATGGCGTGTGCAATTTCAAGTGAACAAGGCCGTTTAATCCTGACATGGCTACTGTGGTTGGCTGGACTGCCAGTGATAACTCTTACCCACAAATGTAAGTCTCTGATGCATAAACTTCCTATCTGATGCACTGGAATTCAGGCCAAAGCATCACAAAAACGTACCAAAATTTACCTTGATTTTTTCCTACACACATTACAACTCTGAGCAGTGTTTCACGCAAAAGGGCTTTCATCTTATCCGCCACGATCGAAGTTAAAAACGTGACTTTCCTTGACGTTTTAGAACGTTCTGAATCGATGAACACTTCCGCTTGAGAACTCTTTTCTACTGAGAACCAACAAGAGTCGCGAAAATAGTCTAGGCCTATCCAGTCTCTGATAGAACCACAAGATCATGTGATTCAGCTAAGTGGGAAAAGCATGGAAAATGTAGGAATTTCGGCTTTTCAGAATTAAAATCCGACAGTTGAGCTGTGGCTCATGGGTGATAATCCAGCAAATGGAACAAAAGTCGAACAATCTATGCAATATGACCATTTCGGATAATTAAAATGACTCCGTTCTGGACGTACGAATGTGTTGTTCACAAAGCAAGAATGGCCCGTCTACAGTTTTGTTGTAGGGTCCACCGGGCTTCCGATTATCACTGCATGGCGATTGAAATTTGGTCATACCATACAATATTTCAGCATTGAAGGAAATGGCTCACGTAGTGGAAATTCTGTGATGATAATTTTCACTTAAAATCCTGATAGTGTAGGTGCTCACATTTACTTATGTTAGTTGATAACACTTTAAAAACATAGGAACAGGAATATGAACAGATAATATTTAGCACTGTCAAGAATGTTTTAACTTTATCATAAACACCTCTTTTCAAATGTATTTCTATCACCATTATAAACACCTCTTTTCTAATGTGTTTCTATCCCTTTCTCTGTACATTTATGAATGTGATCCTGTGAGAGCACGCTCGGGGTGTGTGTGTGCGTGTGTGTGTGTGTGTGTGTGCATGTTCGCTACATTTTCTAGCAGTTATTAATGGTGACCCCCTAAATATTTTTCAGACCCCTGAAAATTTGGAAGCGAGTTTTTTGTATCGAGTCTGACCCCCTAATTTTTAGGAAATAATTATCACCGACTGCAAACAGTATGACATGACAATTCCAATGGCAATCCGCTCTCCACTGAAAATGGACTGCACATTCCCTAAGAGCAATGTGGAGTTTTCCAGTCTAAAAAATAAGCAAAAAGTCATAATGAAATGAATTTTCTACTTCTGCAAAAGAAAAATACACAACTGCCTCAAGTCTGGTGAAAACTAAATCAGCAAGATCAGATCTTTGCTGAGACACTGAAACAAAACCACAAATAAAATGTCAGTCATGGAGATAAACGCATTTTCTGTTGTGTTCCTTTCAACATACCCTCTCTCTCTCTCTCTCTCTCTCTCTCTCTCTCTCTCTCCTCATGAATTATCAATGCATCAATGCACAACAGTGAAGTAGGAAGAAAACAGCTCCTCCCCACAGTCGATGTCTCTGGTCGCTACCAACACTACAAGTCGGGTCAGTCTGCAAACAACACACAACACACACACAACACAAATCAACAATGATGCAATCTTTAAAAAAAGGAAGAAAGAAACAACAACAAAAAATATGGAGACATACAGCTAGAACACATTCTGCCAAGTGCTGCAAAGTGATGGTAAAAATTCAGCCATCCCACATCATGGGAGCTAACTCTGTTCCTCATACAAGAAAAGTCAAAATGCTGACCGATCTTCCTGCCAATCAGAGGACCTTACTGTTTTTGGTACACAACAACCATGATAATGGCCGAACACCATTCACAAAGATTTCCATTTTGACCCCTCGTCCTAAATCATTAAGGCAGCCTTCTTCTGGTTTGTGTCACGGAAGCTTTGGAATGAAAGGAAGATAAATTAAAAACTAGACTGAAGATGGAAGAGGAACTCCGATCTTCTTGCCGAGTGTCAGAAAAGCCTGCCACTCTGACTTTAACCCCCCCCCCCCCCCCCCCCCCCCAAAATAAAATAAAATAATAAAATAATGGCATACAGAGTAATCACCCGTTTCCCAGAATGACATTCCAGAATCAAGCTCATGGCACTACATCTGTCTGGAATCGATCTCGTTCCTAGTGAGGGAAGGATTCGTTCTCAGAAACGTTTGCTCACACACTGTTACAGGTAAGCTTTTGGGGCTTGACGGTGCTGGTGTTTGTTTGTTGTTTGATTTTGTTTAACTCACTTAGGACGGACAGTTCTGTCCCTTGTTTTTCCCTGTGGACAGGCCATTTGTTATGGTTAGTAAAACAAAATCACCAAAAATACAAAACAAGAGATAACTCAATTAAATTTTCAGAAAGTGTTATTCATAAACTGTGTTAGTAGAATACAAAAGAATAAACTTCCCACTTTCATATGATTTCTTGTGCTTGAGGGTGAAAAAATGTCCAGTTTTTTTTCAGGTGCATCACAGCACTCTTGCACAGAGTCAGTGGGTCCATGGCTTCACATTCAGCAGAAAAAATCAGTAAGTACACTAAATGAGTTCAAAAAAAGGTAGATACACTCCAGGAAATAAAATAAGATATATGAATCACATGTGTACTATGCACTAGCTAACTTGGAATAATGGGGGCGTGGCACTCAGCTGACACATGAAGGCCAGAAGTACCAGAAAAAGGAGGCATTGTCAGGAAAAAACTCAAATCTTCATGCCAGTCGCATAAAGGAAAGCCAACGAACTCTTGCTCACTCAAATCCCTAGTCTTTTGCGGCACTCGAACGCCCCTTCTTGCGTGGCGAAGTGGCTCACCCTCACCTTCATCATCACTGAGCTCCACAGACGAGTCAGTGTCAAATTCCTCTTCTCCTCGAAATTCTTCACTGGAATCACTTTCATCAGCTTCGTCATCCTCTTCCTCAATGTCTGAACCTTCCGTTTGTAGCATTTCAATAACTTCAGGAATGCTAAAACGTTGCCGACGGGCTCGACTTTGCTCCCACACATTCGGAGAAGAACTTGATTGAGACGCCATGTTTCACACTCTATGCAGATTAGTAAGTCATGTGGGTTGGTCTAGTCAATGAGCAACTGACACAAAGCAGGTAATGGAGCCATGCCAAACCACTGGGCAGGCTAACAAAGGAATGCTGACGATACTATTTATAGCTTGTTGCGGTGTACTGATCACGCTACCACCGCATGAAAAATCGTCAAGGCTGAAACCTTGATAGCATTCATTCGTACGGAAGCGTAAGGTCATCGGAAAATGCTATAGTGTCTGTTCGTGATGAGAGTTAATGGCATTTTGTGGGTTTTCTTTTTTTGTTGTCTTTTTTTGTTTTGTTTTGCTGGAGGGAGGGAGGGGGGTAGACAGGAGTGGAGGGGTTCGGGAGTGTTTCCTTCTCTGTTCTCTGGTTTTTGTTTGTTTGTTTGTTTTTGTCTTTTTACTTGTTTGTTTATTTGGTCTGTTTTGGGGGAAGTGCATGTGCAGGTGGTGTCTTGTTTCTCTGTTTCAGGGGGTTAATGTGTAGGTGGTTTGTTTTTTTTGGGGGTGCATGTGTAGGTAATGTTTATTTGCTTGATTTTTTTTTTGGGGGGAGGGGGGTACACGTATAGTGGTATTCATTTGGGGTTTTTTTTTTTTTTTTTTTTTTTTTTGGGGGGGGGGGGATGCATGTGTAGGTGATGTTTATTTGTTTGGGGAGGGAGCTCTTAATTACTGAAAGCAAACTGCAAAGAAATCTTCGCTTTCACACACTGCACTGAATTCTTTTTGACTTTCAAGAAGTTGTACTGTTGTGACCTCACTGTTATAAGCAGAGTTGACTGGCCTGTGACTGTATTGTTGTGACCTCACTGTTATAAGCAGAGTTGACTGGCCTGTGACTGTATTGTTGTGACCTCACTGTTATAAGCAGAGTTGACTGGCCTGTGACTGTATTGTTGTGACCTCACTGTTATAAGCAGAGTTGACTGACCTGTGACTTATTGTTGTGACCTCACTGTTATAAGCAGAGTTGACTGGCCTGTGACTGTATTGTTGTGACCTCACTGTTTTAAGCAGAGTTGACTGGCCTGTGACTGTGTGTATTGTTGTGACCTCACTGTTATAAGCAGAGTTGACTGGCCTGTGGCTGTATTGTTGTGACCTCACTGTTATAAGCAGACATGATTTATCAATGACATTGTGCAGTGTTGTAATATAATTATCATCAGCAGATATAGCTGACCTGTCTCATTGTAATTTTGTGATATAATTATCATCAGCTGACGTAGCTGACTTGTCTCAATGCAGTGCTGTGATATATAATTATCATCAGCAAACATAAATGACCTGTCTCACTGTACAGCGTTGTGATATAATTATCATCAGCTGACATAGCTGACTTGTTTCAATGCAGTGCTGTGATATAATTATCATCAGCAGACATAAATGACCTGTCTGTGCAGCATTGTGATATACGGCTGAGGCTGAAACTGGAAAAGAACACTGTTATAAGTCCGTGAAGACTGGGAAACATTGTCAAAAGAAAGTTTTGTTTGGCGCTGTTGATGCCAGACTTGAAAAAAAATTGAATTGTTGAGTCAGCGAGGACTTTGTTAGTGTGTTAAACTGAAAATATGTTTGCGTCATTATGTGAGGTCATAGTGGAAAGAATTGTATGTACCTAATCTAAATGTTTGGGTATTAATGAAATGGTGGAACTCTCTTTTGTTCTGTCTGACTGGCTGGTTGTCGACAGTGCATGAGCAAGAGTCTGACATGCAAGGCCATGTGTGGGATTGGCTACCTGATCATACTGTACTGTAATACATGGCTACCTGCCAATATCGTACTGCAGCACCATGCAAAGCATGTGTGGGATTGGCTACTTGATCATACTGTACTGTAATACATGGCTACCTGCCAATATCGTACTGCAGCACCATGCAAAGCCATGTGTGGGATTGGCTACCTGATCATACTGTACTGTAATACATGGCTACCTGCCAATATCGTACTGCAGCACCATGCAAAGCCATGTGTGGGATTGGCTACCTGATCATACTGTACTGTAATACATGGCTACCTGCCAATATCGTACTGCAGCACCATGCAAACAGACATGTCATCATCTCATGACACAAGATTTTGGCCATTTTCTACAAGTTCAACTGATCTGCACAAAATGACCAAAGGATACATTCTGTGAGTGATTTGAAAGTTCATGTTTGCTTTTAAAATGCCCAAACAGATTTTTCATAAATGCTATCTGTAAATTTCAGCTTCTGTTTCCAGAATGAGAACACTCATTTTTGTCAATTGTACATTTTGACCATGTTTTTCAAACTATGACACTAATCTTTTCAAAGTAGAAGTGTTAATAGTATCTCTGAACTTTTCACAATGTTTCCTCTCTCCATCAGCAAAGCCATGTGCACCGCACAGAATTAGATTTGTCCATCACAATAATGTTCTGTCCATCATATAAATCAGAACATTCAACTATCACATGTTTTACTGCCTTTTCAAATGAGAATCATCTTCATTCTGCTGTTTTGTCTGGGAAAAGAGCGGTCTCTGACCTGTCTAAAAAAAATAACACTATCAAAGGCAAACAAATAAAACCGTTTTCAGTCTGTGGGAAAACAACTGTGAACAGTAAAATGCCTAAGATTTTTTTTTTTCAAATGGCCTGTGTAGTTTCCCTAAAATTGAAACTCATTTATGCGTTTGAAAAAAAAAAAAAAAAAAAAGAAGAGAAAGAAAGCCAAAATTCTGTACAGTCCAATATTTTTTTCCTTTTCCAACCAGAACATACCAGTAAATGAAAAATTAAAAAATGATCCTAATTTTTTTTTTTTTTTTTTTTTTTTTCTTCTGCGCACTCCCGAAAAACCCAATAATGGTCAAAATGCTGACCGTGGGTATACACGGAAGAAGAAGAAGAACAGACATCTTGTTTTTCTCCTGTCCTGTTTTCTTTGTGATGGGCATGAAGCTAGCTGGAAGGCTGTTGTACAGAGAGGGAAGTGACAGAAAGACTTGCAGCTCAGAGCTGACAGGCAGGCAGACAGAGCTGTGGGGTCACTGGCACACCTTTCCCCCTGATGCAGCCTCTCCAGGCTGGAACTGTAGTAGTTGTTGGGCAAATACTGTCGTAGGTGAAGAGGGAAGTCGGCAGGAACGTCCAATTCCTGGTACGCTACGTTGGCTGGGTGTTCTGCAAGACCAGAAAGAAGGGAGTGCATATGTGTGTGTGTGTGTGTGTGTGTGTGTGTGTGTGTGTGTGTGTGTGTTTATTCTTTATATAGACAGATCAACAAACATAGATCAACAAACAGATAGATGAATACACAGACAGATAATTCAATCGACTGATCGATCAGTCGATAGATATGTATAGATGTGTGTGTGTGCATGCATATGTGTGAGTGCATGTATGTATGTCCTAAGCCATACTCATTTGCAATCAACCACTTCACCCTGACATAGCCAAAAACTGAACAACCAATCTTTTTCATAGAAAGAAAAGAAAACATGTGTACAATAGTTCTTTAATTAAATGTTTCAGATGGTTTGTCCTTTCTTGCTAATGGGCACTAATGCCACAGAGAACCATGATGGTTGTGATGGCTGAGTGCTTTTGACACTGGTCTCTCTCTATGACAGGCGCTGGATTTAAATCCTTGTGGTGCTCGGTGGGCGAAGAATGAAACAGGAATGTTCCTCTCCCTGCTCAACATTTGGACTTACCTCCCTTAATGTGTGCACCCAACAGGGCCACACTTGCTAGTCACTTACCTCCCTTGATGTGTGCACCATACAGATCCAACATGGCCACACTTGCTAGTAACTTACCTCCCTTCAGGAAAATCTGCGGACTGATCATAAACATTGCTGAGGACACCTGTAATTGTGAATGTAGAGAACTTGGAAGTCGTGTAACTTGAGTATTGGTGGATCAAAAGAAACAGTTGACATTTTCAAAATTTGTGAGTTGTATGAAAGAGTAATATTAGCATCAATGCTCTGAATTCATGGTGAAAAATAAAAAGCTGTGAAAACAGCGCGCAAACATTGGATAACTCTTTTTCACAGCAGATTCAGAGCCTTGATGGTAGCATCAGTTTCTCATACAAGAACATTCATATTGAAAATGTCAAGTTGTATGTCATCTCCTCTACCAATACTGAAGTGACATGAAAATTGACAGCTGTGGCAATCCCAGGTGTCCCCAAATACTGCACCCTGCCCATCTACACATCAAAGATCCTGTCCTCCATGTCAGGACTGGGCTGCCCATGGAAAGACAACTCCCAGCATGCACCAGAAGACCTGGAGGAGACGGACCTCAGCTAACACTCCCCTGGCTGTCCACAACCATGCCGCCATAGACACCAGACATCGACGACAACCCTGTGGCCGATGAGGAAGACCAGCGTCTCGTCCAGCATGGGAGGACCAGATGCGGCGGGCGGTGACTGACCTTTGTTGTGGTTGTTGACGTACTGTCCCACAGCCAGAGGGTTGATGGGGAATTCTGTCAGCCAGCTTGCGTCACACAGGGGGTAGGGGCCCACACGATCCCGACCATGACACGATCTGAAACCAGAAAAGCACAGCTGACAAAGCGAAGGGACCTCTACCAGCCATCAATGGGATGGGTCAAAGAAAAATGAAACTAAAACATTCCCGAAGACTAGGAGTGGTGGGGGGGGGGGGGGGGGGGGGGGGGGGGGGAATGTGTGATCCAAGACTTTATCAACAGGCTGGACAGGGACAGGGAGGCTGAGGGGGAGGGATGGTGGCCATGAGAGGGACAGGAAGCATATAAAGTCACTTTATAACACATTTCACACTTCTTTCTTTCTTAATCCAGGAATCTACGTAAAGGAGAGGAATCGAAAGAAAGGAGACGTTACATGGGTTAGATCTTTCTTAGAATAATGTTTCACCAGTCCTAAATGCAAAACCAATGAAAAAAAACAGATCTTCCATGCATGAACATGACCCTGACAGGGCGTACAGAAATAAGACAGTGACAAAATGTAGACATCCATTCATTCAGATTGTGTGAGGACACAAAGAATGAAACAGAATGACATGAACTACAGAAATCAACAGGTCGCTACCAGGACAAAGCAAAGAGGTTACGACATTACAAGAACACAGAAACTGAACAACCATCACTGAAGATTTCCGTCACTTAACAGTATTCATATCATTAAGAATTTCTTTTTACCCAACATTACTCATGTCATTAAGTATTTCTATCACTTAATATTATTTATATTATTAAGCATTTCTCTCACTTAATATTATCTATATTATTAAGTATTTCTATCACCTAAAATTATTCGTATTATTAAGTATTTCTATCACTTAGCATGATATATATTATTAAGTATTTCTGCGGATGATTAACAAGCATACTCACTGTCACCCTGACGTTTAACTTCATCATGTATATTATAGTTCTGAAACACACACACACACACACACACACATATATATATATATATATATACATGCACACACACACACAACACACACACACACCCAACCCACACACACTTCACACACACGCACACATACACACACACACCACACAACACACCACCACACTAACACACACACACACACACACACACACACACACACACACACAAACACACACATTCCCATCCGTTTAGAAAATACAATTACTTTATAATGAAAAGAATTAGTGAATTGAAGGCACAATGATAAATGTAACAGCATAACCTTTTGCAGAAGGAAGCAAAAATGAATATGGCATGAAATCAGTTTGACACAAGACATAACATTGAGCAAAAAAAACACCTTACACATTGGAAGAAATTTGTGGTTGGCAGTACATGAGAACTACATGTGATACACCCGATTTCCTATGACGAAATCTTAAACTTTGTTCCATTTGCTCCGTATTAGTTTCTTAAAGTAATTTGTGAAAATCACACACACACACACACACACACACACACACACACACACACACACACACACACACTGACACTGACACTAAAGGCAGACTCTGGTAATCAAATTTAAGAAGAGTGCATATATCTATTAAAATCTGACAGGAAGATATGTCTACTACGCCAGCAACTTTCTTGCGTTCTTTTAATTTGTTCTATTTCAGACATAGATAAATATACAAACTGTCATGACCGATAATCAAAACTTGGAAATCATAATATTATCAATATTACCAATACTAGAAACAAACAATTTTTAAAAAACAAAAACGGGCATCCAAAAGGATGTACCTTACCTATACAGAAACCTAGAGACACCTTTATCGTTGCCGTCAATGAGCAAGGAATCGATGCAACGGAAAATAAATGGATTACCCAGACTCTGGAAAAGCACTGGCTCATAGTTCTCGTAAATCAGGCCTGCAGTCACACAAACAAACATCACTTGATTTTGTTAGCGACATACGTTACATCAATAACAAATATAGCAAATACACTTTGCAGACAAGCTGAAATCTCACTGAACATGAATGGATGCAATTGTGTACACACAATGCCTAGGTCTCCATGTTTTAACCATACATTTCTTATGATCTATTAACTTGAAAATAATACTGTAGTAACACTTCATCGGCTTTCAAATACACAGTCGTATACTATTTCTGAAGATAGTAACAAGAAAAAAGTGCCAATTTCCATCTCACAGTTAATGAGTTATCATGTCAGTTTCTCTAATAAATATATCATTTCCTAGATTTAGCAAATGAGCAAAGTCATAGAGAGCTCTCCAGTTGCAAATAAACTCATTTTAAAAAAAAAGATTAAATAAAAAGAAAGAAAGAATTCTGTGTGTGTGTGTGTGTGTGTGTGTGTGTGTGTGTGTGTGTGTGTGTGTGTGTGTCTGTGTGCCTCTGTGTCTGTGTGTGTGTGTGTGAGTTTGTGTTTGAGTGTGCAAGAGTGTGTGTGTGTATGGTGTGTGTGTGTGTGTGTGTGTGTGTGTGTGTATGTGTGTGTGTGTGTGTGTGTGTGTGTGTGTGTGGTGTGTGTGTGTGTGTGTTGTTGTTGTTGTTGTTGTTGTTGTTGTTCTTCTTCAATTTAACATCTTCCCACTTAACGTGACTACAGAGTGTGTGTGTGTGTGTGTGTGTGTGTGTGTGTGTGTGTGTGTGTGTGTGTGTGTGTGTGCCTGTCGGTGTATGCATGTGTGTCTGTCTGTTATGTGTGTGTACAAGTGTGCATGTAGGAGGAAGGGGTGCACACCTGTGCTCACTCTTCCATTCAGCCAGCCAGCCAAACCCAAACCTGGATAAAGGGAGGTCACTGTTCCTTTGGGGACCCAGCCCTCGGTGACCACCACCCCCTGGCCCCCACCGACAATGGAGCTGACCTGCCGCTGTACTTTGAAGCCCATCACTTCCCTCATCAGGTCAAGGTGGTGATGAGCGGTTCGTCGACAGTGGTCAGTAGATCTTAATGTAGCGCTCCCTGTGTGCTGCTTGCTGTCACAGCACTGGTGGAAGGCGGAGAGGAGCCTGACCAGCGTGTGAAGGATGTCCCCGTCTACAGCCAGCTTGTCGGCTGTGCCTTTTGGTACTGAACGCACACTTCTGCAACACCGTTTTAGATCTTTAAGAGGGGGATGGGGGGTGGGGGGGTGGGGGCACTGAGGGATGGAAGTGGAGCCTGACCGGTTACCGCAAGATGTGTGACTGCCATACATATAATCACAGTCTGAGGGGGATGCAGGAATCACCTTGATATTTGACCTGTTTTCATCACAACCAGTCCTTATGACACAATGAAACACTGTGACCAGATATGAACAATTCGTTCAGTTCAGCTACTGCCTGGCCTTCTGTACAGTACAGCTGGCCTCAACAGCATTGTAATACAATGATAAAATTAATTAATTTGATACTACTGCTAGATAGCATACTCTGATACTTCATATTTTTTGCCTTTTCTATACTAGGCACATCATCATGCCCCAGATGTTTCTGCCAGTCTTTTTTCTGTTTGTTTTTTTTTTTATTTAAGTGATAATTTAATGCATGAAGTGTTTGAACATTCACAATAAATCAAGGCAATCACATATTCATATTTTGCTTCCCGCACATTAGATGTCAGACCCTGAATGGAGAAATCCTCCCTGACTGTGTGTGTGTGTGTGTGTATACATGAGTGTGTGTGTGTGTGTGTGTGTGTGTGTGTGTGTGTGTGTGTTGTTTCACTGTTTGTTTGTGTGTGTGCTTGTGTGTGTTTGTATACTAGTGTGTGTGTGTGTGTGTGTGTGTGTGTGTGTGTGTGTGTGTGTGTTGTTCTTCTTCAGTTCAATGTCTTCCCACTTAAGTGATTACACTTACAGTGATTGCAGATGAATTGTGTTACAGTGTGTGTGTGTGTGTGTGTGTGTGTGTGTGTGTGTGTGTGTGTGTGTGTGTGTGCACGCGCGCGCGCGAGTGAATTATTCATCTGACACGTGTTGAAACAAGAGATCACTCACCTGCCCATTACATCTGCACACGGTCGTCATCCTGTCTATATCAAAAGTACATGTTTGAGGTCGTCAAAAAAGATATTTTGTCCTGATTATCTGATTATCATTATAAGATTATCACAGATACTTTAGAAAGCTGAACATACCTGTCTTTCAGATTCAGAGCAATCCAAGGCACAAATCTGTAGCGGTATTGTTTCCATCTTTTTAACAGGCGTTCCATTAGAAACCGACGATTTCTCCGAATCTCACAATCTTTCAGCAACAATCACGTAGGTCTATGGCTGATGATAGCGGGCGTGCAGAGAAACGAAAATTGAAACATGCCAGCCATCTTGGTGGAACCAGGTGCGGAGGGACGCATAGCGATTCGTTTGATTGGTTTAAAAGAAAAATAGAATATACAAACAGCAAACAAAAAAACCAGAAGATTAAAAAGATTATATATACTGTATCTGTGTAAAACCTCGAAGACATGGCCATCATTCACACACACACACACACACACACACACACACACACACACACCACACACACACAACAAACAAACACGCGCGCGCGCGCACGCACACATGCACACACACACACACACACTCACTGCCACACACACACACACACACACACACACACACACAACACACACACACACATCATCACATCATCATCATCATCATCATCATCATCATCATCACTACTCCCAGATTGTTCGGGCATCATTCAACACTTGAACTGAATCCTCTTCCATCTTCATCTGTCCTCTACTGGCTGGGAATGTTCAAATACCAGGCCCGTCTATTGCCCTTTCCTGTGTTTCATGGTACACTGCCCTAAAGATAGTTGTTGAGAGGCCGGATGATCAAGAAACAATACATGTCAGTTTTCATTTCATAACTGTGGTCAGCTGGGGATCAAAGGCAGAACGAATGGATTGAAGTGTGTGAACAGTTATCAAACCTTTGGAATCAAAGGCAGACGAATGGATTGAAGTGTGTGAACACAGTTATCAAACCTTTGGAATCAAAGGCAGAACGAATGGATTGAAGTGTGTGAACACAGTTATCAAACCTTTGGAATCAAAGGCAGAACGAATGGATTGAAGTGTGTGAACACAGTTATCAAACCTTTGGAATCAAAGGCAGAACGAATGGATTGAAGTGTGTGAACAGTTATCAAACCTTTGGAATCAAAGGCAGAACGAATGGATTGAAGTGTGTGAACACAGTTATCAAACCATTGGAATCAAAGGCAGAGCGAATGGATTGAAGTGTGTGAACACAGTTATCAAACCTTTGGAATCAAAGGCAGAACGAATGGATTGAAGTGTGTGAACACAGTTATCAAACCATTGGAATCAAAGGCAGAACGAATGGATTGAAGTGTGTGAACACAGTTATTAAACCTTTGGAATCAAAGGCAGACGAATGGATTGAAGTGTGTGAACCAGTTTTTAAACCTTTGGAATCAAAGGCAGAACGAATGGATTGAAGTGTGTGAACACAGTTATCAAACCTTTGGAATCAAAGGCAGAACGAATGGATTGAAGTGTGTGAACACAGTTATAAACCATTGGAATTAAAGGCAGACAGATTAGATTGAAGTGTGTGTAACACATTATCAAACACTTTGGAATCAAAAGGCAGAACGAATGGATTAAGTGTTGACAGTTATCAACCTTTGAACAAAGGAGAACGAATGGATTGAAGTGTGTGAACACAGTTATCAAACCTTTGGAATCAAAGGCAGAACGAATGGATTGAAGTGTGTGAACACAGTTATCAAACCTTTGGAATCAAAGGCAGAACGAATGGATTGAAGTGTGTGAACACAGTTATCAAACCTTTGGAATCAAAGGCAGAACGAATGGATTGAAGTGTGTGAACACAGTTATCAAACCTTTGGAATCAAAGGCAGAACGAATGGATTGAAGTGTGTGAACACAGTTATCAAACCATTGGAATCAAAGGCAGAACGAATGGATTGAAGTGTGTGAACACAGTTATCAAACCTTTGGAATCAAAGGCAGAACGAATGGACTGAAGTGTGTGAACACAGTTATCAAACCTTTGGAATCAAAGGCAGAACGAATGGACTGAAGTGTGTGAACACAGTTATCAAACCTTTGGAATCAAAGGCAGAACGAATGGATTGAAGTGTGTGAACACAGTTATCAAACCTTTGGAATTAAAACCCAAGACAAGATTAAGAATAGGGCAAGGTGTTAGGTGCCTTTCAACTCTTTTCAAGCACTTTATGGTCCACAAAGAGGCAATAATACTCGGCATAATATCTGACTTATTGACGTCCTCGTTAAGGCGAATTATGGGATGTCAACAGTTTTGATATCATGCCAAGTAGCTGCACATATATTAAAGATGGATTTTTTTTCTCAGGAAAGGATGTTGATTGTGTTTGTAGTTCCCACAAACTGACCATTCACTTCGATTTGGGTCACCATGGCACTTTTTTTTTTTTTTTAACCGTCCCATGTTCTGTGCCACCTCAGTGGTATTGCATCCACGCCGCGCATTCCAAACCCCCGTCCACAGCCATAGCCTGGCGCGGCCTGCTGCAGCCCTGATCCCAGCAATCCACGAGGAGCAGTCAATGTCAAGTCGTCCAGTGGCAACCCACTGGAGGAAACACTGCACTGCCGCTGAGTCACTTCGGTGGTATTCAATGGCGCCTGTTCTGATCCAACATACGCAGGACACCACCTACTAAGCCCCCTACAGATGACAACGATTGCTTAGTCGTGGAGCCAGTGTGAGTGAGTTCTCCCTTTGGAGGGCGCCACCACGTCAACGACCGCCCCCATGAAGTTGCTGATACCGGTGATCCGAATGGAATCAAACCAAGGCCAGAGACTTGTAGAGGATATCGAAACTGAGGTCACCATGACAGCAGTGCATGAAGGGACACAGAATTTAAGACTTTTTTTTAAATGCTGATCGATGAGAATGAGGATGATGAAGATGATGCTACGGATTTCCATTCTGGTCTCAGACTGCATGACAGGGCTGTTCTCTACGCTTATTTTCATAATATATCCTGGCGTCAGCCAGGCCCGACACATACAAACTCCTGCAGTGCTGGTCAAGTAATTTGAACAACACTCTCAGAGACACATCCATTAAGTGGATGAAACTCGACTGTGTGGTCCCAGTCTTCCCAAATGAGCCTGTAGCAAACTCAACTCTGGGTAGTGCCGGTCAGCGCAAAAAAAAATCCCACATTGCTCTCATGGGATCTAATCCACGACCTCCCAGTTGGGAGTCCGCTTTACTAACCACTTTGCCGTGGCAGCGGGTACCATGACATTTTTTGTAACATTAACCTTTCAACTCCATGTAAGTCATTCAGCCTATTCTCCATGGGTTGCAGGCTACTAGTTTTCACTTTTTGTCCCAAAGGACAATAGCTGATCCTGGCACACCCTGACATAGTCCTGGACCCAATCTAAAACAAACGTACTGAGGTGAAGATGGGGAGGGCAACTCACACCAACCACTCTGGCTAGCTTTGGTTTAGATGCGTGGCACCCTTGACTTGATGGAGTCAAGGGTAACAGCTATCCCAGCTGTTTATGGCAGCTCATGGTTTCAGTCTGTGATGGTGGTGGGAAGAAAAGAGTCCTGTCGGTACTTCGTTACCTTGTGCCAGGGCTATACAGCGTAGAGGCACTTCACCTGGTTGGTTGATTAGGGATCCCCCAAGGCTTGCGCTTAGGGGATTCACTGGATAATACAGAAGAAGGTGCGTGAACCAACATAGCTTAAGAGAAGGAAATCTTGGAGTCCAAAACTCCACTGTCTGGTGTACGTTAGCTCCCCCCCCCCCCCCCCCCCCCCCCACCCACCCCCCTTCTTCCCACGTTTTAACAGGGTAACCAGACAACCATGAGCTGCCCCTGAAATTGGAATGTGTCGGCTGAGGCCAGCGGGCAGACCTGTTAGTCACAGGCACAGAAGACCAGACACTAGGCATCTCACCCAATATGGCCATGCAGACATATTCGACGGCATGGTGCTCGTCCCGTGGTTCTCGAGGCGGTGACAGCGCCAGGCCTCCAGCCTCAAAGGGGCCCATCCACACCAACTGGAGAAGCAACACAGGTGTCCTGCCCCTCCTTTGAAGCCTTGAGACGCCAGACGTGCCCCAGCCCGGTTGAGGTCCAGGAGAAGCTGTAGGTACCAGTCAGGGTCTCTGCGGCGGACTGTGAACTTCGCCGTACTAACTGGATTGAGGATCTAGCATGGCCTGGAACACAAAAAGAAAGAAAGAAAGATACTTTGTTTGGCATTGGATGTGTCGCAGCTGATGGGAATGGCTTTTTGTGCTGCCAAGCTGGAGCAATGATAATGTCAGACTTACTCATAGACGCCTGGTTGCCTGATCTTGGGCAGCATAGCCAGCCTTGCCACTTTTGGTCGATGCTGGAGAGAGGCCACAGCAGTTTCTCCACTATAGCTGAGACACTTGATGTACTGTGGCAGTGGTAGACAACAAATCTTGCACCTCCTCTTTGGATGTCCTACACTTTCTCAGTTTTTTTCTTCTTCTTTTTTTTTTAACATTTGAGGGCCGGGAATAGCTTAGTTGGTAGAGCGCTGGACTCGTAATCTTGGTGATCGTGGGGTTGCCGGTTCGAATCTCCGCTAGGCTGTTTGGTACAGGTGGACTTTCCCCTCGGAGTTAACATTGATTCTGAATCCATTTCCCAAAAAGTCATACAAAAGAGACTATAAACCATGGTTCCATGTGTGAATGCACACATAAAATCTTTCACACATGTAAAATCCCATCAGCAACTTCCAGAAAAGAAGGCCAGTTTGGCTGTTGATATGGATGACACATTACACGCAGCATGGACCCTTCGTGAGAAATGGAAAGAATGAAGGCAGGAGTGAATGACACAGGAAACGACTGAAGCGCCAGCAGGCAGCTCATCTGTTGGCTCTACCCAGGTGGGCAGCCCATTGTGTAAACGAGAGTGTGGATTGTGGATTGTAAAGCGCTTAGAGCTTGTTCTCTAGCGAGGATATAAGCTATCTAAGTACTCTTGATAATTAAAAATAATGATTACTCTGGGTGGGGGTCCCATACTGTACATGCATACTCAAGTATGGGGCAGACAAAGTGCTTTGTAAGCGATCTCCTTTAACTGGCTGACACTCATCTTTAGACTGCGCTGTAAAAAGTTAAGGGTCTGACTGGCTTCTGAGCATGTTGTGTTAATATGCTAGTCCCAGCTGAGATCTGGGGTGATGATAACACCGATACACCAGTAAAAATGTGACGTTTTCCAAGATTTGGCCGTGAAGCTGGTATTGGTGTTCGGCTGCAGCCTTCTATCTCACAGGAAGGGTGGTACATTTTCTAGGGGTGAATGCCATGTATCATTTCGCCTTCTGATCTTCAAGGCGTTGGAGTCTTGCTGCAGCAGGTCGTTATCGTAGTTTGTGCCGTGAGCTGATAGACAGCAATGTCAGGGGCAAAGAGCTGTGCCAGTCATTGACCTACACCAAGAAAAGCACTGGTCCTAGAACTGATCCTTGCGGAACTCCTGAGTGCAAGCTGCTGGATCAGATCTAGCGCCTTGGACCACTACTGCCTGTTTTCTTTCCTGTAGAAATGGGCTGTTGACTTGCCCCCGCACTCCATAGTGGCTTAGCTTGTGTACCGAGCAGGCTGTGGTTGACTGTCAAATGCTTTCGCAAAACACATACTGATAACATTGGCTTGATTTCTCGCTCCATGCTGACTAACAGCTCCTCAGTGACATCAAGAAGCTGTGTCCTACATGGTCTAAGTCTGCGGTTCTGAGCTGATAATGATGTGTTTCGGAATCTTGCGTGGGATGGTTGCGAGGGAGACTGGCCAGCAGTGTGACTGACCATAATGCTGCCCCTTCTTGAACATGGGCGCACTGTTGGCAATGTGCCAGTCTGACGGAACGACTGCTGAAACCAGGGAAGACCTGTATATAAGAGTTAATATGGGGGCCTCTTTCTCAGCCAGCTCTCCTGTGCTCATGGGGAAATGTCATCAGGCCCACAAGCCTTGTAGGAATCCAGATTGCTAAGGACCTTCTGTAGCCCTCTTCGGTGACAGTGATTATCTTGAATGTGCAGTTGAGAATGACGTCGAACATCTGGCTCTTGTTGGAAGATGTCCTTACTGTGGCAATGTTAAAGCAAGAGTAAGATCTGACGATACTTTCATCGAGTATTTCAAGTGTACAAGAGGAGTGAAACATGAAGATGCTTACAGCCCTGTACTTTTCTTTTTGTAATAAATGAGCTAGCCCTGGAAATAATACAGAAAGGAAAGAAAGGTGCAATAATGACTCCTAATTTCATTGGATTGTTGATTTTGTTATCAGCGAATGGCATTGCCTTACTGTCTGAAATACTGGTTGGTATTCAAACACAGTTGAATCATTTGTGTAGTGCAGTTTCCAGACTTCAGCTTAAGGTTAACGTGGAAAAGAGTGTTGTATTCAGGAAAGGCGGTTATCTTGCAACAGGAGTGTCATGTTTGTGGGTGACTGACATTACCCTACACAACTGACATACAACACACACTCCTGGAATAAAACTTGAAAAATTATCAGGGTTTATTTTACAAAGAACCAGCTAAGGACAAGGGAGATTTCTCTTTCAGCACTGCCTCAGGTCCGAGTGTTTGTCTCTCTGTCCCAGGCGGGAACCTATCCCTTTTCTTGACGGGTCTTATACATGACATCATCGGTTACATCTTAGGATGGGCACATCCACGTGATGGACTTCAGATTCATAACATCTTTTCCCTAAGGAAAAATGATTACTTTACACTCAAGAAACGAAACCGAATTGCGAGACTTAATCAAATGTAGACAGCATTGTCTTACAAAACCGAAACAGATCAATGCTTTCAAATCGACGGAAGTTGGTCCCTTTACAAGTCCAGTTTCCTTGGAGGCTTCTGGACTCTGGTCAGGTACCGATGTCCATACCCGGTCTGCTGTGGTATTACACCTGGTGAAGTTGACCTACAGTGGCAAAGTGCCAGTCTGACGGAACGACTGCTGAAGCCAGGGAAGACCTGTATATAAGAGTTAATATGGGGGCCTCTTTCTCAGCCAGCTCTCTTGTGCTCATGGGGAAATGTTTTTTATTTTTTATTTTTTTTTAACTTTTTAAAATTCCTTTTTGATATCTTACATACATTCAAATAGAAAAACGATTATTTTCACCATATTACTAATACATACGTCCAAATCAAATAGAAAGGAATTCATTTCAATTAAAAAAAAAGGGTGAAAAAAAACTGAAAAAACAAAACCAAAAAACAAATACACAGATACAACAACAACAACTACACTTAGTTCCAATTCTTTCTTTCCCATTGTTTACCCTCTCCTTTTTTTGTCATGTTCCTATATTCACTATTTGTCACATAATCTATTACATTTATTATAATTATATATATATATACATATACACACACATATATACATACACATAAACATAAATATATATACAAATATATATATATATATATATACACACACACACTATACATATATATATACACACATATATACATATACACACATATACCTACATATACATACACACATATATATACACTCATACATATACACACATACATATATATACTCACACGTATTCCCACATATACATATATATACACATATTTATACACTCACACACATACACATATATGCACACACATACCCATACATATTTCCATATATCCGTATACATAATTACGTTCACATACCTATACATATGCATATATACAGACACATACACACTTACATATGCACATTCTTATGTGTATGCATACATACACACATACTTTTTATCCATGTTTCAGTTTACCTCTATACTAATAAGCTGTTTATAAAAGTGCCAATTAACATGAAAATTTCTTGATTGAAGCGTTGTGTAAGCTATGTATTTTTTGGTTTCATACCGCTTTTTCAGAATTCTTTTGAATATGTTGTTTTGAGGCACCTGGTCATTCATTTTACATGTGTAAATATCAAATTTTGCAAGAAGAAGAATTAAGTCGAATACATCGTCTGATTTAAAACTATTGTTGTTACCAAAGATAGCCAATTGTTCACTTACAGAAAACGATGTGAGGTGTAGACATTTTTCTTTGACATCGTTTTCAAAGTCTTTCCAAAAGTGATTGACATATTCACACCTCCAAAGCATGTGCTCTATACTATCTTTTCTTACTCGACAGAAACTGCATCTGTCATCGGGTTTTACTCCTATAGATGAAAGAACTACATTGGTTGCTATAATTCTATGTATTATTCGGATCTGGAACCATTTTAATTTTATTTCTTGAATCTTTTTAACTTTTCTAAAGGTTGCCTTCCAATTAATATTAGTTTCCAGTTTTTCATTTCACTTCTGAGTGCATTTTGGTATTGTTTTATCATCTAGTAAATTACTATAATATAATTGAGTTCCTTTTTTAACAGAATGGATAAGGTGTAGTGCTCTAGAAAGAGGAGTCTTGTTACAATCTACCAACACAATATTTAAAGTATTAACAAATTTTTGTATTCTCATAATGATAGCTCTATAGCTCAGAAAGTTGGTTCTTATATTATACTTATCAGTAAATTCCGCAAACGACATAAAGTTCCCATTATTTTTGCACACATCTGCAATATAAAGCACATTGTTGTCTATCCACTCACATCTCCTTAAAGAAATATTCTCTAAATTAATTTTGTCGTTGAAGAAAAGAGGCTCTGCCATAGTTTCCGATACATTCAAAGATTTAGATTTATTGCAGAACATTCTGTATGCTTGAAATGTGTCTCTCCAAAAAAGGTTTTGTTGTTTTCCAGTTAACAAAAAGTTTGGTCCATATTTATAAACATCTTTGATATTTGGATGTAACTCAAGTAAAACTAATTTCCACTTATGACTTGTTTTTTCAAGTTTTCTTATCCAGCTTAATTTCAGCGCGTGCATGAAACACTTAACATCAGGAAATCCTATGCCCCCTTCTTCTACCCTTTTTCGTGCTGTCTTTCTGTTGATTCTATCATGTTTACTATTCCAGACAAATCTCAAACACAGTGTTTGAAGAGCTTGCATAAAGTTATCTGGTGGATTAGGTAAAAGTGTCCACAGGTATACTATCTTTGACAGAATTAGAGATTTTAAAACTGCTATTCTTCCTACTGGTGTCAGAATTCTTTTAACCCATATTTTATATAGTTGTTTAATTTCTTCGAATTTTTCTGAATAGTTCATTTCCTCACAACCAGTTATGTCTGTGTTTAACCATATTCAAGTATTTTGAATTTATGTGGATTCCAATCCAACTTGAGATTAGGCATATATCTTTTGTTAGAATTCCTTTCTTTTCCTAGCCATATTGCGGATGTTTTTTCGCTGTTCATATTTAGACCGGAAATGGTACCAAACGTCTCTAAAGTTTTAATTGTTTCCTCAAATGATGTTTGGTCACCATTTTGTAACAACTGAGTATCATCTGCGAATTGTGCAAGTTTATGTTCTGTTTGGTTTATTACAATTCCTTTAATATCATTATTTTGTCTTATCATGATGGCTAATATCTCTACACATAAAATGAATAAATAAGGGGAAACCGGGTCACCTTGTCTGCATCCTCTTTTAATTTCAAACCAAGGGGATGCTTGCCCATTTACTATTACAGTAGCCTTACTATTTTTATAAAAAGTTTCAATCCAGTTGCACATTGAATCACCAAAATCAAAGGCTTTTATTACTTTTAACATAAAAGTCCAATTTACAGTATCAAAGGCTTTTTCGAAATCTACACACAGTAGTAATCCTTGTAAATTGTTTTTGTTTAAGTAAAACATTATATCATATATCAACCTAATATTGTCTCTTATGAATCTTCCTGGGATGAAACCTGTCTGATCTTCATTAACTAGACTTGGGAGAACTGATTTAATTCTGGAAGCTATGCATGATGATCCTATCTTGTAAACTATATTCAAAAGTGTGATTGGTCGCCAGTTTTTAATAAATTCTTTTGGTTTGCCAGGCTTAGGGATACAAATTATAATACCTTCTTTTTGAGTAACTGACAATTCTTTCCTTTCTAACCCTTCATTTAAAGATCTAACTATGAATACCCCAATTTGACTCCAAAAGAATTTAAAGAATTCACAGGTGAAACCGTCAGTCCCAGGGCTTTTATTGTTTTTCATATGCTTGAGCGCTGTTGTTGCCTCCGTTAAGGTTATATTTCCTTCTAAAGCCGTTGAGCTCTCCTCTGAGAGTGTTGGAAGATCTTGAACTATTTCATGTATGTCACATTCGTGTACGCTTTTCTTTTCATATAAACACTTATAAAAGTTATGGACTTCACAAATAATATCTTTATTGTATGTTAGAGTCAGCCAGAATCAATGCCCAGCGTTGCATAAATGAAGCTGCCAAGGTTGGAACTCCCTTTTTTGATCAGTGGTCGGTCACCAGGGTAAACTGTCTGCCACACAGATACTCATGAAAAATTTCACATCGAAAACAAGCGCCAAAGCTTCATTTGGGTGTAATTTCTTTCTGCCTTCTTGAGAGTTCTGGATGCATAAGCAATTGGGCGATGACTTCCATGAGGCATTACATGAGTAATGACCTCTCCAAGTCCAGCAGCTGATCACATTCTCACTGGACTGGAAGGTTTGCATCATAGTGTGTCAGAACTCTGACGTCAATTTAGTCTTCACTTTCTCCAGGGCATTCTGGTAGTCCAAAGTCCACGCCCATGGCATCTGATCCTTCAGCAGTTCATGCAGTGGTGCCAGTTCTGCAGACAGATTTGACCGGAACCTGACGTAGTAGTGCACCATGCTGAGAAACGAACGTAGCTCCGTGATGTTGGTTGGTGTACGCACATCTGAGATTGTCTTGACTTTATCTGCCAGTGGCTGTAGCCCTTCTGCTGAGATGACATGTCCAATGTATTGTACCCTGTCTTTTAGGAACTCACACTTGTCTTTCTGCAGTCTCAGTCCATATTCCTTTAGTCTTCACCACACTTGATCTAGTCTGATAGTCTGATAGATTCTTCAGTTGATTCGCTCACCCCAAAGTCATCTTGGTACACCACTACTACCTCAATGCCCTGAACAATTTGTTTTATGTTCTGCTGAAATATGGCAGGCGCTGAAGAAATTGCAAATGGAAGATTACAATACAAATACAGTCCCATGTGAGTGTCGATGGTCAACAGAGGCTCAGACTCTTCTTCTGATTCCTTCTGGTGATAGACCTGCTTGAGATCTAGCCTGGAAAAGAATTTTCCTTCGCAAAGAGGTCATTGGGCTTGGAAAGTGGATACTGCTCAACAACCAACATGGGATTAATGGTTACCTTGTAGTCTCCACAGCTTCTAACCTTGCCATTGTCCTTGGGGACTACAACTACTGGAGATGCCCATGCACCGTGCATGACTTTCTTTATAACACCTTCTTTCTCCAATCTGTCCAGTTCCTCTTCCACCCTGGGACGAATTGCATACGGAACAGGTCTTGCTTTGCAGAACTTGGGTCTATTCTTCCCTTTCTTATAGTTGGACTGTGGCCTTCATGTTCTTTATAGTGCTTAGCTCCTCTCTGAACACTTTATCATGCCTGTTCATAACTGCATCCAGTATCAATGAAGACAGCCTGTTGACTTGACGAATGGCTTCCCTGTCCATTCTTACTGCTGAAAATCAATCCCGACCCAGTATTGCTGGTTGGCCTGTGGCATTTGCTACCAAGAGTTCTAGGTCTGCTTTCCGTTGGTTATGCTCAACTACAACATCTATAGCACCCTCCAAAGGTGCACTTGAGTAGGTAATAAGCTTTACAGGTGTTCTTTTGAGTGGCTTCTTGTTGAATTTTTCATGGAATGTGTCTTTCCCTATGATGCTTTTGGCTGATCCTGTATCTATCTCAAAGGTTAGACTCTCATTGTCTACTTTCATGGTGACTGTCCACGGTTTCTCCCCTTTCTGGGAGTGATGAAACATTCCTAGTTGACTACTTTCTTGTTCTTCATCCTCCTCTCTGTCAGTAACATGCACCTGTTCCAAGAAATGGTTTTGATTTTAGGGAGAGCTTCTGCACATACTGCACAAATGGCCTTTCTTGTGACAAGCATGGCACTTGTATGTCTTGGACTTGCACATAGACGCATCATGCTGCTGTCCACATCTGTAACATTTTCTAGCGCCTGTGCCTGTGGCTGTGTCCTGCGAATTCCGCCTGCTGCCAAGTACAGGGGGCGCTCTCCACTGTCCCACACCTCCAGTCTGCCATTTTAGCGGCTGGCGTGACTTACTGTCGCCTAGACTTACTCTGTGCATTCCACTGCTGAGAATGTCGCGCGAAATAGCTTGCGTGAGTGGGCGACTTCAACTGCTTTGGTGAACGATAACATTTTTTTCACTTCTAAATTTTTTCCGAGTGACCGAGTCTTTCAATCCTATTGCAAACACTTAGTACGTCTCTGAGGGTTTCGTTCAGAAAGCTCCCCAACTCCCTAATCTGTTCAGTTGTCACCAAATCTGTGATTGACTCGTCGTCTCTTTGCTTCCTAGCATACAACTCTGCTCTCCTACAAATGATCGACTCCTGTGGTTGAACGAGCTCTTTCAAAACTGTCTTTATTTGATCAAGAGTTTTGCTGGTGGGGGATGTTGGTGTTAGCAATGATCTAAGCAATTCGTAGGTCTTTTGCCTATCTACACTAATAAATGTGTCAACTCGTGCCGCTTTACCTCTGTTCTCTTAAAAAAAAATAATTCCAAACGATCAAAGTATGAATCTAGCCTAAATCACACGACGTGACGTCAAATTCCTCAAGTTTTCCAAGATAAGACATTTGCCAAATGTAAAAATTAGACTAAAATGACGTGCAAACACAGTCAACGCAGTCTCTGGACACATAATGACCAGAAAGAAAAACAATGGTTAGATCTGACCTGATTGTAGCGAAGTCACAGTCCAAGATTTCACGATAAATGGTTAAAAAAATCATATACTGAATAACTACAATTCACACATCAAACTCGCAGATTAGGAACAGTTTCAAAACAGAGTGACTGAGGGCGGAAAATCAAGCAAAATTTACCGCCAAGGACACAGACAAACATAGCACAGGAAAGACACAATGCATTTCGACCCCTTGGGTCTTCTTCAGGCGAAAACAAATAACATTGAGGACAGTGAACGAAGAACGTGAAATCACTTAGCTCCTCATGGTCGCCACGCGTTCAAAATGGCCACTTTGAACGCGTGGTGACCATGAGGAGCTAAGTGATTTCACGTTCTTCGTTCACTGTCCTCAATGTTATTTGTTTTCGCCTGAAGAAGACCCAAGAGATCGAAATGCATTGTATCAGACCAGGTACAGTTTTCCCTTAGCGAAAGTATCATAGGAGCACATGTACACTTCAAGAACTCATTTCTTGTAAGCGTGTCTGGATATAGTTTCGTCCCAGTGCACTTGTGTTTTTACATGTTGTCACAAGGAGATTAGTCCAATCGCTGCAATACAAGTACTATTCACGCATCTACGTCGCCACGCAAGAAAATCAACATCAGTGGCCTACAGTCGGCTGAAGTGAAAGCTGACTTCCAGTCGAACCTACAGTCGAGGCTAGAAGACCCCAGACAGTCCACTGATCCCTCCCCTGACGAACTCTGGGAACACCTGAAATCCTCCATCCTACAGGCATCTGAAGTAGTCCTCGGGTTCACCACCAAAAAGAACAAAGATTGGTTCGACGAGAGCAACCAGGAGATACAGAAGTTACTGGCGAAGAAGAGATCAGCGCACCAAGCACACCTAGCTCAGCCAGGTTGCCCTGGGAAGAAAGCCACATTCCGCCTTGCCTGTAGCAACCTCCAGCGCATGCTTGGAGTTATGCAAAACGAATGGTGGAATACCATTGCTGAGAAAACTCAGCTTTGCGCCGACACTGGTAACTACAGAGGGTTCTACGAAGCCTTAAAGGCGGTGTACGGCCCCTCGTACCAGGTCCAGAGTCCCCTGCGCAGCGCAGACGAACAAGCGATACTCACAGACATGGCATCCATCCTGATCCGCTGGTCGAAGCATTTTCAGGCACTCTTCAGCGCTGACCGTACAGTCCAAGACACAGCAACTCAGCGTATCCCGCAACATCCAGTCAAGATAGAACTTGATGAGGTGCCGACACTGGAGGAAATCACCAAAGCCATCCAACAGCTAAAGTGCGGCAAGGCTGCAGGAGTTGACGGCATACCACAAGAGATCTGGATCCATGGAGGCCCTCCTCTCCACATCAAACTGCATGAGATGCTGTCATGCTGTTGGGAGCAAGGCAAACTTCCACAGAATCTCTGCGATGCAGTCATCATCACCCTGTATAAAAAAAAAACAAGGGAGAAAAGTCAGACTGCTCCAATTACCGCGGCATCACCTTGCTCTCAATCGCAGGCAAGATCCTCACTAGGGTTTTGCTGAACAGACTGATCCCACCACCATCGCCAACAAACACCTTCCTGAGAGCCAGTGTGGCTTCAGAGCCAACAGGAGCACTACAGACATGGTATTTGTCCTCCGCCAGCTCCAGAGAAGTGCCGTGAGCAGAACAAGGGACTCTTCATCACGTTTGTCAATCTCACTAAAGCTTTCGACACTGTGAGCAGGAAAGGTCTTTGGCAAATTCTGGAAAAACTGGGCTGTCCACCAAAATTCTTAAGCATGATCATCCAGCTGCATGAAGACCAAAACGGGCAGGTTAGACTCAACGGTGCCCTCTCGGAGCCATTCTCCATCTCAAACGGCGTCAAGCAGGGCTGTGTTCTAGCTCCAACACTCTTCAGCATCTTTTTTAGCATGATGCTCCAGCAGGCCCTTGGAGACCTTGAAGACGAAGACGGTGTCTACATTCACTACCACACTGATGGCAGCCTGTTCAACCTGCGGCCACTACAGGCCCACACAAACCAAGAGCTCCTTTTCGCAGACGATGCTGCCCTTGTTGCTCACACAGAAGCAGCTCTACAAAGGCTAACTTCCTGCTTTGCAGAGGCTGCACAGCTCTTTGGACTGGAAATTAGCCTGAAAAAGACAGAAGTCCTGCATCAGCCTGCACCCCGAACAGAGGTTCACTCTCCTCACATCACAGTTGGCCAGACAGAGCTGAACACAGTCCACCAGTTCAGCTATCTGGGGTGCACCATCTCTTCAGATGCCAAGCTTGATAAAGAAATTGACAACAGACTGGCCAAAGCAAACAGTGCATTCGGAAGACTCAACAAACGAGTGTGGAACAACCGGCATTTGAAGCAAAGCACCAAGATCAACGTGTTTCGTGCAGTCGTACTGACCACACTCCTGTGTACGGCTCAGAGTCGTGGGTCCTTTACCGTCACCACCTGCGACTCCTTGAACGCTTCCAGCAGCGCTGCCTCCGCACAATTCTCAACATCCATTGGAGTGACATTACCACCAACGTCGAAGTCCTCGAAAGAGCGGAGGTCTCAAGTATAGAGGCTCTACCGCTGAAGTCCCAACTGCGCTAGGCAGGGCATGTCTCCAGAATGGAAGATCACCACCTGCCAAAAATAGTCCTCTACGGAGAGTTGTCCACTGGCCATCGTGATAGAGGAGTGCCTAGAAAGCGCTACAAAGACAATCTAAAGAAAAGCCTCAGTACCTGTCACATCGACCACCGCCAGTGGTCAGACCTCGCTGCCGACCGTGGCGCCTGGAGAAGCACCATTCACAAGGCTGCATCCTCGTTTGAAGCCTCCCGCAGAGAAAGTCTCCGAGAAAAGAGGCAAAGGAGGAAAGCACGCCAGGCTGCAGCAGCTCAAGAACCACCGGATCCGATGCTGACCTGTGGCTGCTGTGGCAGATCATGCCTGTTCCGCATAGGACTCATCAGCCATCAGCGCGCCTGCAACCGACATGGACAACCCCCTCAGTAATCTTCGTCTGCGAAGCCAAGCCAAGAGAAGACAGGGAGATTAGTCCAATCGCTGCAATACAAGTACTATTCACGCATCTACGTCGCCAGTTCTGTCACGTTTGTGGGTGACTAACATTATCCTACACAACTGACATACAACACAAACTCCTGGAACACAACTGGATAGGTTTTCAGGGTTTGTTTTACAATGAACCAACGAAGAACAGGAGAGATATCTCTGTCAGCACTGCCTCAAACCTGAGTCTTTGTCCCCAGGCGGGAACCTACCCCTTTTCTTGGCGGGTCCTATACATGACACTATCGGTTACATCTTAGGATGGACATAGGCACATGATGGACTTCAGATTCATAACAAAGGGATCATGGTTTGTTAGGTAGTGGATAACAGTTATCTAGACCAGACAAATGATGCAATGGCCGTATGTTTGTGATGAAGGGACCATGGTTTGTCAGATTGTTAGTCAACCATACCTGACACATGTCAAGTTTGTTATTAACTTCGATGGAGGTGTCATGGTTTGTCAGATCGTTAGTCAACCAGACCTGACGAATGATGTCATGTTTGTTATGAACTTCGATGAAGGTGTCATGGTTTGTCAGATCGTTAGTCAACCAGACCTGACAAATGATGTCATGTTTGTTATGAGCTTCGATGAAGGTGTCATGGTTTGTCAGACAACTGATGGTTGTCCAGACCTAACCAACGACGCCATCACCATGTGTATGTGGTGATCATGCCATGACCATATGTCGATGACGAAGGATGAATGATGAAGTGCACACTTTCAGTCCTCAGTGTACGTGCAGTTGTGTTTGGAAACTATAAGAAATACTTTTGAAATATTTTACAATAGTAGCTATTCCCACTGTGATGACAAAGCGTGACAAAATGTCATGGCAGGCGCTTACGGTTTGTGTCACTGTAATCTTCTTCTCCATTAGTCAGGTGAGGGTGTGGTTTTGCGAACTACAGCAGAAATCTGGAAGACTAGAAGAATCAAATTAGATGGAACTGCTTAAAGTTAATGTGAAGAAAGTTTTACTTTGGTTTATACCACAAATACTGTGATATAGAAAAAAAGTTGCGATAACCAATCAGAACGGTTATTGGAGAGCTAGTATTATGAGGGGGGGGGGGGGTACCTGTCTCCTCTCCCTCCCTGCTTTACCTTCCCCACCTTGCACACCAAGTATTATGAGGGCCAGGCCTATCTCCTCTCCCTCCCTGCTTTACCTTCCCCACCTTGCACACCAAGTATTATGAGGGCGAGGCCTATCTCCTCTCCCTCCCTGCTTTACCTTCCCCACCTTGCACACCAAGTATTATGAGGGCCAGGCCTATCTCCTCTCCCTCCCTGCTTTACCTTCCCCACCTTGCACACCAAGTATTATGAGGGCGAGGCCTATCTCCTCTCCCTCCCTGCTTTACCTTCCCCGCCTTGAACACCAAGTATTATGAGGGCGAGGCCTATCTCCTCTCCCTCCCTGCTTTACCTTCCCCACCTTGCACACCAAGTATTAGGAGGGCGAGGCCTATCTCCTCTCCCTCCCGGCTTTACCTTCCCTGCCTTGCACACCAAGTATTAGGAGGGCGAGGCCTATCTCCTCTCCCTCCCGGCTTTACTTCCCTGCCTTGAACACCAAGTATTAGGAGGGCGAGGCCTATCTCCTCTCCCTCCCTGCTTTACTTCCCACCTTGCAACACCAAGTATTAGGAGGGCGAGGCCTATCTCCTCTCCCTCCCTGCTTTACCTTCCCCACCTTGAACACCAAGTATTAGGAGGGCGAGGCCTATCTCCTCTCCCTCCCTGCTTTACCTTCCCGCCTTGCACACCAAGTATTAGGAGGGCGAGGCCTACCTCCTCTCCCTCCCTGCTTTACCTTCCCGGCCTTGAACACCAAGTATTAGGAGGGCGAGGCCTATCTCCTCTCCCTCCCTGCTTTACCTTCCCTGCCTTGAACACCAAGTATTGGGAGGGCGAGGCCTATCTCCTCTCCCTCCCGCTTTACCTTCCCGCCTTGAACACCAAGTATTATGAGGGCAAGGCCTATCTCCTCTCCCTCCCGGCTTTACCTTCCCTGCCTTCCACAAGGAGACCACGTACCCAGGTACACATGGCTGGAATAGGGTGGAATGCTCAAGTGAGGGTAAATCTGGATATGCATCAGGTGTGTGTGGTGTGAGACTGAGTGGTCTGCACGCACTGCGTGGTGCATAGTGTGTATGTGTGTATGTGTGTTACGACTGCGTGGTGCATACGTGTGTGTGTGATGTGTGTATGTCTGTGTGTGATACGTGTGTGTGTGTGTGATCGTGTGTGTGTGTGTGTGTGTGTGTACGTGTGTGTGTGTGTGTGTGCATACGTGTGTGTGTGTGCGTGTGTGTTTGACTACGTGTGTGTGTGTGTGTGTGTGTGTGTGTGTGTGTGTGTGTGTGTGTGTGTGAGAGAGAGAGAGAGAGAGAGAGAGCGTGTGCGTGCATGCATACATGTGTGTGTGTGTGTGTGTGCGCGCGCGTGCATACATGTGTGTGTGTGTGTGTGTGTGTGTGTGTGTGTGTGTGTGTGTGTGTGTGTGTGTGTGTGTGTGTGCGAGTTTGAGTGTGCATATGTTTATGTTTCCATGCGTGCATTTGCGCAATGTGTGTGCACTGTGTGTGTGTGTGTGTGTGTGTGTGTGTGTGTGTGTGTGTGTGTGTGTGTGTGTGGTGTGCGAGTGCATGTGTGCATATGTGTGTGTGAGTACATGTATGTGTGTATGTGTATATTGGAAGCCTACCAATGCCATTAGTGTTTTCATACATAACGGGCTTTGAACTAAGTAAAAATAAATGGACGTTTTGTGCCAGAAGCTAGGATACAATGTGATTGTTGTCTGTTGAAAACGAAACAGATCTTAGCGTGTCTGTTCCATCTTGGTGGCCCAGCAATGGCACTGTGAAGGTGTTGCAGGCCACCTGTTTTCCACCTGGATTCTAGCCAAGTGCAAGGTCTACGTTCTGGACAGCAGAGGCATCGCCTCTGGAGACTGTTGATCCGTATCTCCAACACTCCTCACTTCAGCTCGGGACTCATGACTTCTCTACCTCATTGTTCTTTCATTTACTTTGGATTATCGTTCGTCTCCTTGTAATTCAAAATATAGCAGAATGTGGAAAATGACACCTCCGTTCTGGTTTCAGTCTTTGACATTACTCTTTGTACGTTCACTCAGCCACGGTCGAAGTGACGTTTACACGTCATGATCGTTGATGCCCGATTCTGTACTGATTGTGCTGGTCGTAGTCGTTGATGCCCGATTCTGTACCGATTGTGCTGGCTTCAGTGATCAGTTTTTTCCTATTGATGCACTTGATTTGCTTATAACTTGATTGTGTGACTGGGTCATAATCCTTGATGCCTGATTCTTTGGTAACCTGGATTTTGATGACTGGTTCATAATCCTTGATGCCTGAGCCTGTACTGACTGTGCTGGTCATAATCCTTGATGCCTGATTCTATACTGATTGTGCTGGTCATAATCCTTGATGCCTGATTCTGACTGACTGTGCTGGTCATACTCCTTGATGCCTGAGCCTGTACTGACTGTGCTGGTCATAATCCTTGATGCCTGATTCTATACTGATTGTGCTGGTCATAATCCTTGATGCCTGATTCTGCTGGTGCCAATAAAAACCCGATTCTGTACCGACGGCACCGTCATTAGCCATGAAGCCCGACTCTGTGCTGATTGCACCAGTCACTATCCATGATGCCAAGGTTTGATCAGCGCGTTGGGCTAATGCCGTAGATCGGACATCTACTAAGTCGTAGCCACGAGACCCTCTTCTTAAATTCTCTCATCCTTAGTCCTTAATTCATTTATTTATCAGCTTTCAATCATACGCAGTTGGTCTCGAAACCTAGCAGATGTGGTGAAGCGTATATGGACTAGTCTGCTGCAGTGACACCTTGCTGAAACTGGAAGTGAAAGATGAAGGCTGCTTGCCTTGGGCTGTAGTATAGGTTTTCTCTGGTCATCCTGTGGTCAACACTCGCACTGAAGCAGGTCAGAGCAGTATCCAAGGACAAGGTGTAATCATGAATCTTCAGGCTGGCTTTCTGTTTCAACATGAATCTGACATTATAAAGGTATAAACGTCTTGTATGGGTGGTTACTAATGAGACATTCAGTGGCAGGTAAGACGATAGAATCTGATCGTTATGAGTAAGGTGTCCATTTGAATGTTGACATGTACATAAAGCCTTCATGTCGACAGAATCTGCAACTATTGGCTGATTTTTTCTGTTTGTAGGATGAATGAGCGAGTATATGTGAATGCGTATGAATGAATGGATGAGCATGTGTATGTAGTGTGTGTGTGTGTGTGTGTGTGTGTGTGTGTGTGTGTGTGTGTGTGGGTGTGTGCACGCGCGTATGCATGTGCAGGCGGGCGTGTGTGTGTGTGTGTGCGTGTATGTGTGTGTGCATGCGTGTGTGCATGTACGACAGAGAGAGAGAGAAAGAGAGAGAGCACATGTTTTCACTGAAAATAAGAAATAATACATCCACAAATCTAATGATGACTTTCATCCGCTTTATTACCAACAAAAAATGGAAACTCGGCATGCTGTCCATGAAAATATAAATTTCGACACATTTGAATAACTCTAAGCCTTAAACCTTCAACCACATGTGTTACAATGCAGACAACACCGAATACTCATATTAATTTGTAGCGATCACTAAGTAATGTTTCCATGTTAAACTCTCTTCTTTATCTATTGTATAAAAGTGTATCAAAATTGAACAGATCACCAGCCGCCGTGGCGAAGTGGTCAGCGTCGCGGACTCCCGGCTGGGAGGTCGTGGGTTCGAATCCCATCAGAAGTCATGTGGGTTTTTCTGCCCCGACCGGCTCCTACCCAGAGTTGAGTTGCTGCGGACTCAGTTGGGAAGACTGGGACCACACAGTCGAGTTTCATCCACTTAGTGGATGCGTTTCTGAGAGTGTTGCTCAAATTTCCTGACCAACACTGCAGGTGCCTGTATCTCTCGGGCCTGGTTGACGCCGGGATATATTATGAAAGGAAGCGTAGAGTACAGCCCTGTCATGTAGTCTCAGACCTAAATGGAAATCCGTAGCATCATCTTAATCATCCTCATTCTCATCGATCAGCATAAAAAAAAATGTCTCAAATTCTGTGGCCCTTCATGCCCTGCTCTCATGGTGACCTCAATTTCGACGTCCTCTCCACGTCTGTGGCCTTGGTTTGGTTCCGTCGGGGTCACCGGTATCGGCGAGTCCATGGGAGCTGTCGTTGGACGGACGTGGTGGCGCCCTCCGGAGGGAGAGCTCACTCACGCCGGCTCTGCGACTAAGCAATTATTGTCGTCAGTAGGGGGCTTAGTAGGTGGTGTCCTGCGTATGTTAGATCAGAACAGGCGCCACTGAACACCACCGAAGTGACTCGGCAGCAGTGCAGTGTCTCCTCCGGTGGGTTGCCTCTTGACGACTTGACATAGACTGCTCCCTGTGGATTGCAGGTGCCGGGGCTGCGGCGGGGCCGACCGGGCTGTGGCTGTGGACGGGGTGTCGGAATGAGCGGCGTGGGTGCACTGCCTCTGAGGTGACCCAGAGGTTGGGACAGCAAAAAAAAAAAAAAAAAAAAAAAAAATTAACAGATCATGTGATAAATAGTGAGGCCATTCTCAGGGGAGTTAATCTTTTTCACACAGTTCACTACATGACTTCATTTTAAGAAAGATCCTCACTTAAAAGTCAAAGATCCTTCTTTATCTGGAGTTTTGTCCTGGTGTTGGTTTTGCAAGCAGTTACATAGCTTCCAGCCTCATTCTGACAGTAGCTGTAACGAGCTTGCAGTCACATTCTACTGTAGCTAAACAATGTTTCAGTCACATTCTGTCTGTAGTTACAATGGACTTACAGCCACATTGTCTGTAGTTACTATGGACTTACAGCCACATTGTCTGTAGTTACAATGGACTTACAGCCACTTATGTGTGTAGTTACAATGGACTTACAGTCACATTCTGTCTGTAATTACAATTGACTTACAGCCACATTCTGTCTGTAGTTATAATGGACTTACAGCCACATTCCACAGTAGTTACAATGGACTTACACCATTCACAGTAGTTACAATGGACTAACATCCACATTCTGTCTGTAGTTACAATGGACTTGCAGCCACATTCTGTCTGTAGTTACAATGCACTTACAGCCACATTGTAGTTACAATGGATTTACTGCCACATTCTGTCTGTGTTAAATGACTTACACAATTCTGTCTGTAGTTATAATGAACTTACAGCCACATTCTGTCTGTAGTTACAATGGACTTACAGCCACATTCTGTCTGTAGTTACAATGAACTTACAGCCAAATTGTAGTTACAATGGACTTACTGCCACATTCTGTCTGTAGTTACAATGGACTTACAGCCACATTCTGTCTGTAGTTACAATGGACTTACAGCCACATTGTCTGTAGTTACAATGGACTTACAGCCACATTCTGTCTGTAGTTACAATGCACTTACAGCCACATTCTGTATGTAGTTACAATGGACTTACTGCCACATTCTGTATGTAGTTACAATGGACTTACAGCCACATTATGTGTGTAGTTACAATGGACTTACAGTCACATTCTGTCTCTAGTTACAATTGGACTTACAGCCACATTCTATCTCTAGTTATAATGGACTTACAGCCACATTCCACCTGTAGTTACAATGGACTTACAGCCACATTCCACCTGTAGTTACAATGGACTTACAGCCACATTCCACCTGTAGTTACAATGGACTTACAGCCACATTCCACCAGTAGTTACAATGGACTTACAGCCACATTCTGTCTGTAATTACAATGGACTTAGAGAGAGCCACATTCTGTCTGTAGTTATAATGGACTTACAGCCACATTCTGTCTGTAGTTACAATGGACTTGCAGCCACATTCTGTCTGTAGTTACAATGCACTTACAGCCACATTGTAGTTACAATGGATTCACTGCCACATTCTGTCTGTAGTTATAATGAACTTACAGCCACATTCTGTCTGTAGTTACAACGGACTAACTGCCACATTCTGTGTGTAGTTACAATGGACTTACAGCCACATTCTGTCTGTAGTTACTATGGACTTACAGCCACATTCTGTCTGTAGTTATAATGGACTTACTGCCACATTCTGTCTGTAGTTACAATGGACTTACAGCCACATTCTGTCTGTAGTTACAGCCACATTCTGTCTGTAGTTACAATGGAGTTACTGCTACATTCTGTCTGTAGTTATAATGGACTTACATCCACATTCTGTCTGTAGTTACAATGGACTTACAGCCACATTCTGCCTGTAGTTACAATGGACTTACAGCCACATTCTGTCTGCAGTTATACTATAATACAGCCCTGTTATTTTCATGGGGTCACGAATATTTGAAATTCATGTATTATGTCATCATAAAAGTTCAGCTCATCATGATTATGTTGTTTTTATGGCGTTGTAATTATGCCATTTTTGTTGTTTTTATGGTGTTGTAATTATGCCATTTTTATGTTGGTTTTATGGCGTTGTAATTATGCCATTTTTTAACAGCTCTGCTGTAAAAAATGGGTCACATAGATTACAATTTTAGTTTGTAATAATACTGATTATAAATACGAGACTAAAACTGTTTCATTTTCAGATATTTACAATTTTGAATCAGTCTCTAAAAAATGTTACATGGTAACCACACCAAATCATACATCATTAATGGCACATCCTAATGTACAGATAGTATATAGCAACATGGGAAGCTAAAAATATACATGGCATGTTGTGAGTATCTCCTAACTCTCGCAAAAAAGATGTGCATCTGCAACACGCATGTGCCTTAACTTGTTAACATTGTGAAAATCAACATAATTAATTCCTGCAACCATGCATTCCACCTGTCTCTCTGACACACACACAAGACACACTCACATACACATGCATGCACACAGACGCGCGCGCGCCCACACACACACACACACACACACACACACACACACACACACACACACACACACACACACACACACACACACAACACAAACACACACACACACTGCATTCAGTGACACAAAAAGACCTACCAAATTCAATTTCTTAACATCATCCCTAAGCCACAAGATGCAAGAATATTATGTTCTTAGCAAAAACGTACGTAAGAAATAAACCGTCATTCACAATAGGACAAAACAACAACCGAACCAGCAGATCAGGACCTATGACTGCAAATGGCTCTAACTGAAGTCACTGCACCATATAAAAGCCAGATGGAGAAAGCACACCTCTACAAGACTGCAGCTTGAAGGAATCCAGCTTCCAAGCCAATACAAGTTGGAACAAGGGGTGTTGTAGGCACGTGACCTCTGGAAGAAGCTTTTGATATCTGGGAAGAAAAGGACAAAATCCCAAAAGCCAATGGCACAAGCTGCTTAGAAGAGGCCATGTAAAGTGTGAGGAACACAGAGTGCAGCAGACCACCAACACTGACAGAGAAAATAATGGACAGAAAACAAGGTGCACAGAGATCAATGTGTCTTGTCCAGGACCACCGCATGCCTTACAGTTAATTTCAGAAACAATGACAAACATGAAAGGAGAATCAGAAGCTTGACCCATGACAGACAGAGCAGCTGGACGGTAAAGAAGAAACAAGAGAAACTTGGTCTCCTCCCCTGAAATATGTACAACACCACAGATATATGGGCTGATCAGCTCAAGGTATAGTATCATCCCCAGAAACGACATACACCACAGAGATACAGGACTATCAGCTCAAACCATGGTCCTATCACCAGAAATGACATACACTACAGATATAGGGCTGATCAGCTCAAGGTATAGTATCATCCCCAGAAACGACATACACCACAGAGATACAGGACTATCAGCTCAAACCATGGTCCTATCACCAGAAATGACATACACTACAGATATAGGGCTGATCAGCTCAAGGTATAGTATCATCCCCAGAAACGGCATACACCACAGAGATACAGGACTATCAGCTCAAACCATGGTCCTATCACCAGAAATGACATACACCACAGATATAGGGCTGATCAGCTCAAGGTATAGTATCATCACCAGAAATGACATACACCACAGAGATACAGGACTATCAGCTCAAACCATGGTTCTATCACCTGCAATGACATACAACACCACTCATATAAAAGCTGAACATCTCAAAATCATCAAGTACATCCATGCCACATTTTCCAGTCCACTGTTCTGTACCATCTCACCATTCACAGCGCAGACCTGACGTGTGACCACATCATCTACAACAGCTAGCTGATACACTGATAATCTCACCATTCACAGCACAGACCTGACGTGTGACCACACTGTCTACAACTGCTAGCTGATACACTGATAATCTCACCATTCAGGGTCTGTGTTCCAGACCTTCAACATGAAACCATGGACACAGGAACAACAGCAGATTTTATACAGATTATTGAAAGCATCTTCCTGAAAGTCGGTGTACTAGGAAATTTTGACCAAAACATTTCCTACACTGACAGCTCTACGGCTTCCAGCAGTAGAAGCTTTACACTTTACCATCATAAACATCAACTGTAGGCAGAGGCAAATTTTCAGTTTCAACAGTTAATTCTATTGTTGCTGTATATCTGCTTACACTGAACCTGTACATTAAATGCACACATCATTGGAACACATGTGTTTTAATAAAACTTGTCAGTGCAACTACATATGTTTCTCCAGATTTATCTGTAACTTCAAGAAAACTCTTCATAGAAATCAGTATCAGGGTTTTGAAGTTTATGGCTTGTATAAGAATAATATACTTTCAACCATCGCATTTTATTTAACAGGAGAAAAAGTTCAGATGTATAACAGAACACTTTATCATATGAAATCCATCACAAAGAAAACCTGATGTTTCATTAAAGCACAAAGCACCAAACAGTTTCTGTGATTCAGACATCCATGGAAGGACTGGGCCACCACCGAAGGGAGAGTTTCTCTGGCGAAAACTGCCAATGTTTGGAATCATCAGTATTGTCACACATTTGGCACCTTGCACTTAATCAATAACATGATCTAGTTGCAAAGTGAGATGACTGCAAGCAGAAATCTAAACAAATCTTAAATAAATGTTAGCGAACCGCCCCAAAAACGTGGACAAACGAATCACAAGACAAAACAATAACATAATGTTAATCATGAAGAAAAAAAGTATACAGATTAATACAAATTTGCATAGTCATGTGGGTCACCCTTGAGACAAGATCAAGAATTTTAGCATATATATTCACACACAGTATGATTCATCATGGACACACATGTACAGAAAAAGACCTTGTCAAAGATTTTTACCATCTCAATACTCATTTTAGGCAAATGTAGAAACAAAACCTCCAGTTAAGGTTATCCCCAGTCCATTGATCTTATAAAACACAGAAACAAGAATTTTGACCCAAAAGGTCAATACACTACAGGCATCTTTAACACACATAGGAAAATCTCACAAGTCATCTTTGACACAATAACAAGGACTTAAATAAAGATTTAAACTACTTCACTGGTCATCCTTAGCACAGAAACAATACCTTTTATCAAGATTATCACTATCCCAAAGGTAATCTGCTTCAGACACAAGATCTTCAATAAAGATCTTCACCTCAATGGTCATATTTGACACAGAAATAAGAAACTTACAATCTTCACTAACTCATTGGTCATCTTTGACACATACAGAAACGAACTCTCCAATAAAGGTTTTTGCCACCATGTGATGTTTGACACAGAGACGAGATTTGTAATCAAGATTTTCATTGTTGTGTTGGTAACCTTTTCTGTAAAAAAAAAACAAAAAACAACAGCATGATATTGAATCTCAGACAAACACAGGCACAAAACTTCAGTTAACATTTTCACTAGTGATCATGTTTGACACAGAAATATACAGATTTTCACCAACTCGTCTTTGTTCGAGGAAAAGACAGACACAGGAACACACTTCAACTGAAACTTTGATGACTTTATCACTCATACCATTAGAAGACACAAAAAAGAATTTAAATACAGATTCTGATAACTTTATGACACAACTTATGCTCATAAACAAGTTGTCTTTTTTTTTTTTTAACAAAGATCGACTTAACCAACTGAGAACTTTAATAATAAAGATAAGGATGTCCTTACTTAGACAAAAATGTTTTTGCCCTTATGACACACCTACAACACAATTAGCTGAACTTCAGTTCAAGATTTTCATGTCTTCAAGGATCAGCTAAGACTCAGCAACAAGAACTTTCATAAAGACGTTCACATTCTACTGGCTCTCCTTAGACACAGTGTCTCCAACTTTCATCAAGACGTTCATGTCCTTGAGACTCCCCCTAGACAAGAGAAACGCTTTCACCACCTCAGGGGATGCTGCTGATACAGGAAGGACAGTGTCCTATCTATCCACACTGACACTGATGCCCTGCATGTCTGCCTGACAGCCAGGACATGACAGCCCTGTTGTGTTTCTCCTACACCCACAGCTACAGCCATGACTCTAGCACCCTGAATCTGATGGCGTCCTCCAACAGACCAGGTGGATCTGGTCAGGATGGACGCTGTCCATTGGGGTCCTACCAGCACCAATATTATCGCTTTATCTGGAGTGTCGTTACTGTAGCTACTACTGCAGCTGCTGACATGACAGTGCTATAGGATTTCATACTGAATGCTCTTCCTTCCTTCCTTTCTGAACATCCATCTATTCTGTCCATCAGTCTTTTCTGTCCATTTATTTTTAGGGGGAGGGGGAGGGGGTCAAAAGCCAAAAGAGGATGAATGCAGAGTGAGCAGCAGTGTCTGTGATGACAGTGTTCACCTCATGCGCTGGACTGGCAGTGCCGTCACCTGTCACAGTCACACACACACACACACACACACACACACATCACACACACATCACACACACACATCACACACACATACACACAAACACATACACACACAAACACATGCACACAATACACAACACACACACACGAACGCTATGCAAACACACACACTCACACACACACAGAGAAGTATGCACACACACACACACACACACACACACACACACACACACACACATACACACAATACACAACACACACACACACACACATACACACACACACACACGCGCGCGCGCGCGCGCGCGCTTATGCAAACACACACACTCACACACACACCCCACAGAAGTATCACACACACACACAACACACAACACACACACACACACACACACACACACACACTATTATTATTATTATTATCAACCATCAACATCATCAGTATTAAGACACATGTTACGAATTACAGATTCAATCCATCTCAGTTGATCGATCAATTTCAATTGAAAGCATCATGACATGTCAACTGAATGCATCTCACCTGACTGGTCAGTGAAAATCAACAGGTCATACACACACACACACACACACACACACACACACACAGAGTCACACACACACACACACACACACACATCACACACACACACACACACACACACACACACACACACACACACACACACACATGCATGCATGCACACATACACACAAACGCACATGCTCACACACGCGCGCGCGCACACAACACACACACACACACACACACACACACATGCATGCATGCACACATACACACAAACGCACATGCTCACACACGCGCGCGCGTGCACACACACACACACACACACACACACACACACACACACACAACACACAACACACAAACACACACACACACACACACACACACACACACACACACACACACACACAGCATAGTCTCTCTACTCAGAGGCCACTGTTCTCATCCTCACACAAGGTGTGGTGAGGGACAGGGCGTAGAGGGGAGGAGTAATACCTCCCTGCCCCAGGTGAGAACCTCACTCAGTGCCAGTGTCTGGACAGGTGGTGTCTCCTATCACCACCCCTCCCCATCACCCTCCTGACATCACGCCCTGTGTCATCACCCTCCTGACATCACACCCTGTGTCATCACCCTCTTGACATCACGCCCTGTGTCATCACCCTCCTGACATCACACCATGTGTCAACACCCTCCTGACATCACGCCATGTGTCATCAGCCTCCTGACATCACACCCTGTGTCATCAGCCTCCTGACATCACACCCTGTGTCATCACCCTCCTGACATCACGCCATGTGTCATCAGCCTCCTGACGTCACATCATGTGTCATCCATCCCTCTCATTTCCCTGCACTTCACACTGCTGACCGTGAAAGCCTGGAACTGAACCCCAACTCCTACCTTTTTCCAATACTCTGAATCCACCATGAAGTAGCAGGGGTGGGGCAGGTGAGGCTCTACCTGTCCCAGGTGCTGGCCGTCTCTGTAGAGATGAAGAGTTCTGTCCTTGTCCAGCATCAGTCCCACACGACCTCCCTCTCTGACCTCATGCAGTGATGATCCCACCTGGCTGGCTCTCTGTTGTACAGTGTGGTGTGCTGTCAGCTATCAACTATAGGCTCTCTGTTGTACAGTGTGATGTGCTGTCAGCTATCAACTACAGGCTCTCTGTTGTACAGTGTGATGAGCTGTCAGCTATCAACTATAGGTTCTCTGTTGTACAGTGTGATGTGCTGTCAGCTATCAACTATAGGCTCTCTGTTTTACAGTGAGGTGTGCTGTCAGCTATTAACTATAGGCTCTCTGTTGTACAGTGTGGTGTGCCGTCACTGTCAGCTATCAACTATAGGCTCTCTGTTGTACAGTGTGGTGTACTGTCAGCTATCAACTATAGGCTCTATGTTGTACAGTGTGGTGTGCTGTCAGCTATCAACTATAGGCTCTCTGTTGTACAGTGTGGTGTACTGTCAGCTATCAACTATAGGCTCTCTGTTGTACAGTGTGATGTGCTGTCAGCTATCAACTATAGGCTCTCTGTTGTACAGTGTGGTGTGCTGTCACTGTCAGCTATCAACTATAGGCTCTCTGTTGTACAGTGTGATGTGCTGTCAGCTATCAACTATAGGCTCTCTGTTGTACAGTGTGATGTCCTGTCAGCTATCAACTATAGGCTCTGTTTTACAGTGAGGTGTGCTGTCAGCTATTAACTATAGGCTCTCTGTTGTACAGTGCGGTGTGCCATCACTGCCAGCTATCAACTATAGGCTCTCTGTTGTACTGTGTGGTGTACCGTCACTGTCAGCTATTAACTATAGGCTCTCTGTTGTACAGTGTGGTGTGCTGTCAGCTATCAACTATAGGCTCTCTGTTGTACTGTGTGGTGTGCTGTCAGCTATCAACCATAGGCTCTCTGTTGTACAGTGTGGTGTACTGTCAGCTATCAACTATGGTCTCCCTGTTGTACAGTGTAGTATGCTGTCAGCTATTACCTATAGGCGCTCTGTTGTACAGTGTGGTGTTTTGTCAGCTATCAACAATAGGCTCTCTGTTGAACAGTGTGATGTGCTGTCAGCTATCAACAATATGCTCTCTGTTGTACAGTGTGGTGTGCTATCAGCTATCAACTATAGGCTCTTTGTCGTATAGTGTGGTGTGCCGTCACTGTCAGCTATCAACAATGGGCTCTCTGTTGTAAGTGTGGTGTGCTATCAGCTATCAACTATAGGCTCTCTGTCATACAGTGTGGTGTGCCGTCACTGTCAGCTATCAACTATAGGCTCTCTGTTGTACAGTGTGGTGTGCTGTCAGCTATCAACCATAGGCTCTCTGTTGTACAGTGTGATGTGCTGTCAGCTATCAACTATAGGCTCTCTGTTGTACAGTGTTGTGTGCCGTCAGCTATTAACTATAGGCTCTCTGTTGTACAGTGTGATGTGCTGTCAGCTATCAACTATAGGCTCTCTGTTGTACAGTGTTGTGTGCCGTCAGCTATTAACTATAGGCTCTCTGTTGTACAGTGTGATGTGCTGTCAGCTATCAACTATAGGCTCTCTGTTGTACAGTGTGATGTGCTGTCAGCTATTAACTATAGGCTCTCTGTTGTACAGTGTGATGTGCCATCAGCTATTAACTATACTTTATTAGGTTCTCTGTCGTACAGTGTGGTGTGCCGTCACTGTCACCTATCAACTATAGGCTCTCTGTTGTACAGTGTGATGTGCTGTCAGCTATCAACTCTAGGCTCTCTGTTGCATAGTGTGATGTGCCGTCAGCTATCAACTATAGGCTCTCTGTTGCAACAGTAATAGTGTCAGTGTAGTGCTGTCACTGTCCGCTATCAACTATAGTCTCTCTCGGAAATGAAATGAGGCAGGGAACAGTAAACAATAAACAGTAAACAAGTGGGGTATTTTTTGCTCCCATAAGAAAACCTAACACAGAGTAACTTTTATTCAAGACTGGCACAGCCTTTTAAACTTGAATAAAGTCAGACAAATACATAGACGAACAATCTAATAGTGGGGAAAAAACAAGCGCAAGGCCAACAACTGAACTGTCTTCATAATAATGACTTGGTAAAGATTTGGACTTAAGGAGGGGGGGGGGGGGGGGGAGGGGGAGAGGAGAGAGGGAGTTTGAAGATGGAGAAACTGGGAACATAAATTAAGAAAATATGTTCAGATCTATGAAAACTCTTCACTACTGCATAAGGGAACCATCACAATCCCTTTTGAAGGCAGATATATTTGTATTGCCTGCTCCGAGGCCTTTCGTCTGCTGGGTCGAACTCATCAGGGAGACACGGCTGGTTGTGTCTGCGCTCCTGGCGTCAAATAGAGACACACCACAGTCCATAATACTGTGGTGTTCTCACCACCAAGGGTGCAAAAAAGAATCCAATAGCACCCCGAAAGCAGCCAGCGAAGAGTAGTAAATGAAACCAAACGAAAGTGTGGGGAGGAAAAAAGTTGCTGAAAAATTAAAGACATAATGCAAATAGTATAAAATGTAGGGGACAATCTTTGAGCCTACGCCTGAGGCCCACCCAAAGATGTAAGGGAGATCAAAAGACAAACACACAGACGGACAGAAACAAATACAAATACCTCAATTTAACCAAAACAAAATCGGAAATGAAATGAGGCAGGGAACAGTAAACGATAAACAGTAAGCAAGTGGGGATTTTTTGCTCCCATAAGAAAACCTAACACAGAGTAACTTTATTCAAGACTGGCACAGCCTTTTAAACTTGAATATAGTCAGACAAATACATCTATAGACGAACAATCTAATAGTGGGGAAAAAAACAAGCGCAGGCCAACAACTGAACTGTCTTCATAATAATGATTTGGTAAAGATTTGGACTTAAGGGGGGGGGGGGGGGGGGGGGGGGGGGGGGGGGGGGGGGGGGGAGGGGAGAGAGTTTGAAGATGGAGAAACTGGGAACATAAAATTAAGAAAATATGTTACAGATATGAAAACTCTTCACTAGCTGCATAAGGGAACCATCACAATCCCTTTTGAAGGCAGATATATTTGTATTGCCTGCTCCGAGGCCTTTCGTCCGCTGGGTCGGAACTCATCAGGGAAACACGACTGGTTGTGTCTGCGCTCCTGGCGTCAAACAGAGACACACCACAGTCCATAATACTGTGGTGTTCTCACCACCAAGGGTGCAAAAAAGAATCCAATAGCACCCCGAAAGCAGCCAGCGAAGAGTAGTAAATGAAACCAAACGAAAGTGTGGGGAGGAAAAAAGTTGCTGAAAAATTAAAGACATAATGCAAATAGTATAAAATGTAGGGGACAATCTTTGAGCCTACGCCTGAGGATCCACCCAAAGATCAAGGGAGATCAAAAGACAAACACACAGACGGACAGAAACAAATACAAATACCTCAATTTAACCAAAACAAAATCGGAAATAAATGAGGCAGGGAACAGTAAACGATAAACAGTAAACAAGTGGGGTATTTTTTGCTCCCATAAGAAAACTTAACACAGAGTAACTTTTATTCAAGACTGGCACAGCCTTTTAAACTTGAATAAGGTCAGACAAATACATAGACGAACAATCTAATAGTGGGGGAAAAAACAAGGCAGGCCAACAACTGAACTGTCTTCATAATAATGACTTGGTAAAGATTTGGACTTAAGGGTGGGGGGGGAGGGGGGGGGGGAGTTTGAAGATGGAGAAACTGGGAACATAAGATTAAGAAAATATGTTGCAGATATTGAAAACTCTTCACTAGCTGCATAAGGGAACCATCGCAATCCCTTTTGAAGGCAGATATATTTGTATTGCCTGCTACGAGGCTTTTTGTCCGCTGGGTCAGAACTCATCAGGGAGACACGGCTGGTTGTGTCTGTTGCTCCTGGCATCAAATAGAGACACACCACAGTCCATAATACTGTGGTGTTCTCACCACCAAGGGTGCAAAAAAGAATCCAATAGCACCCCGAAAGCAGCCAGCAAGAGTAGTAAATGAAGCCAAACGAAAGTTGGGGAGGAAAAAAGTTGCTGAAAAATTAAAGACATTATGCAAATAGTATAAAATGTAGGTTATCCTGTGTTAGGTTTTCTTATGGGAGCAAAAAATACCCCACTTGTTTACTGTTTATCGTTTACTGTTCCCTGCCTCATTTCATTTCTGATTTTGTTTTGATTAAATTGAGGTTATTTGTATTTGTTTCTGTCCGTCTGTGTGTTTGTCTTTTGATCTCCCTTGCATCTTTGGGTGGATCCTCAGGCGTAGGCTCAAAGATTGTCCCCTACATTTTATACTATTTGCATTATGTCTTTAATTTTTCAGCAACTTTTTTCCTCCCCACACTTTCGTTTGGTTTCATTTACTACTCTTCGCTGGCTGCTTTCGGGGTGCTATTGGATTCTTTTTTGCACCCTTGGTGGTGAGAACACCACAGTATTATGGACTGTGGTGTGTCTCTATTTGACGCCAGGAGCGCAGACACAACCAGTCGTGTTTCCCTGATGAGTTCCGACCCAGCGGACGAAAGGCCTCGGAGCAGGCAATACAAATATATCTGCCTTCAAAAGGAATTGCGATGGTTCCCTTATGCAGCTAGTGAAGAGTTTTCATAAATATTTTCTTAATTTTATGTTCCCAGTTTCTCCATCTTCAAACTCTCCCCCCCCCCCCCCCCCCCCCCCCCCCACCCCTCCTTAAGTCCAAATCTTTACCAAATCATTATTATGAAGACAGTTCAGTTGTTGGCCTGCGCTTGTTTTTTCCCCCACTATTAGATTGTTCGTCTATGTATTTGTCTGACTTTATTCAAGTTTAAAAGGCTGTGCCAGTCTTGAATAAAAGTTACTCTGTGTTAGGTTTTCTTATGGGAGCAAAAAATACCCCACTTGTTTACTGTTTATCGTTCTGTTCCCTGCCTCATTTTATTTCCGATTTTGTTTTGATTAAATTGAGGTTATTTGTATTTGTTTCTGTCCGTCTGTGTGTTTGTCTTTTGATCTCCCTTGCATCTTTGGGTGGATCCTCAGGCGTAGGCTCAAAGATTGTCCCCTACATTTTATACTATTTGCATTATGTCTTTAATTTTTCAGCAACTTTTTTCCTCCCCACACTTTCGTTTGGTTTCATTTACTACTCTTCGCTGGCTGCTTTCGGGGTGCTATTGGATTCTTTTTTGCACCCTTGGTGGTGAGAACACCACAGTATTATGGACTGTGGTGTGTCTCTATTTGACGCCAGGAGCGCAGACACAACCAGTCGTGTTTCCCTGATGAGTTCCAACCCAGCGGACGAAAGGCCTCGGAGCAGGCAATACAAATATATCTGCCTTCAAAAGGGATTGTGATGGTTCCCTTATGCAGCTAGTGAAGAGTTTTCATAACATATTTTCTTAATTTTATGTTCCCAGTTTCTCCGTCTTCAAAATTCCCCCCCCCCCCCCCCCCCCCCCCCTCCCTTAAGTCCAAATCTTTACCAATCATTATTATGAAGACAGTTCAGTTGTTGGCCTGCGCTTGTTTTTTCCCCCCACTATTAGATTGTTCGTCTATGTATTTGTCTGACTTTATTCAAGTTTAAAAGGCTGTGCCAGTCTTGAATAAAAGTTACTCTGTGTTAAGTTTTCTTATGGGAGCAAAAAATACCCCACTTGTTTACTGTTTATCGTTTACTGTTCCCTGCCTCATTTTATTTCCGATTTTGTTTTGATTAAATTGAGGTTATTTGTATTTGTTTCTGTCCGTCCGTGTGTTTGTCTTTTGATCTCCCTTGCATCTTTGGTGGATCCTCAGGCGTAGGCTCAAAGATTGTCCCCTACATTTTATACTATTTGCATTATGTCTTTAATTTTTCAGCAACTTTTTTCCTCCCCACACTTTCGTTTGGTTTCATTTACTACTCTTCGCTGGCTGCTTTCGGGGTGCTATTGGATTCTTTTTTGCACCCTTGGTGGTGAGAACACCACAGTATTATGGACTGTGGTGTGACTCTATTTGACGCCAGGAGCGCAGACACAACCAGTCTGTCTCCCTGATGAGTTCCGACCCAGCGGACGAAAGGCCTTGGAGCAGGCAATACAAATATATCTGCCTTCAAAAGGGATTGTGATGGTTCCCTTATGCAGCTAGTGAAGAGTTTTCATATCTGTAACATATTTTCTTAATTTTATGTTCCCAGTTTCTCCATCTTCAAACTCCCCCCCCCCCCCCCCCCATCCTTAAGTCCAAATCTTTACCAAGTCATTATTATGTAGACAGTTCAGTTGTTGGCCTGCGCTTGTTTTTTCCCCCACTATTAAATTGTTCGTCTATGTATTTGTCTGACTTTATTCAAGTTTAAAAGGCTGTGCCAGTCTTGAATAAAAGTTACTCTGTGTTAGGTTTTCTTATGGGAGCAAAAAATACCCCACTTGTTTACTGTTTATAGTCTCTCTGTTGTACAGTGTGATGTGCCGTCACTGTCAGCTATCAACAATAGGCTCTCTGTTGTACAGTGTGGTGTGCTGTCAGCTATCAACTATAGGCTCTCTGTTGCAGTGTGATGTGCTATCACTGTCAGCTATCAACCATAGGCTCTCTGTTGTACAGTGTGGTGTGCTGTTACCTATCAACTATAGTCTCTCTGTTGTACAGTGTGGTGTGCTGTCAGCTATCAACTATAGTCTGTTGTACAGTGTGGTGTGCTGTCAGCTATCAACTATAGTCTCTCTGTTGTACAGTGTGGTGTGCCGTCACTGTCAGCTATCAACTATAGGCTCTCTGTTGTACAGTGTGGTGTGTTGTCAGCTATCACTATAGTCTCTCTGTTGTACAGTGTGGTGTGCTCTCAGCTATCAACTATAGTCTCTCTGTTGTACAGTGTGGTGTGCTGTCAGCTATCAACTATAGTCTCTCTGTTGTACAGTGTGGTGTGCTGTCAGCTATCTACTATAGCTCTCTGTCGTACAGTGTGGTGTGCAGTCACTGTCAGCTAACATTGTAACAACTACAGTGATATCACTATAGAAATTTTGTCACATTAACCATAGTGCAATCAGTATAGAAACTGTGATGTTAACCATAGTGCTATCAGTATAGAAACTGTGTGATGTTAACCATAATGCTATCAGTATAGAAACTGTGTGATGTTAACCATAGTGCTATCAGTATAGAAACTGTATGTTAACCATCGTGCTATTAGTGTAGAAACAGTGTGATGTTAACCATAGTGCTATCAGTATAGAAACTGTGATGCTAACCATAGTGTTATCAGTATAGAAACTGTGATGTTAAATAGTTCTATCAGTATAGAAACTGTATGTTAACCATGGTGCCATCAGTATAGAAACTGTGATGTTAACCCTAATGCTATCAGTGTAGAAACTGTGTGATGTTAACCATAGTGCTATCAGTATAGAAACTGTGTGATGTTAACCATAGTGCTATCAGTGTAGAAACTGTGATGTTAACCATAGTGCTATCAGTTTAGAAACTGTGATGTTAACCATAGTGCTATCAGTGTAGAAACTGTGTGATGTTAACCATAGTGCTATCAATATAGAAACTGTGTGATGTTAACCATAGTGCTATCAGTGTAGAAACTGTGATGATAACCATAGTGCTATCAGTATAGAAACTGTGTGATGTTAACCATAGTGCTATCAGTATAGAAACTGTGATGATAACCATAGTGCTATCAGTGTAGAAACTGTGTGATGTTAACCATAGCGCTATCAGTGTAAAACTGTGATGATAACCATAGTACTATCAGTATAGAAACTGTGATGTTAACCATAGTGCTATTAGTATAGAAACTGTGATGATAACCACAGTGCTATCAGTACTGAACTGTGTGATGTTAACCATAGTGCTATCAGTGTAGAAACTGTGTGATGTTAACCATAGTGCTATCAGTGTAGAAACTGTGTGATGTTAACCATAGTGCTATCAGTATAGAAACTGTGTGATGTTAACCATAGTGCTATCAGTATAGAAACTGTGTGATGTTAACCATAGTGCTATCAGTATAGAAACTGTGTGATGTTAACTATAGTGCTATCAGCGTAGAAACTGTGATGTTAACCATAGTGCTACCCAGTATAGAAACTGTGATGTTAACCATAGTGCTCCAGTATAGAAACTGTGTGATGTTAACCATAGTGCTCCAGTATAGAAACTGTGTGATGTTAACCATAGTGCTATAGTATAGAAACTGTGACGTTAACCAAGTGCTATCAGTACAGAAACTGTGTGATGTTAACCATAGTGCTATCAGTACAGAAACTGTGTGATGTTAACCATAGTGCTATCAGTGTAGAAACTGTGTGATGTTAACCATAGTGCTATCAGTTAGAAACTGTGTGATGTTAACCATAGTGCTATCAGTATAGAAACTGTGTGATGTTAACCATAGTGCTATCAGTATAGAAACTGTGTGATGTTAACCATAGTGCTATCAGTATAGAAACTGTGTGATGTTAACTATAGTGCTATCAGCGTAGAAACTGTGATGTTAACCATAGTGCTCCCAGTATAGAAACTGTGATGTTAACCATAGTGCTCCCAGTATAGAAACTGTGTGATGTTAACCATAGTGCTCCCAGTATAGAAACTGTGTGATGTTAACCATAGTGCTATCAGTATAGAAACTGTGTGATGTTAACCATAGTGCTATCAGTGTAGAAACTGTGATGTTAACCATAGTGCTATCAGTATAGAAACTGTGATGTTAACCATAGTGCTATCAGTATAGAAACTGTGATGTTAACCATAGCGCTCTCAGTGTAGAAACTGTGTGATGTTAACCATAGTGCTATCAGTGTAGACACTATGTTAAGTTAACCAAAATGCTATCTGGGTAGAAACTGTATTGTGTTAACCGTAGTGCAATAAGTATAGAAACTATGTCATATCAACTATACATTAGTATCAGTGGAGAAACTGTATCACAAAGTAGTTCTGGATGTGCACGCGCATGTGCGTGCGTGTGTGCGAGTGTGTGTGCGTGCATGTGTGCGTGTGTGTGTATGCACTGGTTTGAAAAAAAAAAGATGTCAATGCTTTCCCTCGTGCCTGTGCTTCCAAACATAAAAATGAAGAATCCCATGCAGTAATGAAAACAGTGTTGGCCAACCTCTAGTTGAAAGACACACAGAGTTATGTAAGACTGACACAGAAACGTCCCCAGTAACGAGTATCAATTCAGTGCTGACTATCTCAACTACAGCATTGTAAGAGAAAAGTGGTTATCTTTCCATTTTTGAAAGACAGTTATGTACAGACTGCCTTATTAATGTGATGGCTATGATTTTAGTACTGAACAAAAAACAGTATCTAAGTACAGTAGAATCCGGTTATAAGAAACTCAGTTATAAGAAAACTCGGCTATAAGAAATCAAATGGTTTTCCCCTGCTGAGAGGATTCTTTAACATTACTTAAAATATCTCGGATGTAAGAAACTCGGTTGTAAGAAAACTCGCTTGTAAGAAACAGGTTTTGCTGACCCTGGCGAAACTTTACCTCGAATGTAAGAAAGTCTCGGCTGTCGAAAGATTTTCTCGGTGGGCCTACACATACATACATAACCCCCCCCCCCCCCCCCCCCCCCCCCCCCCCCCCCCAAATTCCACGATGCAGGTCACAGGAATTGGCGGGACAGGATGTGGGCCCTTTGATGTCGCCTAAGAGATGGGATATCCGGATGTAAGCTAGACAAAACGCAGGCGCTTGATTACGAGAGGTGTTTGAACCCCCCCCCCCCCCCCCCCACCCCTGTTTCTCTCTTCACACCGGTGCATGCTCAATGCAAGGCAAGGCTTTGTACAATGTAAAGTGAAGATGGCTGACAAAACACAAAGACAAGCAATTTCGCTGAAACGAAAAATCGAAATTTTGGATGCTGTGGAGAGAAACCCGAAAAAGAAAAAGACGTTGATTGCTGAAGAATTTCAGATTCCTCTTGCTACTCTGTGTAGCATTGTAAAACAAAGAGACTAGTTACAAAAATCAGTTCTTGGACAGTACAACTGACCCGCAGCTACAGCAAAAGAATAGGAAGGCAAAACATGAGGACATTGACAATCAACTTCTGCAATGGTTTGTCTAAGCGAGGTATGTTATGTTACTATCTCCACCCCCCTGCCATCTCTCTCTCTCTCTCTCTCTCTCTCTCTCTCTCTCAAAAGACTAACAGTTCAGCCTCTTGGATGCAGTATGTACCCTGCAGCAGGCATGTTATGAGGTGACCCCATTGACAATCACCAACTGCTTTCTCAAAGTGGGCTTCAGGCATGGCAAAGACACAGAAGCTTGCGCAGAAGAACACGACCATAGTGACCATGAGACACAGGAAACCATTCTGAAGAGACTATTTGAAGAATACAACATTCCACCAGAAGAGTACTTCACTGTTGATGACAGTGTTGCAACAATGGGGTCAGCATCCTGCGCCACGACTGTGCCAGCTGCATCAACATCAAATGCCCCAGAAACGTTCTGCACAGACGCCTCAGATGTAGATGACAACTGTGGAGAACAAGAAAAATGAGCTTCAAGCAAAACTGCTTTGGAATGTATTACAAAATTACAAACTTACTGTTTGCACTCAGACTGCAATGAAGCAGTCATGAAATCATTTGAAGCGTTCAAATATCATTTGGAAAAGCATGTAGCAAGTGCTAAAACTCAAACTAGAATCGATGATTTCTTCTTGAAAAGCAGCACACCTGAGAGTAGACATTACAAAAGAGGAGATCAGAGCAGAAAGTAGACAGTGGAAAGGGAGGACAAAAGATGAGGAAGAATTGAAGAAAGGGGATGCAGGAGAACAAAATGGAGAAAGCAAAGGACAGACAAGAGGAGGGGACGGGGAAAAGAATGAGGAGACAAGAGCAGCAGATGGAGGAAAGAATGAAAAACAAAGAGAAGAGGATAGAGGTAAGAAAAGAACAGGAGACGATGATAGAGAAAAGAACAGGAGACGATGATAGAGGAAAGAACAGGAGACGATGATAGAGGAAAGAACAGGAGACGATGATAGAGAAAAGAACAGAAGACGATGATAGAGAAAAGAACAGGAGACGATGATAGAGAAAGAACAGGAGACGATGATAGAGAAAAAAAGCGGGGAGGCAAGAGCAGAGGATAGAGAAAGAAAAGGGGAAACAGAAAAGAGAGATGGAGGGAGGAAAGGGGGGACAAGAGAAAGGGATGGGGGACAGAATGAACGGACGAGAGCAGAAGATGGGGAAAAGAATGGGGAGACAAGAGAAGAGTTTAGAAGGGAGAATAGACAGACGAACGAGGAGGATGAAGGGAAGAAAAAACGAGAGAAAGGATGGAGGCAAAGGGGGACAGAAGCACAGAATGACAAAGAGAGAAAAAAACAGAGCCAGACGTGGACTTTATGGGGTTTCAATCCGCCCCCCCAAAGTTTCGAACCAACCAATGCTTCTTGGCGACAACGGCAGTCTGAGTGGCTGGGTCTCCCAAAACCTCTCGATCTGCCTGAAAGACTGGTCAGAAAAGAGCTGGGAGTACCCGTTGAAGTCCATGCAATTGTCGGTGATGGAAACTGCCTTTACAGGGCTCCTAGCTATGAGGTGTGTGGCACACAGGATTTTCATGAACAGCTAAGAGATGCAACTGTTGACTTCATGTGTCGCAATCATGAAACCTTCACTGCTTATGTTGGGCAAGACCTAGGTCAGTAACCTCTCTGGAAACACTCTACAGCCTCGTTCCTGGGGATCAGATGTGGAAGTTATTGCAGCGGCAACACTGCTCCAAACACCTGTTGTAGTACACACAGCTTGCACGGAGACCTACAGGGCGTGGCTTCCATACCAACCGTTGTTTCAGTTACCTGGAACATCCTTTGTCAGGAAAAGGTGTACCTTCAGAATCTCTGTCAACACTTTGAGCGTATGGTTCGAGTTGCTTAGTGGCCTGACAAGGGTGTGAAAGAAAGAGGCAGACCAAACATTTCTGAAAGACCGGCTGATGCTTTTTATGTTATGGTGTACTCTACAGAGCAGGAATTGCTCCAAATTAGCATTCGTGTTATGGTTTATGTTTAAAACACCTTTTGGACTGAGGACTCGTCGAGAATGATAAGTGATTCATTTATTTATAGGTGCATTTGTTAATATTGGGAAATTTCCTTACGATTATGTTGACTTTAACTATTTACCGTTGCTTTCTAAATCTCTCTCTCTCTCTCCTCTCTCTCTCTCTCTCTCTCTCTCTTGCCCTCTCCACCCCACATCATACACACACGAAAATGTTGATCCCTCTTTCTCTATGTCATGACGGCCAATAGCTCCAAGAATAAATCTATGTTCTCCCTTGTCGCATTTTTACTCGTCTATCGTGTTGTGTTATGCGTGTGTGTGGTGTGTGTGTGTGTGTGTGTGTGCGTGGTGCGTGCGTGCGTGCGTGCGTGCGTGCGTGCGCGCACGCGTGTGTGTGTATGTGAGTGTGTGTGTGTGTGTGTGTGAGAGAGAGAGAAGAGAGAGAGAGAGAGAGAGAGAGAGAAAGTGATTTGATTTGATTTGATTGATTTAATTTAGAGTCTGTTCACAACGATGGTGATATTAGACTATAAAAAAAAAAAAGTGATAAGAAAAAGAAAACACACTAGACGTTTTATGTCACAGGCCAAAGTCTACTTGCGAAATCAAACCAAAGAGCCTTCTCTCTCTCTCTCTCTCTCTCTCTCTCTCTCTCTCTCAGAGGGAATACTTTTTATAATCTGAATGGATATAAATTAAAAATTACATGACCAAGCAAATGAGCATGAAGGGGGGTGGGGGGTGGGGGGTGGGGGTCATGGTGGAAGCAACGCAGAGACTGGTTAACACAATATGGGAACAAACGTGGCCACTGTGAGGGGGGGGGGGGGGGGGGGGCGGGTAGTCTGGGTGTATGAATGGTTTAAGTTAATGAGTATGGAAATGTGCATATAATAGTTAATCAAGGGTATAAGGAAACATGTACAGAAAAGGAAGTTAAATAAGTAACGAAATCTGTATTTACATACACATGTAAAACTACGAAATGAACACAAAAGGAAACATAGTTCAGCTAACAGCAAGGCACGAATAAGGAATTGTTTTGATGTAGGTCAACACGCAAGTCAGCACGAGTCGCGAGATTGACTTCGCTACGCGCACACAGCGCCAGTCTCCCTCTGTCCGTCTCTCTCGCCCGTTCTTTCTCTCTCGCTCTCTGCTTAGAGAGGGGGAGGGGGGGAGTGGAGCGTGAGGCGGTTGGGGCGTAGGTGGGAGGCGATGGGAGTGCGGGTGGGAGAGAGAGTAGATGTAGAAATGAGAATTGCCTGTTGAATCTTGGCTGGATCGTCTGCTATGAAATGGCTGCCCATTGATCATATTATAACATATTAGAGTATGGTTTTTGAACTCGAATAATGATAGCTATTTTATATGCATTTTGATTATTTTCCGAGGTTGTTTTGAATGGTTAAAGTTTGAATTCTAGGGATCCGACCATCAAGAGACTCCTCTGGTCAACAGGCAGTCTAGACACACGTGTACGAGCCAAGTGCAACAATTCACGGACAGGATACGACAGTCACAGGCTGAAAAGAAATTGGGAAAACCACAATTAAAGAGAAATTAACTGAAGGAATGTACTAACCTGATACATGGAAAGTGACAAGGTTATAGTAATTTATCCATGGGGGCTGCTAAATCCAATGAATATAAACAATACAAGTCTAGCACCACACGAACTCGACCACAGAAGAACACACACTGTGTCAAAGGTTAGCATGGCAGCTTTTGTTATTCGGGGTTTACCTTTGCAAGGCGATAGGCTTATTTTGCGCATGCGTAAATGATGTAAACAAAAGATGCTTAAAATAGTACGGCTTTCCGGAGAATTGTACGACGCGGAGATGAAAGGTCTCCACTGTGTATGTGGACGAGAATGAGATGAGGGGATTGAGATAGGAGGCATGTGTTTTGTGTGCTAGTGTCGACAGCTTTAGTGTTATGAGTTTTGAGAATGATGGTGTATATACTTACATCGCGTTCGTGGGAAGAATGTATCAAGAAGTATTGATGTATAATTAAGATAGAATTCTGCATGTACATACTGTCATGGAAGAATGCTTGGTTGCAGTCATGGTAAATTTTGTTCTAATTATACAAAATTGATTTACCTCTTGTTGTGTACTCATGTGAATAGGCTGATGGCCTCACATTAAAGTCACGAGTCACGAGTTCTCTCTCTCTCTCTCTCTCTCTCTCTTTTGTGTGTGTGTGTGTGTGTGTGTGTGTGTGGCTCTCTTTGTCTCTCTCTCTCCGTGTCTCTGTGTATGTGTGTGTCTCAATCTCTGTCTGTCTGTCTCTCTCTCTCTCCCCCTCTCTCTCTAACACTGATGTACACACACACTAACAATTACAGAAACGTGCGGAGAAAAAGAGAACCAAAGCAAAAACAAACAAAAATTCGGATATTAGAAACACTCAAAAAATTTTTTTAGAACTCTCGATTATAAGAAACCTCGGCTGTAAGAAAACTCGGTTATAAGAAACAAACAAAAAAAAATTCCCCCTCAACTTTCTTATAACCGGATTCTACTGTACCTGTAAATGTGGTGAAAGGACTTTGTTTATAACCTCTGTAAAGAGTGTCCAGAGGGTTAAAAGCATGGTTCATACTGTCTGTATAGCCATGAATGACACTACAACTACTACAGTCATATCATTACTAAAAGTGGCAGTAATCCGCTCTTCCTTGGTTTTTGAATATTGCTCATCATCATCATCACCACCATCATTATCATCATTGCTATCATCATTATTATCATCATCACCATAATTACTCTAACTCGCATTGTCTCCTACCCAGCAGCCTCGTTTCTATTCAACCTATTTTGCGCCCAATTTGAGAAGATAAGTGATTGCTTGTTCTTCGTTGTCATAGTCCTGTATGTTGTTTATCTTGCCTGAAGAAGACCAAAGAGGTCGAAACGCGTCGTGTTTTGTCTTGTAATTTGTTTGTCCCTTTTGTCCGGCAGATTAGTATTTTCTGTTCTTTGAAGTTTGTTTCAATTTCCACCTGCAGTCACCTCACTTTGAAACAAACTGTTTAAATGTTCTAGTGTTTTGTATTATTAGACAGCTTGTTTAAATGCTCTATTATTTCTGAATGAACCAAACTGTTTAAATATTCTAGTTTCTACTGACAATTACATTGTTCTATTGTTTCTGTGTGTATTAGACAAACTGCTTAATGTCCTATTGTTTGGATGTGTGTGTATGTGCGTGTGTGTGTGATAGAGACAGACAGACAGACAGACAGACAGATAGACAGACAGAGACAGACGCAGAGATGGAGAGAGAAACAGAGCGAGAGAAAGAGAGAGAGACAGAGGCAGACACACAGAGAGAGATTACGTTGCTTATAACAAAGCTGGCCACAAAGGGCCGAAAAGGGTCACCTCATTGAATTCAACTCTCAAAACATTGCACACACACACACACACACACACACACACACACACACACACACACACACACACACACATCTCATTGGAACACATTTTCTGAGGACACGCTGGAAATTAATCACAACAGTTCTTAGGTAACGTCCTACAAAAAATCTTTATTATCTCTTTCAGAACCCCCAAAAATCGTATCAGATGGGACAATTCTGAACAAGATCTCCATGTCCGCCGCGAAGTGCTCACGTCGGACATCATACAAGTCCCAACACTCTTCAAGAACATGCTTAACAGTAGGTGGATTTGGAAGCATTTGTTATAGATCTGCAAGTTCCATTCCTCTTGTCCCAAGCTCAGCAGTGTAGACGGAGCCGTCAGTGTCAATGTGTTCAGAACATGTCTAAGAGAGAACTAATGGACAACCTGCAGCAGAGGCAACCCCCTCCTCAGACCCAGAGCCACCAGCAAACGCTCTCCAAAAGGATGGAAATCCAGAACAAAGTTGGCACAAACCATGTCCTGCATGCCACAGAGCTGGTGGAGTCTCTGCAACACGAGGCCACATCGATGCACATCCCTGGGATGAGGAAAGCCCATGGGGGGGGGGGGGGGGGGGGGGGTGCCAGGAAACCTGGATGACTCCCACGACTCCAAGGTCCACATCTGCACTGCCCAAATGGGGAAGACTACCAATTCCCAGGGGTGGAGCGGAGCAGGGGCTGTCCTCCAACTTGCTGAGGAACCCCGGGTTAACACCACAGTCACAAGCAGGGCCCCAGGGATCAGAGAAGAGGCCCAGACAACAGCTCAAACAAACCTCCAGCCCACGGCCAGAGAGGGATGGCTCCCCTTGCCCCTGCACATGTACTGCACACAGGGGCAGCACAGAACGCACCCAGGCAGAACTGAAGCCCACGACGGTGGATGGGATCCAGAGTGTTCTGGTAGGAAGGCCCGGCAGAACCACAGACAACACAGCTGTCGCAGCCAAGCCCAGAGCAGTCCACAACCCTGCAAAGATGGAGAAGAGTCCTCTCACTGGTGCCCCCATCTGTACGTGCCACAACTCCCAGAATGTTCACTGCCCCTGGCAAGAAGCCCCAAGTGCAGGATGTGACTTTTAAAGTCAAATCTTTGATGGAAGATGACTCCCAGAAATGTGGCTTCCTTCACAACTGGAATATAGCAGTTTTCCAGAGGAATCCCAATGTCAGTAAAGCACCACCGAAAGCTGGGAAAGCGGATACATCCAGCCTTGGTACTTGAAAAAGCAAACCCATCTTCCCCGGCCCACCGTTGAACCCCATACACACAAAGTTGGAGCCAACACAGCAGACAGCGAAGTCACTGACCTACAGAGAGGAATGAATGAATGAATGAATATTTAATTTAATGTCTGTTCACAAGGATAGTGATTTGAGACACCATGCAAAAGTTACCCCTCCCCCCCCCTCCCCCCGCCCTCCCCCCCCCCCCCCCCCTTCAAAAATATGAACAAGTGAAATAAAACTTCAAAGTAATCTTCCAATAGGTGTGGATAGAATAACTTTTGCAATTAAGATAATGTCAATTTCTTCATCATTCAAAATGTCCCTTGTGTTATCATACTTCAGAAAAAACTCCATATTATTCATTCGGTATCTAGCAAGCAAAATTGGGCATTCTAATAGTAAGTGATGAATTGATAGTTTAAGATTGCAAATACAATTAACTTTTGCGTACTTAGCTTTCCACGAGTTTAGTCGTATTTTGTACAGGAAACTAATTACAGGTCTACTGTATGTCAAGACTTTAGATCTAGAAGCAGATGGACTAGTACAAGTGGATTTTTCCAACAAGGAGTACATTTCATCTGTTGATAATGCCAATTTCTCATTTGAAACCATGTCAGAGTTATTGAAAGCTCCTCGTTTAGCAGCTCTATCAGCAACCTCATTCCAAAAGAGCCCAGAATGAGATGGCACCCAGCAAAAGTCAATACCAATACCTTTTACAGCAATATGATGAATTAAATACTTAATTTCAAAGACAATATCGTTACGACTGTTGCAGCTATTTTGCTTGAGCGTTTGTAAAACTGATTTTGAATCAACACACAGTAAGATGTTATAGTGAATAGTAGATAAGTGGAATAAGGTAGATCACAAATGAATTCTAAAGCTTGCATTATTGCGTATAATTCAGACGTAAATATTGAAACACCTTTGCCTAAATAATATGACTTTTCTATTCTGAGCGAAGGAATAACAAAACCTGCACCACTGTCTGACGTTTCTAAGACGGACCCATCAGTGAAAATTTTTAGATGATTTGAATATTTTGAATCTAAATGAAGGCGAACGTCAGTAACTAATAAATTCTCTTCTTCATTTTTGTTGTAACAGCGAGGACTGGAAACCCTGGTTCACAGAATTCTGATGCCAGAGAGAGCACAAGAAAGGATAGCCTAACCCAACCTTCCCCTCCTGGAATACACAACTTTTGTCCATGAATGCCAGACAGCATAGCCTCAACAAGGACCCAGAAAGTTCTTCACAAAAAGAGGGAGAAGACCTCAAAAACCCAGACTGTGAAGATCCATAAGAACTCCAGACCTTCAGCAGCGCCTCCAGCCCTCTCCAGGTAGCAAACAGATAGCAACCACCTGCTGCCCGTCAGCGAAGGCGCCGCAGGTGGCAACTCTAAGACAGACCCAATGATCAACGTCAGAACGGCACGTTTGGACACCACACCGCTCCCTGGCCAAAAGGTCATCAGCTTCCAACCCCCACACAGGACCACAGCCAACCATCCCTTCCACCAGTCCACAAAGACAGCTGGTCAGAGCCTCTGGGGGACCCTTCCGGGCCCTGGAATAGGAACAACGAAGGCCTTGCACAAAGAGGGGGAAAGCGTCTTGCAGTCCAGATATGCCTGTCTTTGATAGACTCTTTAAATGTTCTGTTGGGTCTGTATCTATCAGACAGTCGTTCAACCCTGCACCCAAGCAATGCCAAGTGTGACGGACCATTTTTGTCCTGTCCCCAAATTGTGGGGACAATTCTAAAGTGGCACAAGTTTGCCTTTTCACCGGTTGACCTGTTTACCTGACAGCTACTCACCCGCATTTTGTGTCAGTCAGGTGAGCCAGGATTTCCTCTCAGTCTCTGGAGATCTGCATTAGAACTGTCCCCACAATTTGGGACCGGACAAAAACAGTCCATCACACTCAGACGCCACTGAACAATCCACTAACCTGATGTCCTCAAACTGGTGTTACTCCAAAATGTTCACGTTACACTTATTACGTTTGACACAGCTAAAAATCAAACCTTTCTTGGTAACATGTTTAAGTTTTACATTTACATTAAAAAACTGAAATGGAGAAAAATATTTGAGATACATAATGTGATACAGAATTTTAAAATGTTGCCAAACAATTAACTATGTGATATCAGAGTAGCCTTTTTCACATATTGATAGAATATAAATGTTGCTTAACAATCGATTATGTGATAACAGAGTGGCATTTTCCACATATTGATAGAATATAAACGTTGCCAAACAATTAATTATGTGATAACAGTGTAGCGTTTTTCACATCTTGATAGAATATAAACGTTGCCAAACAATTAATTATGTGATAACAGTATAGCATTTTTCACACCTTGACAGAATAGTTTTATAGTTATTTAGAGTTGAAACGAAGTGCCCTGTTGGTTCATGTAATAATAAAACATTTTTCTTCATGAAAACATCAGAAGTCCAAAAGCACATCAACAGATTTTACAAAACTTTCTTTACATCTTGATAGATAATCACTTGGAAATCTCTCTCTCTCTCTGTGTGTGGTGTGTGTGTGTGTGTGTGTGTGTGTGTGTGTGTATGTGTGTGTGTGTACGTGTGTGTGTGTGGGGGGGGGGGGGGCATCCAATTTCACCTATTCTAGTTTCACCTATTCCAGTTTCACCTATTCCAATTTCACCTATTCCAGTTTCACCTATTCCAGTTTCACCTACGGTCTCAGGAAGGCCAATTTCACCTACTGTGATGTATGTTAAGGGTCAATTTCACCTACTGTGGTTTTCGCGCTATACGAGGGACCGACCGACAGCCTACCAACGCATTAAGTATGGGTAAAAATACACGTGAAAGCAATATGCAATGCCTTTCAATTAAAAATACTTTATTTTACTTTTTAAGACTGTACATAGATATCACATTCACATATGTTGTAGTGTTCATCAGCTGACATTATTGCGAGAATCATTCGTCTCCTCACTCACCTCTCATCCCTCGCCTGTTCAGTCATGGCATCAGTCTTTCACTCACCGCACACCTCAACCAAAGATGTGACCATCCAGAATTAACTTTCGCCCCCCTCTGTTTGTGCTGACAAATTCATGCTCCATGGTTGCTGAGAAGACAAATGAACCAGTGTGTACGAATCGGTGAAGGGACCGAGTAAATTTCACATTTCAAACACTTTACAAAAGTACGAGTCAGTGAAGTTATGAGAAAAGACCGAGTCAATTTCACATTGAAATTTTTTTTTTTTAAGTGGGCAAGACATGCAGAGAGAGAACAAGAAAAACACAGTTCACAGGTCCACAGGTCGTAGGTGAAATTTGACGGCTTGCCAGCCCCGAGGTAGGTGAAATTGGACTTTTGGCAAATTCTTTAAAAAGGAAGGGAACAACTGTGCAGGTGAAACTGCACGGGTCAGGGGCAGCCATCTTGCTAATTTGAATAACAAAGCGTAGGTGAAATTGGAATAGGTGAAATTGGACGCCCCCTGTGTGTGTGTGTGTGTGTGTGTGTGTGTGTGTGTGTGTGTGTGTGTGTGTGCACGCGTGCGTGCATGCTTGTGTGTGTGTGAGCGTGCCGATTGTCAACACCGTTGTGGAAGTCACAGAGTGTAAGTCCAGTGACCTTTCTAACGGAGCAGATCAGCCCACACTGGCCAGACAGGACAGACTGCCCAGACCGTAAACTGAGACGGGTTGAAAAGGCTGAAATGTTCTGCTGTTTCTGTAGCTGTAACACACACTGTTGAAATGTTCTGCTGTTTCTGTAGCTGTTACACACTGTTGAAATGTTCTGCTGTTTCTGTAGCTGTTACACACACTGTTGAAATGTTCTGCTGTTTCTGTAACTGTTACACAACTGTTGAAATGTTCTGCTGTTTCTGTAACTGTTACACAGACTGTTGAAATGTTCTGCTGTTTCTGTAACTGTTACACAGACTGTTGAAATGTTCTGCTGTTTCTGTAACTGTTCCACACTCTGTTGAAATGTTCTGCTGTTTCTGTAGCTGTTACACACACTGTTGAAATGTTCTGCTGTTTCTGTAACTGTTAGTTTTTTTCCAGATCCCGTAATTCAAATAGGGAAATCTCCCATTCCAGCTGTCAAAGAGGCCAAATTCTTAGAGTTATTTTTGACCAGAAACTCAGCTTTCTCAGCCACATTAAAAATCTCAAAACTTCTTGCCAGAAAGCTCTGAATATTCTGCGGGTCGTAGCACACACTGACTGGGGCGCTGATAAGAAAACTTTGCTGCACCTCTACAGAGCCTTGCTCCGTTCCAAACTGGACTATGGTTGTGCTGTGTACGGCTCTGCAAGACCGTCTTACCTAAAACTCTTGGACCCTATCCACCATCAAGGGCTTCGTCTCTGTCTTGCAGCATTCCGCACCACCCCTGTGTACAGCCTGTACGCAGAGGCAGGTGAACCCTCACTGTCAAACCGCAGGCTGAAACTGTCTTTGAATTATTATATCAGACTTTTTTCGGAACCGGAGAACCCTGCCTATGACTGTCTTTGACCCTCAGTTCCAAAGGAAATTCGAAAACAACCCTAACTGTATTCCACCGTTTGGTCTTCGTATGCAGCCTCACGCGCGGAATGCAGGTCTAGATCTAGGAGTTGTGTCCGATTTTTCCAAGTTTCCAGATCAGCCTCCGTGGACCTTTTTCACACCAGAGATTCGTTTCGATCTTGCAGCTTTTCGCAAAGAGTCTACCAGCTCTCTGGCGTACAAGGCATTGTATGCTGACCTCTGTTCAAAATTCCCATCCTGTCAAAAAGTTTTCACTGACGGTTCCAAGTCTGAAGATGGAGTGGCCTGTGAAGCCTATTGCCCTGGTGCTTCCTTCTCAGATACTGTTAGAACATATTCCTTCAGAGGCTTCTGCTTATTCTGCTGAACTTACAGCTCTGGTTCTGGCACTTAGGATAATCTCACAATTACGAGGAGGGACTTTCTGGTTCTGTCGGATTCATTGTCAGCGTTGGAGGCCATAGCTGGCCGCAACCTTCAGCATCCAGAACTTTTACACTTCTTTGAACTTTTGACCAAGTTGAAAGCGGATGGTTATAACATTATTCTGGCTTGGGTTCCTGGTCATGTTGGCATCGGAGGGAACGAAATGGTTGATCGTTTAGCCAAGAATGCCACAACAGAGAAATTGTCCAACATATATATCCCCTGCTCAGATCTGAAACCCAAAATTAACGATTATGTGAGCGACCTCTGGCAGGAGGATTGGAATACACAGACGGATAACAAACTCTTTCAGATCCGTCCAAACCTTAAGGAGTTCCTCTCATCTACGTCTGGTGGTCGTAAAGAACAAACAGTTCTGTGCCGGCTGCACACCGGCCATTCGTATTTTACCCATTCGTACCTTTTAAAGAGTGAAGAAGCTCCGTGGTGCATTCCATGTCATGTGCCACTCACAATGAAACATATTCTTTTCGAGTGTTGGGACTTGCACGATGTGAGACACAAACATTTTACGGCAGATTCCATGAAAACCTTGTTCAGTGATGTCCCACCTGACGCGATCTTTGAGTTCTTGAAAGAGATTAACATTTTTCATCGGATCTGAGATTTTACAGTGGAAAGATTTTTAACAAACTTTCGGATGGTTTTTCCATGTATTTTAAAGAATTGTGTGAATGACTGACTTGTGAGTTGATTTTAACGTGGTGACAGCCCTGATGTGGCCCTTTGCGGTCGGCTGGGCTATAAGCAACATTATCTTATCTTATCTTCTGTAACTGTTACACACACTGTTGAAATGTTCTGCTGTTTCCTGCTAAAGTTCTGTTTTGAGCTGTTACCAGACTGTTGAAATGTTCTGCTGTTTCTGTAGCTGTTACACACACTGTTGAAATGTTCTGCTGTTTCTGTAGCTGTTACACACACTGTTGAAATGTTCTGCTGTTTCTGTAGCTGTTACACACACTGTTGAAATGTTCTGCTGTTTTCTGTAGCTGTTTACACACACTGTTGAAATGTTCTGCTGTTTCTGTAGCTGTTACACAGACTGTTGAATTGTTCTGCTGTTTCTGTTGCTGTTACACACCCTGTTGAAATGTTCTGCTGTTTCTGTAGCTGTTACACACACTGTTGAATTGTTCTGCTGTTTCTGTTGCTGTTACACACCCTGTTGAAATGTTCTGCTGTTTCTGTAGCTGTTACACACACTGCTGAAATGTTCTGCCGTTTCTGTAGCTGTTACACACACTGTTGAAATATTCTGCTGTTTCTGTTGCTGTTACACACACTGTTGAAATGTTCTGCTGTTTCTGTTGCTGTTACACACACTGTTGAAATGTTCTGCTGTTTCTGTAGCTGTTACACACTGCTGAATGTTCTGCTGTTTCTGTAGCTGTTACACACTGCTGAAATGTTCTGCTGTTTCTGTAGCTGTTACACACACTGTTGAAATGTTCTGCTGTTTCTGTAGCTGTTACACACACTGTTGAAATGTTCTGCTGTTTCTGTAGCTGTTACACACACTGTTGAAATGTTCTGCTGTTTCTGTAGCTGTTACACACACTGTTGAAATGTTGTGCTGCTTCTATAGCTGTTAGACACACTGTTCAAATGTTCTGCTGTTTCTGTAGCTATTACACAGACTGTTACAAATGTTCAGTGTTTCTGTATGTATTAGGCAGACTGTTGAAATATTTCTTTATTTCTGCATATTTAGACAAAATATTCTACTGTTTCTGTATCTATAAGAAAAACTGTTCACATGTTCTATTGTTTCTGTGTATTAGACTTCTAACAAATTATGTGATTTCCAATTGCCTTGGCAAGCTTTAAACTGTTCTATTGCTTCTGTATGTGGTAGACCGGCTGTTAAAAGTTTTGATATTGCTTCCAGACTTGCAAGACAGACTGTTAAAATACACCTAAATGTCTCTGCATGTATTAGGTAGATTGTCAATATTCTTTTGTCTCCCTGCGTGTTAGACAGTCTGCTGAATTGTTCTTAAGCTTCTGTGTGTATCAAAACACTCTTGCATTTGCCTGTTTGAGATATTCAACGTACTCGCCCCTCCCTGTATACATTAGACAGAATGTTGAAATATTCCATTTCTTCCATGTGAATTATACACATTGTTGAACAAAATTCTCTTGCTTGTTGTCACCAATTGATCATGAGTGGCTGTTTGTTAACATGTTGCCTTGCTTACCATTGGTTGACAAAGTTATTTCTTTTTTGATCCAATGCATACCTTACTGCTCTCTATCCTCCATTGTTATTTTTGATACATTCATTTGTTGTTATTTGTTGTCGTATGCTAGTGAAGAAGTCATGTTATTCCTTATCCTTTATTGTTGTTATGTTAATGAATTGATATTTTAATGCTGATTATCATGCACTGTTTTTTTTGTTAACGTGTTCATACTGTGTTGCTTATCTATCATTGTTATTTTGTTGATGAATTCATATACTGTTGATGTTTGTCCTTCAATGATATTTTGTTGACTAATTCATGTTGTTTATTCTACCTGTTATTTTGCTGATGAAATAGAAAATTAAACTTGACGTATGCTGAGAAGTTGCCGCTTATCTAAAATGATTATTTTTATGTGTGTGTGTGTCTTTTTAGAAGCAAGGAGAAGTTCTACAGAGGATGGGTGCCGGCTGGCAGGCAAAATTCAGGGCTATGTGGTCACTAGACTTACAATTCACAGGGAGGGACAGTGGGACTGATCATTCTTACCAGCTGTTTTACTGGGTGTGTGCCTTCTCCCCATTTCTCAATACACCTGTAATAATTTCAGTTTAACTGCACCCTCCCTGTGCAAGTCCAGTTCAATTTACTAATGATCACTGGTTACTGCACCATGGAGACAAGCTTCACAGACACTTTAGAGATGAGCAAGTCTAGTGGACAATCTGACATCATGACCACTGCTGACAATGCTGTTCCCATTCCTCTCTGTCTCTCTCTCATTATAAACAAGAATGTGGAATAGTAATATACACTTGTGTACTTGAATGTTCAATATGAATATATGCTTGTGTACCTGAACATGCTTGTGTACTTTTACTATTACAGCGCAACTACCAGTCATGACCCCATATCTGTGATCAATAACAACAACAACAACAGCAACAACAACAACAGCTGAGGTCAGGGTGATGACCCATGTCTGTGTATCATGCATCTTCACCCTGTCCTGATCAACAGCAACAACAACAACATCCACAACAACAAACAACAACAACAGCAACAAAAACAACAACTGAGGTCAAGGTGATGACCACATATCTGTGTACCATTCATCTTCACCCTGTCATGATCAACAACAACAACAACAACAACAACATCAACAACAACAGATGAGGTCAGGGTGATGATCCTATACATGTGTACCATTCATCTTCACCCTGTCATGATCAACAATAACAACAACAACAACAACAACAGATGAGGTCAGGGTGATGATCCTATACATGTGTACCATTCATCTTCACCCTGTCATGACCAATACAACAACAACAACAACAACAACAACAACAACAGATGAGGTCATGGTGATGATCCTATAC
>CM065726.1:16900865-16928365 GCA_033310375.1 Conus canariensis
CTGTAGGGCTGTGTGCTGCTAGGAACGGCTGGAAAAATCACCAGTAAAACCACTCCAAGTGGCCCTGCTGTTGTCAAGGAGGAGGGTGACCATCTCTTAGCTTTCTCCATCTTCTGGTGTCGCAGCTGACAAGATTCAGGAGGTACAGGAATTTGAACATTAGTAGCACACCGCCCTACAAAGCCTGAACTGCAGAGCCCTACATGAAGCTGACGGCGCCAACTCCAGGAATGTGATGTACCAAGACCTGTCACGCTTTATCCCTAGTGCACTCTGTCGCTGTGACATTACTCTCCCCCCCCCCCCCCATGCCCAGGTGGCGATAATGTAACTGTTACAACGCATACGTCAGCTATCAGTTGATAACTGAAATATCATTCGTCAGATTGAAACTGAGCCAATCAGTTTGATTTAGGAATATGATGTAGACAGACAAGGGCTAAGATTTCAAATCTTTTTACTTCCTCCAAGAGCCTGAAGCGACAAGCTGACATCGTGTGGCAAATCTGAGAGGTGCACCAGTCTAAATCTACAGGGCTGTGTGCTGCTGGGTAAGGCTGAATAAATCACCAGTGAAAGCACTCCAAGTGGCCCTGCTGTTGTCCGGAGACAGTGACTGTACCTTACCATTCTACATGTATAAGACTTTTTAATGTCTCATGAAAACGTTTCCTACCAACATGTGCCTCCACTGTTTTTCACTGTCTGTCACTTTATTGGGAATTCTAGTTTGCCTGCACTGAGATCACCACCTGGGATCAACCAGGCTTTGTAGAACTTGATAACAAATGGAAGGGTAACTCTTGCTCCCATGATGAAATAATTACACACCCATAACTCCAAACAAATGCTGCTTACGATACCAAATCGCCCAGCAGAAATGACAACACAGAGCACACAGAACAAACAAGGAGACATCCCCATTTACTGTTTACTGTGCCCTGCCCTGAAGATTTCCTTTGTATAACTTGAATTGATCTCTGTACATTGAATACATTGCATAAAACTTTGCCCGTTTTAGTCCCAGTTTCATTACGACTTAACATCAAAACTAAATGCAGATAAGAGTTCCATCTTTAAAAAAACAACAGTATGATTCTTAGCTGCTGTGTTACTTTCTTTAAACAACAACAACAACAGTATGATTCTTAGCTGCTGTGTTACTTTCTTTAAACAACAACAACAACAGTATGATTCTTAGCTGCTGTGTTACTTTCTTTAAACAACATCAATAACAGTATGATTCTTACCTGCTGTGTGTTACTTTCTTTAAACAACAACAATAACAGTATGATTCTTAGCTGCTGTGTTACTTTCTTTAAACAACAACAACAGTATGATTCTTAGCTGCTGTGTTACTTTCTTTAAACAACATCAATAACAGTATGATTCTTACCTGCTGTGTGTTACTTTCTTTAAACAACAACAACAACAGTATGATTCTTACCTGCTGTGTGTTACTTTCTTTAAACAACAACAACAATAACAGTATGATTCTTACCTGCTGTGTGTTACTTTCTTTAAACAACAATAACAGTATGATATGATTCTTACCTGCTGTGTGCTACTTTCTTTAAACCTGTTTTGGCTTACTTTGTTCCATGATGTGCCGGCGATGTGTGTGTGTGTGTGTGTGGAGGGGAAGGAGGCGGGGGGGGGGGGGGGGGGAAGGAGTAGGGGGATAGGGGAGAGGGTTAGGGGACAGGGTGGGAGAAGGGGTTCTTGATGGGGGGGAAGGTTGGTGATGGGCAAGTGGGTGGGTGTGTGTGTAAGCATGTATGTGTAAGTGTGTGCACCTTCATCTGCTCCTACAAGTTTCAGCGTTGGAGTATTTGAGTGTAGTATGCATGCCTATGCATGTCAATGTATATAGGGGGAAAACGGAAGGGTTTCTATATAAATACATGTTGTATATTTGTTGATGCAGTTTTTCAATGACTTTGATGAGACACTGAATGAGTGCTTGACTGAAAAATGAATGAAACAGAGGAGGGAGGATGTGGGGATGGGTGTGCACAGGCAGGGGGAGGATGAGGCCTTCACTGCCATGTGGTTATGTACAGGTCTTGTGTCATTACACACTGTTGTGTTCATTTTCATAGTTTTATCACTGCATAACGTGTCTTGTGTCATTAAATACTGTTGTGTTCATTTTCATAGTTTTATCACTGCATCACGTGTCTTGTGTCATTACACATTGCTGTGTTCATTTTCATAGTTTTATCACTGCATCACGTGTCTTGTGTCATTACACACTGCTGTGTTCATTTTCATAGTTTTATCACTGCATCACGTGTCTTGTGTCATTACACACTGCTGTGTTCATTTTCATAGTTTTATCACTGCATCACGTGTCTTGTGTCTTACACCTGCTGTGTTCATTTATAGTTATCAGCACACGTGTCTTGTGTCATTAACACTCTGTTTCATTCATAGTTTTATCACTGCATCACGTGTCTTGTGTCATTACACACTGCTGTGTTCATTTTCATAGTTTTATCACTGCATCACGTGTCTTGTGTCATTACACACTGCTGTGTTCATTTTCATAGTTTTATCACTGCATCACGTGTCTTGTGTCATTACACACGCTGTGTTCATTTCATAGTTTTATCACTGCATCACGTGTCTTGTGTCATTACAACAGGCTTATCTTCATATCTTGCACCAATACTGTTATGTTCATTTTCATAGTTGTATCACTGCATCAGGATGATGTTCATGACAGCCTTTATCCCAGCGTGTGGGAAAGTAAAATGTCAGTCATTTGAGCAAGTACTGTTCAACTAACTCTGTTGTGTGTCAGCCTTACTTTGGCAGTCTGACTAGCGAGGCAGTCCCATACACACTATGTGTACAACACGTGCATGTGCATGCATGCTTGCATTTGTGCGTGCGTGTGTGCATGTGAGTGTGTATGCATGCGTATATGCGCGCGCGTGTGTGTGTGTGTGTGTGTGTGTGTGTGTGTGTGTGTGTGTGTGTGTGTGTGTTGTGTGTGTGTGTAGTACTTTCATTTAACGTCTTTTCGCAAAAAACCTTTGTGATTTTAGACACGAGAGAGAGAGAGACAGGGAGGGAGGGAGAGAGTGAGAACGTGTGTGTTTACATATGTGCATGTGTGCGTGCCTAATTGTGTGTGTGTGTGTGTGTGTGTGCAGATGTCAGTGTGCACATATAATCACCCAAGACCTATTATATACCTAACCAGACTATGTAACAAACAAGAGGTAACTTTAAAAACAAGATCAGTGTCAGAAAAGACATCAATCACAGACATGCCTGATAAACATGGTAAGTATGCCCTGAGAGGCACACACTCCAATAAAACATAACCTCTTTTTGGATTCCATGACACTGTGGAATCTTGGGTAATGAACTCGCTGACAGATGTGTGAAAAAAGTGCTAGAACTGAAATGTGTTCACAACTTTATATCCTTCACTTTACAAGAGAGTCATCAAATGTTAAAACGAAAGGCTTGGGACTGTTTTAGAAATAATCTGAAGAACTTTATTTCTTATGTTAAAACACAAATAGTCAACTTTTCAGTACTGATAATGTCAAAAGCGTCCAAAATCTGTAACTTTGGGATATATATCAATACTGAAATTTTGTTTCAACATTTTATAGACTGAAACTAGATGCTCTCAGAACTAAATTTAATGCTTCTGTTGCACTGATGTGCTTTCACGGCAGAAAACATTTTGGAAGACAGGGGCAACTATCCCCATCCAGGCGGCCCCAGGCGACAGATAGGAGAATGGCCCCCAGATATGAGGTTAGCTGCGATAGAAGTCAGGCCTGCCTGGTCAAATAAGCAGTCCCGGACCATGTGGCCATGATTCTAGCAGGATGGGGCGGGACTACAGGTGGCACTGTTATCGCCACTGAAATACCTCATATGTATGACAGGAAAATCATGCGATCAAGATCCGCGCTATAAGCTCTTAGCCCTGGGGAAGGACACCCCAGTGAACCAACCATCCCCAGCTATGGACAACTAACCTGGTTGATTGGACTCGTCAGTCCAGTAAAGCAACCAGTCTAGGACAGCGTCCACTCTGATATCAAAAGAAGTGGAAGTCGGATGTGCTGGTTCTGACTTTGTCAGGGAGGGGCATGAAGGGCAGCACAACACAGCTCCTCTCATAGGACAGACAATATTTGATGTTCTTTCAAAGTTAAAGTTCATAAAGTGTTGTTGCACACCTTGTAGAAGTTGAAAACGCCAGTCATGCTAAGATAGTGCAATTGCAAATCAAGCATTGAAAAATGCAGACTGATGGGAAACTTCTGTGCAGGAGAGTATAAGTGCTGTGATGGGGACTGGCATACGTGCAAGCTTTTTCCCTTTGATGTCTGACACAAAAGGGATACCCAGAGATGTGTTTCAGCTGTACCAGACACCATAGATGACAAACGGTGCTGTGGTTATAACAAAGGCATAGAAACCCTGCATGAAAAATGAAAAGAATGAAGGGGGGGGGGGGGGACTAAGTGACTGGTGTTGACTGAATGACAAGGGAAACGACTGAATGTAGAGCCAGCAGGTAGCTCTTCGGTCAGCTCTACCCAGGTAGGCAGTGTGTTGTGTAAACAACTGCGTCAATTGTAAAGCATTTAGAGCTTTGTTTCTAACCAATGATGGGCGCTATACAACTACAACTACTCTTATTATTGCTGCTGCTGCTGCTACTACTAATACTACTGTTACTACTACTACTACTGCTGCTGCTACTGCTGCTGCTACTACTACTGCTGCTACTTCTACTGCTGCTGCTACTACTACAACTACTACTACCACTGCTGCTACTGCTACTACTACAACTACTACTGCTACTACTACAACTACTACTACCACTACTACTGCTGCTACTGCTACTACTACAACTACTACTACCACTACTATTGCTGCTACTGCTACTACTACAACAACTACTACTACAACAAAACTACTACTACTGTTACCGCTGTTAGTCCTGCGACAACTACTACCACTGCCGCTGCTATACTGCTATTACTGCTGCTGTTGCTACTACTAATACTACAACTACTGTTGCTGCTATTACTACTACTACTCCTACTGCTGCTACTACTACTACTATTGCTAATGCTACCACCACCACCACCACCACCACCAACCACTACTATTACTGCTACTTCTGCTACTATAACAACAGCAGCAGCAGCAGCAACTGTTGCTGCTGCTGCTACTGCTGCTGCTGCTACTACCACTACTACTACTATTACTACTGCTAATGCTACTATTACCACTACTACTACTACTGCTACCACTACTACTACTACTGTTACTAAGACTAGAATCACTACTACTACTACTATTGATGGTACTACTACTACTACTACTATACCGTTATGACTACTACAACTACTACTACTACTTCTATTACTATACTACTATTACTACTACTACTAGTGCTGCTGCTACTGCTGCTGTTGCTGCTATTACTACTACCACCACAACTATAACAACTACAACTACTACACCAAATACCACTACTACTGCTACTAGTATTACTACTACTACCACTGCTACTGCTACTACTTCCACTACTACTACCACCACCACTACTACAACTACTATAACTACAACTACAACCACTACTCCTCCTACTACTACTAGACTCTGCAGTTCACATATGTTATATGCCAAGCTGTGGTGCAAAACTATTCACAAAGTTCTTTTCATAGTCCATTAGCACCATTCTTCAGTTTTTGTTTGTTTGTTTTGTAAGTGAATCCTTTTCTTACACTTTATCTCTAAGAATCAGCTTGTGATTGTCAGTGTAGTTTTCTTTCTACATCCATTTTGCAACCAATTTGAGGAGCTAAGTGATTGTTCGTGCTTCGTTTTCATTGCCTTGAATGTTTTGTCTTCCCTGAAGAAGACCAAAAAGGTCGAAATGCGTTGTGTTTGTCTTGTATAGTACTTTTTCTTTTGAGTTTGTTTCAATTTCCACCTGCAGTCACCTCACCCTGAAGCTAGTTAGGACAGCCTTAGCTTGATACCTTATTCTCAAAACTGGTTTTGAACTCATTTTGCAACTGATCATCTTTACTTTCAGTGAAACTTTCTATATTATTAAAACATTATAAACGAAGTGGGGAAAATTGTCCTAATGTTCTTCTGCCGACTGCATGTCCGGAAAGAGTGTGTGTGTGTGTGTGTGTGTGTGTGTGTGTGCGTGCGTGCGTGCGTGCGTGCGTGCGTGCGTGTGTCGTCTGTCTGTGTCTGTCTGTATCTGTCTGTCTGTCTGTGTCTCTAAACTGTCTGTCTGTCTCTATGTCTGCGTATCTGTGTCTCTGTCTCTGCATCTGTCTCTGTGTCTGTGTGTGTGAGGAGAGTATGTGTGTGTGTGTGTGTGTGTGTGTGTGTTGTGTGTGTGTGTGTGTGTGTGTGTGCCTGTTTGAGAACAAGTGTTGTAAAATACATGAAAATGGATTAAACAATCAAGTTTGGTGCATGAATGAGAGGAGAGAGAGAGATTGAGACAGAGAAGATTGAGAGAGAGAGAGAGGAGGAAGAGAGATTGAGAGAGGGGGGGAGAGAGAGAGAGAGACAGTATGTGTGTGTGTGTGGTGTGTGTTGTGTGTGTGTGTGTGTGTGTGGTTGTGTGGTGAATGTGTGTGTGTGTGTGTGTGTGTGTGTGTGTGTGTGTGCGCGTGCATGCATGTGTGCGTGCGTGTGTGCGTGCATGCGTGATATGTGGGTGGTGTGTGTGTGTGTGTGTGGTGTGGTGTGTGTGTGTGTGTGGTGACAGAATGAGAGAGCAAGAGGGAGAGAGTATGCTATCTACCCACCAGCCCCAACACCACCTCTTTGGTTTTTTTAACTCAAAGACCAAAATTATCAATTACATAACTAACAATACTTCAATAAACAACCATAAAGAGAGAGAGAGAGAGAGACAGACAGACAGAAACAGAGACAGAGAGACAGAGACAGAGAGAGAGAGAGATCAGAGAGACAGAGACAGAGAGAATTATAATATTTTCATTTTCGTATTCTAAAACATCATATGCTAAATATTACTGTGGATTGTGAATAACCACAACAATACACCAAGAAAATCAACAGTAATCAGGACACACATTTATCACAAAGTAGTTACAGTACTTCAAGAAATCAATAGTATTAGGACATTATTCAAGTAGTGATAATGCACCTATAAAATCAGTACTCATTCATTGTGATGTAATTACAATCATTAACCAAAAGTAAACATATCTCTCATTTCTCATTATCTGGTTACAAAAATCAGAAGTTAGGGAGCAGCGTAACAGTTTAAATATGTAGCGAAACAGGAGGTGTGTCCTGGTACATGTATTTTGTCTCTAATAGTAATGAAAGAGAGAGAGAGTGTGAGAGAGAGAAAGAGAGAGAGAGAGAGAGAGAGAGAAAGGGAAAAAATAAGCACAAAGTCAGTGGCTTTTCTTTTATCCAGCCCTCTTACAAAACAAAAGAAGTCTGCTAACACATGAAAGAAGAAGAAAAAGAAACACCCGAAGGTGCTGGGGAGGACCCAGAGAAGCACTGTCTTCACCTGCCTTTAGAGCAGTCCTGTACCACCCTTGGAGGCCTGCGCTGTGTTGACGATGGGTACAGGCACGCGCAGGACACTCCATTAAGACATCAAGGGACATAACTGCTCCTGAACAGAGGTAAATCAGACTACAGGATGCAGCTCTTAACAGCCTTAAAGTAGCATCCCCATGGGTGTACCAGCCCGTATTTCATGACTGCAGAGCCCACCGGCGAAAAACCCTCCAGCTGCCGAGCACACCCCACAGACCCAACCACCCCTGCCCACGGACAGATGAAGACAGTGCCACTCCAGACACAGCCAAGCTTTCGCCATACGGTCTTATGTGCCCTCAAGAGAGAATCCAAAGTTGTAGTCTTTCCCACTGTCAACAGGACTTTCCCTGTGGTCAGTGGGTCTTTCCTCACCGTCACTGGACCTTTCTCCAGGGTCAGCCTAGTTTAGGCAAAGAAGAAAAAGAAACACCCGAAGGTGCTGGGGAGGACCCAGAGAAGCACTGTCTTCACCTGCCTTTAGAGCAGTCCTGTACCACCCTTGGAGGCCTGCGCTGTGTTGACGATGGGTACAGGCACGCGCAGGACACTCCATTAAGACATCAAGGGACATAACTGCTCCTGAACAGAGGTAAATCAGACTACAGGATGCAGCTCTTAACAGCCTTAAAGTAGCATCCCCATGGGTGTACCAGCCCGTATTTCATGACTGCAGAGCCCACCGGCGAAAAACCCTCCAGCTGCCGAGCACACCCCACAGACCCAACCACCCCTGCCCACGGACAGATGAAGACAGTGCCACTCCAGACACAGCCAAGCTTTCGCCATACGGTCTTATGTGCCCTCAAGAGAGAATCCAAAGTTGTAGTCTTTCCCACTGTCAACAGGACTTTCCCTGTGGTCAGTGGGTCTTTCCTCACCGTCACTGGACCTTTCTCCAGGGTCAGCCTAGTTTAGGCAAAGAAGAAAAAGAAACACCCGAAGGTGCTGGGGAGGACCCAGAGAAGCACTGTCTTCACCTGCCTTTAGAGCAGTCCTGTACCACCCTTGGAGGCCTGCGCTGTGTTGACGATGGGTACAGGCACGCGCAGGACACTCCATTAAGACATCAAGGGACATAACTGCTCCTGAACAGAGGTAAATCAGACTACAGGATGCAGCTCTTAACAGCCTTAAAGTAGCATCCCCATGGGTGTACCAGCCCGTATTTCATGACTGCAGAGCCCACCGGCGAAAAACCCTCCAGCTGCCGAGCACACCCCACAGACCCAACCACCCCTGCCCACGGACAGATGAAGACAGTGCCACTCCAGACACAGCCAAGCTTTCGCCATACGGTCTTATGTGCCCTCAAGAGAGAATCCAAAGAAAAAATAAGCACAAAGTCAGTGGCTTTTCTTTTATCCAGCCCTCTTACAAAACAAAAGAAGTCTGCTAACACATGAAAGAAAACATTGTACAGAACTACATATCAACACATACACTACAACTATGAATGCATAACAGTTCAGAATGAATAATACAATATATATGTAGAGGAAGAAAGTGTGGGATGGTGTGAGGGTGGAAGGGTTGGAAGACGACTGACAGAGAGAGATGGGGGGGGGGAAGGGAGGAGAGAGAGAGAGCGAGAGAGAGAGAGAGAGAGAGAGAGAGAGAGAGAGAGAGAGAGAAGAGAAATGTTCTTTATTGAGGGAAAGGAATAAGCACTAAGTCAGTGGCTTTTTTTCATCCAGCCCTCAAACGTAGGAAAGGTATGCAAATATATGAAAGAAATCATTGCACAGAACTGCATATGAATCCATATATAACAATGAATACACAGCAATTTTGAATGAAGAATGCAATATGTAATTAGAGGAAGAAAGAGTGGGAGGGAGGTAGGGATGGAGAACGACCAATGAAAGGAGAGTGAGAGTGGGGGTGGGGGAGTGAAGAAAGAAAATGAAGGGACAGAGTCTCTGACAGAGAGGGAGAGAGAGACAGGGAGAGAGACAGAGATAGAGAGACAGAGACAGACATGACAGAGACAGAGAGAGAGGGGGGGGAGAGAGACAGAGATAGAGATACAAAGACAGAGACAGACATGACAGAGACAGAGAGAGAGAGCTAGAGAGAGAGAGAGAGAGAGAGAGAGAGAGAGAGAGAGAGAGAGAGAGAGAGAGAGAGAGAGAGCAATCACAGTCCTTCAACCAAAATGGACAGTACGTATTTCCCAACATCCAGTAGTGAAGACTAGTCACATGACAGTGCACATGAGAACCATTTCAGTGACAAGAGACAGAGTCTTTGACACAGAGAAAGAGACAGACAGACAGACAGACAGAGACAGACAGACAGACAGAGACAGACATGACAGAGGCAGAGAGAGAACAATCACAAATTTTCAACCAAAAAGGGAAAGCACCTATTTCCCAGCACTTGGCCTCCCCTACAAAAAAGTAATGAAAATTAGTCACATAGAGAGAGAGAGAGAGAGAGAGAGAGAGAGGAGAGAGAGAGGAGAGAGAGAGAGAGAGAGAGAGAGAGTTTTCATTTTGTAAGATAAACCGATTTCAAACAGTAATCAACAGATTCACTCTGCATCTGAAGATCACAAATGACTGATCACCCAACACCCTATTTTGTTTCACGGCCATTGAGTTAAACTCCATGTTTCTAGCATACCCAGGGTGGTGCACTGCCCATTTCTCTAGGTGATTACAACACTTGTTTTCAGATCATCAGCACCCAGACATCTTCAGATTCACATCCTTCAGGTAGTTCAGCTATTCACTACAGATACTAACCACAGCACTGTGGGCCACAACTTCAAGCTGAAGAAACACTGCCAGCAGAAATACAGATGCACAAAACCTGTACTGATTGGATGCCTCACTGTATACACACACACACACACACACACACACACACACCACACACACACACACACACACACACACACCAAAAGGGTGCCTGCCAGAAGTGTCAAATTTTGACGTTTTCACTTTTTCGTATAAATCTGTTCAGACTCATTTTCTTTCATAAGCTGTCAACATTTTTCCTGTCCAACAATAAATGACTGATCTATCGTTCAGCACTTCAAAGCAGCGTCATATCCAGAAATGACAAAGCTCCACCTGACAGAGCGACCTAAGGGCAGGCAACACTTTCCAGCATTTGTCTGCAGTCAGGGAATCTGGAATCCTAACTGAGGGGCCTGCCAGAGAGGATCACAGAGCACAAGCATGTGTGGTCTAACTGAGGGGCCTGCCAGAGAGGATCACAGAGCACAAGCATGTGTGGTCTAACTGAGGGGCCTGCCAGAGAGGATCACAGAGCACAAGCATGTGTGGTCTAACTGAGGGGCCTGCCAGAGAGGATCACAGAGCACAAGCATGTGTGGTCTAACTGAGGGGCCTGCCAGAGAGGATCACAGAGCACAAGCATGTGTGGTCTAACTGAGGGGCCTGCCAGAGAGGATCACAGAGCACAAGCATGTGTGGTCATTGCAGACTGGCGCTACATGCACAGGGTTAAGCGCTGGCCGCTCACCGCTGACATTGACGCCTGTAAAGAGGAAAGCCTGTAAAGAGGAAAGCCGGTAAAGAGGAAAGCCTGTAAAGAGGAAAGCCGGGCTGGTATCAGACTCCCCACCAGAAAGCTTCATGAGTCATTGTCTGTCTGTAGGCCCTGGACAGCGGCTATGGCATAAGGATGCAAAGACACTGCGCTTTTACTGAAGACACAGTGTGTGTGCGTGTGCGTGTGTGTGTGTGTGTGTGTGTGTCTTTGAGTGTGTGTGTGTGTGTGTGTGTGTGTGTGTGTGTGTGCGTGTGTCTTTGTGTGTGTGTGTGTGTGTGTGTGTGTGGTGTGTGTGTGCGTGTCTTTGAGTGTGTGTGTGTGTGTGTGTGTGTTTGTACAAGTGTGTGTACATGTGTGTGTGCATGCATATGTATGAGTGCATGTTTATGCTTGCATAAATGCACATATATGTGTGTGCATGTGATCCTGCACACACGTGCGTGCCTGTGTGTGTATGTCTGTATGTGGTGTGTGTATATGGTGTGTGTGTGTGTGTGTGTGTGTGTGTGTGTGTGGTGTGTGTGTGTGTGTGTGTGTTGTGTGAGTGTGTGTGTGTGTGTAATAACATTTCACCTGGTACAGACAGTTGACCTCCATGGGCTCGCAGAACAGCACAATGCCATTTCCAGCAATGCCAAAGAGAAGGTAAGATGTCCTCTCTGCTGTCTGCTGGTTGTTACTGAGCACAATGTTGTCACCTTTCTTCTGGTCATGGAAAGTCAGTGCTGCAGGCTGAAAAGTAGCACAACATTTGATTTTCATCAACACTGAGATTGAGATAATGCCACATACTGACAGTGATATGACATACTGAATGAGACAATACCACTTACTGACAGTGATAGGACATACAGAATGAGATAATACACCATACTGACAGTGATATGACATACTGAATGAGACAATACCACTTACTGACAGTGATATGACATACAGAATGAGATAATACACCATACTCACAGTGATATGACATACAGAATGAGATAATACCACATACTAACAGTGATATGACATACATAATGAGATAATACACCATACTGACAGTGATATGACATACAGAATGAGATAATACACCATACTGACAGTGATATGACATACAGAATGAGATAATACCACTGACAGTCATATGACATACAGAATGAGATAATACCACAGACTGACTGATATGACATACAGAATGAGATAATACCACAGACAGTGATATGACATACAGAATGAGATAATACCACTGACAGTGATATGACATACAGAATGAGATAATACCACAGACAGTGATATGACATACAGAATGAGATAATACCACTGACAGTGATATGACATACAGAATGAGATAATACCACTGACAGTCATATGACATACAGAATGAGATAATACCACAGACTGACAGTGATATGACATACAGAATGAGATAATACCACAGACTGACTGATATGACATACAGAATGAGATAATACCACAGACAGTGATATGACATACAGAATGAGATAATACCACAGACAGTGATATGACATACAGAATGAGATAATACCACAGACAGACAGTGACATGACATATAGAATGAGATAATACCACAGACAGACAGTGATATGATATACAGAATGAGACAATACCTGGGATAGACAGTGATATGACATACAGAATGAGATATTTTTTATCTGAAAGAGATCATGATAATATAACAGACAACGATGTGAGACTGACTGAGATAATACAAGAGACAATTATGCCAGATTAAGTGAGATAGTCCAACCGACAATGATGAGAAACAGAGAATGAGATAACAGAACAGACGGTGATGTGAGACAGAGAGAAAGATAACATAACACAGTGATGTGAAACAATAAGATAATGTAACAGACAATGATGTGCAAAAGAGAGTAACAAGACAATACAATAATGATGTCAGACAGACAATGAGATAATACAACAGACAGTGATGTGAGATAGGCAGTGGTACAATACAACAGTGATATAAAATAGACAGTGGTACAATACAACAGTGATATAAAATAGACAGTGGTACAATACAACGGTGAGATGAGACACACAGTGGTACAATACAACAGTGATATAAGACAGACAGTGGTACAATACAATAGTGATATGGAAGATACAGTGGCACAATACAAAAGTAATATGAGACACACAGTGGTACAATACAACAGTGATATCAGATAGACAGCGGTACAATACAACAGTGATATGAGACAGACAGTGGTATAATACAACAGTGATATGAGACAGACAGTGGTACAATACAACAGTGATATGAGACAGACAGTGGTACAATACAACAGTAATATGAGACAGACAGTGGTACAGTACAACAGTGATATAAGACAGACAGTGGTACAATACAACAGTGATATGAAAGACACAGTGGTACAATACAACAGTGATATGAGACACACAGTGGTACAATACAACAGTGATATGAGACAGACAGCGGTACAATACAACAGTGATATGAGACAGACAGTGGTACAATACAACAGTGATATAAGACAGACAGTGGTACAATACAACAGTGATATAAGACAGACAGTGGTACAATACAACAGTGATATGAGACAGACAGTGGTACAATACAACAGTGATATGAGACAGACAGTTGTACAATACAACAGTGATATGAGATACACAGTGGTTCAATACAACAGTGATATGAGACAGACAGTGGTACAATACAACAGTGATATGAGACAGACAGTTGTACAATACAACAGTGATATGAGATACACAGTGGTTCAATACAACAGTGATATGAAACAGACAGTGGAAAAATACAACAGTGATATCAGATAGACAGTGCTACAATACAACAGTGATATGAGACAGACAGTGGTACAATACAACAGTTATATAAGACAGACAGTGGTACAATACAACAGTGATATGAGACAGACAGTGGTACAACAGTGATATAAGACAGACAATGGTACAATACAACAGTGATACAAAATAGACAGTGGTACAATACAACAGTGATATAAATAATCAGTGGTACAATACAACAGTGATATAAGACAGACAGTGTACAATACAACAGTGATATAAAATAGACAGTGGTACAATACAACAATCAGATAAGATAGACAGTGGTACAATACAACAGTAATATGAGACAGACAGTGGTACAATACAACAGTGATATGAGACAGACAGTGGTACAAATACAATAGTGATATGAGACAGACAGTGGTACAATACAACAGTGATATGAGATAGACAGTGGTACAATACAATAGTGATATAGATAGACAGTGGAAAAATACAACAGTGATAAAAGACAGACAGTGGAAAAATACAACAGTGATATGAGACAGACAGTGGTACAATACAATAGTGATATGAGACAGACAGTGGTACAATACAACAGTGATATGAGACAGACAGTGGTACAATACAATAGTGATATGAGATAAACAGTGGTACAATACAACAGTGACATAAGACAGACAGTGGTACAATACAACAGTGACATGAGATAGACAGTGGTACAATACAACATTGAGATGAGACAGACAGTGGTACAATACAACATGAGATGAGACAGACAGTGGTACAATACAACAGTGATATAAAATAGAAAGTGGCACAACACAATAGACCTTGGTACAATACAACAGTCGTATGAGAGAGACAGTGGTACAATACAACAGTCGTATGAGAGAGACAGTGGTACAATACAACAGTCGTATGAGACAGACAGTGGTACAATACAACAGTGATATGAGACAGACAGTGGTACAATACAACAGTGATATAAGACACACAGTGGCACAATACAACAGTCATATGAGACAGACAGTGGTACAATACAACAGTGATATGAGACAAACAGTGGTACAATACAACAGTGATATGAGACAGGCAGTGGTACAATACAACAGTGATATGAGACAGACAGTGGTACAATACAAGAGTGATATGAGACAGACAGTGGTACAATACAACAGTGATATCAGATAGACAGTGGTAGAATACAACATTGAGATGAGACAGACAGTGGTACAGTACAACAGTAATATAAGACAGACAGTGGTACAATACAACAGTGATATGAGACACACAGTGGTACAATAAAACAGTGATATGAGACAGACAGTGGTACAATACAACAAGTGATATCAGAAGACAGTGTACAATACACAGTGATATGAGAAAGACATTGGTACAATACAACAGTGATATAAGACAGACAGTGGTACAATACAACAGTGATATGAGACAGACAGTGGTACAATACAAAGTGATATGAGACAGACAGTGGTACAATACAACAGTGATATCAGTAGCATGGTGAATACAACATTGAGATGAGACAGACGGTACAGTACAACAGTAATATAAGACAGACAGTGGTACAATACAACAGTGATATGAGACAACAGTGGTACAATAAAACAGTGATATGAGAAAGACATGGTACAATACAACAGTGATATCAGATAGACAGTGGTACAATACAGCAGTGATATGAGAAAGACATTGGTACAATACAACAGTGATATAAGACAGACAGTGGTACAGTACAACAGTGATATGAAACAGACAGTGGTACAATACAACAGTGACATGAGACAGACAGTGGTAAATACAACAGTGATATGAGACAGACAGTGGTACAGTACAACAGTGATATAAGATAGACAGTGGTACAATACAATAGCGATATGACAGACAGTGGTACAATACAACAGTGATATAGATAGACAGTGGTACAATACACAGTGATATGAATAGACAGTGTACAATACAACAGTCAGTAGATAACATGTACAATACAAAGTAATATGAGACAGACAGTGGTACAATACAACAGTGATATCAGATAGACAGTGGTACAATCAACGTGATTGACAACAGTGACAATACAACAGTGATATGACAGACAGTGGTACAATACAACAGTGATATGAGTACGTGGTACATACAACAGTGACGAGATAGCAGTGGTACAATACAACAGTATATGAGACAGACAGTGGTACAAGATACAACAGTGATCAATGATAGAGACGACAGTGGTACAATACAACAGTGATATGAGACGACAGTGGTACAATACAACAGTGATATGAGACAGACAGTGGTACAATACAACAGTGACATATAGACAGACAGTGGTACAATACAACAGTGATATGAGACAGACAGTGGTACAATACAACAGTGAATAGACAGACAGTGGTACAATACAACAGTGATATGAGACAGACAGTGGTACAATACAACAGTGATATAGATAGACAGTGGTACAATACAACAGTGATATGAGACAGACAGTGGACAATACAACAGTGATATGAGACAGACAGTGGTACAATACAACAGTGATATGAGAAGACAGTGGTACAATACAACAGTGATATGAGACAGACAGTGGTACAATACAACAGTGATATAGACAGACAGTGGTACAATACAACAGTGATATGAGAAGACAGTGGCACAATACAACAGTGATATGAGACAGACAGTGGTACAATACAACAGTGAATGAGACAACAGTGGTACAATACAACAGTGATATGAGATAGACAGTGGTACAATACAACAGTGATATGAGACAGACAGTGGTACAATACAACAGTGATATGAGATAGACAGTGGTACAATACAACAGTGATATAAAATTGACAGTGGTACAATACAACAGTGATATAAGACAGACAGTGGTACAATACAACAGTGATATGAGCCAGTGAGATGACCTATAGATAGTGATGTAGGACTAAGGCACAGAGAATGAAACAACAGTCAGAGAGAGTCGGACACAGACAGACAGAGAGAACACAATAGAAAGCGATGTGAAACAGAGAGAGAGTGAGTCAGACACAGACAGACTGAGCGAATCGGAGAGAGAGAGATACAATTACAGATGTGAGACACAGACATACAAAGAGAATACAACAGATTGTGATGTCAAACAGACAGAGAGACAGACAGACAGAGGGTTCAGTTTCAGTTTCAGTTTCGTCAAGGAGATATAAAGTTTTGCATGCAGACTGTTCCATACACTCAACACCATGTCTGCTTAGATTCGAGACCACACTACGCAAAATTTAAAGCTGATGGATGATTGAGTTAATGACTAAGATGAGAGAATAAAAGACGTGGGTCTCATGGCTACGACTTAGCAATGTATAACCTGCGCATTAGCCCAATCCGCTGCTCAGACTACCTAACAAACATTGTCTGTGCCATCATTATCAATGTATGTGTGTGTGGTGAGTGTACACATGTGTGTATGTGTGGGGGGGGTTGGTGGGCATGAGACTTTGTGTGTGTGTGTGTGTGTGTGCGTGTGTGTGTGTGTGTGTGGTGTGTGTGTGTGTGTGTGTGTGTGTGTGTGTGTTGTGTGCGTGCCAGTATATGCGATGCATATGGAATTGTGACCGTATGCATGTGTGTGTGTATGTGTGTATGCATGTGCATATGAAAGCATGTGTGACCTTTGGTCTTGTGCTAGCATGCTCCTGCACACACACGTGAGCATGTGTGTGTACCTATATGTGTGTATGTGTGCCTGCGTACATGGATACACGCGCAAATGTACACACGTGTGCCCACATGTGTGTGTATATGTGGGTGTGTGAGCATGCCCACACATGTGTATGTATGATTGTGTGTGTGTGTGTGTGTGTGTGTGTGTGTGTGTGTGTGTGTGTGTGTGTGCATGTGTGTGTGTGTGTGTGTGGGTGTGTAAGTGAGTGTGTGTGTGTGTGTGTGTGTGTGTAAGTGAGTGTGTATAGTGAGTGTGTGTGTGTGTGTGTGTGTGCGTGCGTGTGTATGTGTGTATGTGTGTGTGTGTGTAAGTATGTATAAGTATGTGTGTGAGTGTGTGTGTGTGTGTGTGTGTGTGTGTGTGTGTGTGTGTGTGTGTGTGTGTGCATGCACGCACGCCTCTGTGTGTATGTGTATGCCTCTGTATGTACGTGTGTGTGCGTGCACGCCTCTGTGTGTATGTGTATACCTCTGCATGTATGTGTGTGTGCATGTGTGTCTGTGTATGATTTAAGGGGAAAAAGTATGAAGGCCACCTCTACTATCAACTTCATAGCATGTGATCCATTCATGAAAACACAGTTCAAACTTAGTTTTCCTTCTTCAACACGTTCAAGTTTGTTGGTTGGTTGGTTTGTTGTTCAGTTTCTGCATAACAAGCACATACTGTCAGTTGTTCAGACATCCTACCAATGAAATCACACAAACACCACAGACACTGACAATAAAGGAGACAGATCATGGATTTAACACAAGGCACTGAAATCACTCAATAAAGGAGACAGATCATGGATTTAACACAAGGCACTGAAATCACACCAACACCACAGACACTGACAATAAAGGAGACAGATCATGGATTTAACACAAGGCACTGAAATCACTCAATAAAGGAGACAGATCATGGATTTAACACAAGGCACTGAAATCACTCAATAAAGGAGACAGATCATGGATTTAACACAAGGCACTGAAATCACTCAATAAAGGAGACAGATCATGGATTTAACACAAGGCACTGAAATCACACCAACACCACAGACACTGACAATAAAGGAGACAGATCATGGATTTAACACAAGGCACTGAAATCACTCAATAAAGGAGACAGATCATGGATTTAACACAAGGCACTGAAATCACTCAATAAAGGAGACAGATCATGGATTTAACACAAGGCACTGAAATCACTCCAACACCACAGACACTGACAATAAAGGAGACAGATCATGGATTTAACACAAGGCACTGAAATCACTCAATAAAGGAGACAGATCATGGATTTAACACAAGGCACTGAAATCACATCAACACCACAGACACTGACAATAAAGGAGACAGATCATGGATTTAACACAAGGCAATGAAATCACTCAATAAAGGAGACAGATCATGGATTTAACACAAGGCACTGAAATCACACCAACACCACAAACACTGACAATAAAGGAGACAGATCATGGATTTAACACAAGGCACTGAAATCACTCAATAAAGGAGACAGATCATGGATTTAACACAAGGCACTAAAATCACACCAACACCACAGACACTGACAATAAAGGAGACAGATCATGGATTTAACACATGGCACTGAAATCACACCAACACCACAGACACCGACAATAAAGGAAACAGATCATGGATTTAACACATGGCACTGAAATCACTCCAACACCACAGACACTGACAATAAAGGAAACAGATCATGGATTTAACACATGGCACTGAAATCCAGTGGATGTATAGGTACTAGGCAGGATCCTCTTAGCCTTTTTTTTTTCTTGGAACCACTGAAACAGCACAGAAGAACAATACATTCAAGCATGTTCTCTATATCCTATTCTAAAACTCTCCATGAGCTCAATTAACAAGGTGAAAAAACCTAGCTCCTCTGTTCTTTTACCATTCTCAAGGTCTATCTGAACAATTGTAGAAGTAAAAAATCTCCATACCCTCAACATCTATCAGAACTCAATACAGAAGAAAACCCAAGTCACATACATTATCCATCAGTAGGATCAATTAGAACTCATGAAGATGAAAAGCCAAGACTCCATGCATTACCCTTTGCTGAAGATCTATCAAATCCCAATACAGTTCTAAGAAAACCTCAAACCCCACACATTACCCTATCCTGAAGATCTATCAAATCCCAATACAGTTCTAAGGAAACCTCAAACCCCACACCTTACCCTACCCTGAAGATCTATCAAAATCCAATACAGTTCTAAGGAAACCTCTAACCCCACACCTTACCCTACCCTGAAGATCTATCAAAACCCAATACAGTTCTAAGGAAACCTCTAACCCCACACCTTACCCTACCCTGAAGATCTGCCAGAGTTCATGAAAGGAGAAACACTGAGATCCTACACCTTACCAGAACCATTCTGAAGGTTGATCAACAAGGCCCAAGTGAAAATGTGGCCAACACCAACGCTGATCACAAACACAAATGCTTCCACACGCTCCTATCATGACTGGGCTGACCACAGTCAAACCACTACTGACTAAAATAGGTGCCAGGGTGAATAGCCCATGTTCTGTAATGATGTACCAGTGACTAACTGGCTGGGGTAAAGAGGCAGAACCCTGACTATGGGAGACAACTGCCTGGAACATCACAACTTCACTGACATCAGTTAAGGAACTTGGACAACAGACGTTGAAGACACCTGATGTCTTGAGAGACAATCACAATTCTGGCCTCTCCAGCACTCTCATCATAATGGCCACAGAGATGAGAGAAAGAGTGACACTGGATACAGGCAGTCCCTCTTCCATGATTCCTACCCTTACTGACACAGATTGACTGATCTTTATCCTCCTACAGTCCACAAGGACTTCTGGTAGTGATACACACTGACCCTTTTCCTCCCACAGTCCACACAGACATCAGGTACACACTGACACTTTTCTTCCCACAGTCCACACACACATCAGGTACACACTGACCCTATTCCTCCCACAGTCCACACAGACATCAGGTACACACTGACCCTTTTCCTCCCACAGTCCACACAGACATCAGGTACACACTGTGACGAGATGAGTAAGTGTTAGGTAGGTCCTCTAGGGGAAGGACTAGGGATAATTTCTCAATGGGAATTACCTTAACATTTCACCTACACCCTCTCTCTTACTAGTGGTGGAAGGAGCAACTTTCCGGTACTAGTCATTGAAGAAATTTTTATTTTATACCGGGACTGGGTAAAATACGGAACAGTGGCTCTGAGATAGTTTTCCTTAGGCCTGTACTATTATAAGTACTTGTAGCTCCGAGAGACAGAATTGAAGAGAGAAGTTCAAACATTCAACATTTGATTGAACAACAAAGAACTGCCACAAGTTATGTGCATTTTCACACATCAACTTTTATTGTTTACACATAGGTAAGTATTAACGGGTCAATTCCATAGGCTAGGGTTTAATTCTCATTGGACTACCACAATGAGGGGCCCTTCCTCACTCCTACTTTACTCGCTTGCACTCAGTGCCACAAGCTTAAGTTGGCATACAGGGGGGGGGGGGGGGGGGTTCAGTCTAAGTTACACTGAATGTATATGGTTATTATACATCCACTTCGCTTGCAAATCACCCGGTGACTGTAGCCAGAGTGGTACTCATAGACTGGTTCTCCCTATGTCATCATAAAGTGAGGGCAAGGGTCTGATGGGTTTGAGTCCAGATGGTATGCCAACTTAGCTTTGCTTCGGAGAGGGTAGTTGATCTCTCCTGTGGTTGGTGACTGCCCCACTGGTGTAGATTGGTCGTCTGGTGTCGCCCTGGTGTTGGGCGAAGTCCCAGCTTCTGGTCCGGCCGCAATGTGTAGCGTGTCCAGGATAGCGTGGCCTGGATCACGTGACCAGGATAGGGTGACCAGGATCACGTGACCAGGATAGGGTGACCAGGATCGCGTGTCCAGGATAGCGTGGCCTGGCTCACGTGACCAGGATCCCAGTTTTTTCCTGGGAATGAACAGTGAATGACTGGAGATCAACGAGGGTACCGAGATTTTCTCACGCCTTCTCTAGTTGTCTCTTTGTCTTCCTCTGGTCTGGTCTACAGGTAGTCTTGAGGGGTCAGTGAAGGTGAGCCCTGTGTGTCTGGTATATATGCATTCTAGTTGCCGGATTCGATTTTGACAACCTGTCACTCACACATCAGGGGTGAGAGGGGGTGGGATCTAGTCTTATCACCAGTCGCCTCGGGAACCGTTTGATCCTAATCGGCATAGCTCACGGACTTCCGCGGCCAGTTTAATTTATGCGTCCGTATGGATACATATTATCGAGGAACGATTCCCGTGACATACGTTACAGTTCAGCCAGTGCACAAACTGTAGATATGAAAGGGCGGGGGGGGGGGGGGGGGGGGGGGGGGGGTGGTGGTGGGGAAGAGCACGGCAGAGGCGTCGTGCCTTTGTTTTCATGGGGTAGAGAGGGGGGAGGGGGGGGTGCGAGACGGGCCATTGCCACAATGAAATTGAAATTTTACTGTGTCGTAGCTACTCGGAGTGGGGAAGGAGAGTTGAGAGGGGGGGGGGGGGGGGTAGGTCAACAAGAACGAAAGGCGTCACGAGTTTATCGTGACGCAATTTCTTCATCTGTCATAGTTCGTGTCGGCCGTGCGATTTGCACTAAGCGGGAGAAAGGGGGAGAGGGGGGTTGAGAGGGGGGAGTGGGTATAGATTTGAAATCTATTTTTTTGTTTGGGTTTTAGTGGGACCGATGGGATGGTTTTGTCAGGCGTTTCATCACACACACTGACCCTTTTCCTCCACCAGTCCACACAGACATCAGGTACACACTGACCCTTTTCCTCCCACAGTCCACACACACATCAGGTACACACTGACCCTTTTCCTCCACCAGTCCACACAGACATCAGGTACACACTGACCCTTTTCCTCCCACAGTCCACACACACATCAGGTACACACTGACCCTTTTCCTCCTACAGTCCACACACACATCAGGTACACACTGACCCTTTCCCTTCTACAGTCCACACACACATCAGGTACACACTGACCCTTTTCCTCCCACAGTCCACACACACATCAGGTACACACTGACCCTTTTCCTCCTCAGTCCACACACACATCAGGTACACACTGACCCTTTTCCTTCTACAGTCCACACAGACATCAGGTACACACTGACCCTTTTCCTCCCACAGTCCACACAGACATCAGGTACACACTGACCCTTTTCCTCCCACAGTCCACACACACATCAGGTACACACTGACCCTTTCCCTTCTAAAGTCCACACAGACATCAGGTACACACTGACCCTTTCCTCCAACAGTCTACACAGACATCAGGTACACACTGACCGTCTTCCTCCCTCAGTCCACACACACATCAGGTACACACTGACCCTTTCCCTTCTACAGTCCACACACACATCAGGTACACACTGACACTTTCCTCCAACAGTCTACACACACATCAGGTACACACTGACCATTTTCCTCCTGCAGTCCACACAGACATCAGGTACACACTGACCCTTTTCCTCCCACAGTCCACACACACATCAGGTACACACTGACCCTTTCCCTTCTACAGTCCACACACACATCAGGTACACACTGACCCTTTTCCTCCTACAGTCCACACACACATCAGGTACACACTGACCCTTTTCCTCCCACAGTCCACACACACATCAGGTACACACTGACCCTTTTCCTCCCACAGTCCACACACACATCAGGTACACACTGACCCTTTTCCTCCAAAAGTCCACACACACATCAGGTACACACTGACCCTTTTCCTCCCACAGTCCACACACACATCAGGTACACACTGACCCTTTTCCTCCCACAGTCCACACACACATCAGGTACACACTGACCCTTTCCCTTCTACAGTCCACACACACATCAGGTACACACTGACACTTTTCCTCCCACAGTCCACACACACATCAGGTACACACTGACCCTTTTCCTCCCACAGTCCACACACACATCAGGTACACACTGACCCTTTTTCTCCCACAGTCCACACAGACATCAGCTACACCCTGACCCTTTTCCTCCTACAGTCTACACAGACAACAGGTACACATTGACCCTTTTCCTCCTATTGTCCACACAGACATCAGGTACACACTGACCCTTTTCCTCCCACCAGGGACACTGGATACAGACTAGGGCTCCCGATCACTTTTATGTTTCAGGGATTGTTTCACTCTCTGCTTTTGATTTTCAAGGGGCATTTTACACCCCCATTTGAACATTCTAAAGGGTGAAAGCAAGATACCTGGCTCTTATAGGGATCAATGTGCATGTGAATATTCTAAGTTTCTTGTCTTCAGAGTTTCCCAACAAACTCCAGGGTTCTGCATCCACCTATTGTTCTTGCCCCTGCTGCTCCAGTCTTTTGAATCTGTCCTTGCTGTTTGATCTGATATCTTGTTCAATAAAGCAACCACAGCAACCCTCCTGTTTCTTTATATCACACTCAGACAAGAAATGAGTGGTGAGCCGTCCATGTGTGTATGGTAAGAATCAGATTGCTATTGGGAATTCTGGTACAACAATGAACCTCACAGACCCTTCCTGAATGCATGCCTTTACCTTACGGTAATGTGCATGGTAATTGCTGAATGTGCTTTCCTTAGAATACTGTTGGTTCTGCCTGTTCTGTCTCTGTGTGTCTGAGGGCATGTAGGCGTTTGCCTGTTTTCACTGGAACTAATAAGTCATCAAATAATTTCAAGAAGAAGCAGACATGATTACAAGACACCTCTTTTTGCAACTACCTGTAATGACGGAAAATTTGAAGAAAATAAATGCAAAGCTTAGTTTGCACAGTGATCTTTGTATCTGGGTTTCTTCTTCATCTTTCTTTCTTTCCTTCATTTTTCTTTTCTGTCTGTTTCTCTCTGTCTGCAGACAATTCAGCCTTTCCTCCACTCTTTCTGCTTTTTTTTAAATTTCATTTAAAGCCATCTCTGGGGAGAAGTAGGTGACATGTTTTCTAGGTCAGAATACAAGTGGACAAAACGTGCAAAGATGATCACATCGAACTGAACAGGTATAACTTTCTTGACTGCACCTTCTCCAAACTGAGTAGGTGCTGCATGCGATGCGAACTCAGGGTAAAATATCTGTGCACAATGTTTTCATGTGTGTCAACAGTGTTGATGTGGCTGGCTGAGTTGCTTGCTCGTATCGTGCAGTTTTGGAAACTCTCTGACTGATGACAGAAGCTTCTGACTTTGTTGCACACTTCTGTCTTTGTAACTGAGCACACTCACCGCACTTTTAAAGGGCAATTAAACACATGACACAAGACTGTACGTGGGGAATCTCATGCACACAGTGAAAATGAACGGAGTGAATTTGAGCTCCAGTGCCTGAAATACACACAAAGTGTGCATCATCAGAGGCCCTGCAGACTGACCCTTTCCCTCCCAAAGTGAACAACACTGGACACGCACTGACTCTTTCCCTCACAAAGTGAACAACAACACTGAACACACTCACCCTTTCCCTCCCAAAGTGAACAACAACACTGAACACTCACCCTTTCCCTCCCAAAGTGAACAACAACGCCGGATACACAGTGACCTTTTCCCTCCCAAAGTGAACAACATCACTGGATACACACTGACCCTTTCCCTCCCAAAGTGAACAACATCACTGGATACACACCGACCCCTTCCCTCCCAAAGTGAACAACACTGGATACACACTGACCCTTTTCCTCCCAAAGTGAACAACAACACTGGACACACATTGACCCCTTCCCTCCCAAAGTGAACAACAACACTGGATACACACTGACCCTTTCCCTCCCAAAGTGAACAACAACACTGGACACACACTGACCCCTTCCCTCCCAAAGTGAACAACAACACTGGACACACACTGACCCTTTCCCTCCCAAAGTGAACAACAACACTGGATACACAGTGACCCTTTCCCTCCCAAAGTGAACAACAACACTGGACACACACTGACCCTTTCCCTCCCAAAGTGAACAACATCACTGGATACACACTGACCCTTTCCCTCCCAAAGTGAACAAGGACACCCGATACACACTGACCCTTTCCCTCCCAAAGTGAACAAGGACAATGGATACACACTGACCCTTTCCTCCCTAAGTGAACAAGGACACCGGATACACACTGACCCTTTCCCTCCCAAAGTGAACAAGGACACTGGATACACACTGACCCTTTCTCTCCCAAAGTGAACAAGGACACTGCATACACACTGACCCTTTCCCTCCCTAAGTGAACAAGGACACCGGATACACACTGACCCTTTCCCTCCCAAAGTGAACAAGGACACTGGATACACACTGACCCTTTCTCTCCCAAAGTGAACAAGGACACTGCATACACACTGACCCTTTCCCTCCCAAAGTGAACAAGAACACTGGATATACACTGACCCTTTTTCTCCCCCAGTCAGCAGGGTTACAGGATAGATGGCCTGTATTCTTTCATCTTTTTCTCCCACAGTCCATAAGGGCACTGGATACAGTGTGAGTGTGTGTGTGTGTGTGTGTGTGTGTGTGTGTGTGTGTGTGTGTGTGTGTGTGTTTGTGTGTGTGTGTGTATGTGCATGTGTGTATGTGCGCGTGTGTATGTGTCTGTGTGTGTATGTGTATGTGGTGAGACAGAGAGGAGAGAAATATATGACAATGTTTTTGTACATGTGAGGCAATGTTCTTTCTGTGCCTTGGCCTGGGCAGGCTGTACCTTGGTCTGGGCAGGCTGTACCTTGGCCTGGGCAGGCTGTACCTTGGCCTGGGCAGGCTGTACCTTGGCCTGGGCAGGCTGTACTGTGGCCTGGGCAGGCTGTACTGTGGCCTGGGCAGGCTGTACCTTGGTCTGGGCAGGCTGTACCTTGGCCTGGGCAGGCTGTACCTTGGCCTGGGCAGGCTGTACCTTGGCCTGGGCAGGCTGTACTGTGGCCTGGGCAGGCTGTACTGTGGCCTGGGCAGGCTGTACCTTGGTCTGGGCAGGCTGTACCTTGGCCTGGGCAGGCTGTAACTTGGTCTGGGCAGGCTGTACCTTGGCCTGGGCAGGCTGTGCCGTGGCCTGGGCAGGTTGTACCTTGGTCTGGGCAGGCTGTACCTTCGCCTGAGCAGGCTGAACAAGAAGATCAGCAGGGACGACCTTCAGCTGTCCAAGTTGGGCGACTTCTTGCTCCACACGGGCCACCGCCTCCTGGTCAATCAGCAGGCTGAAAGTGGTCACCACCTTGGCTCTAGGGGGTAAGACAAAGGAGCTGTCCAGGCTGCTGACTTTGGTCTTCAAGCCAGACGACATGCCACTGGCAGTATCTTGGGAGCCAACCTCAGCACGCTCCATTATATTTCCATGAACTGTCAGTGTCCCTTGGCGCTGGTTCAGATATGTCTTTGCCTCAGTTACTGCCTCCTCCACATCCCTGTAGACTCTGTGCAGCTGGTTGTTCAGATGCTTTTCTTTGGCTTTGATGGAGGACTCCAAGCGCTCACACATGGTGCGTATTTCTGCCTTGGTCAGCTGCAACTGTTCTTTCATGTCCTGCAGGTGCTGCTCTAGCTGCTGGATGGCCTGACTGAGATGTGCTTCGTCAGTACGGAGCTTGGCCCTCATGTCTGCCAGCTCAGCCCGTGCCTCCTCCACCTTTGTTTCCAGCTGGCTCAGGTCCGGGCACTGGCGGTGGTCTGTTGTGGCACAGAGCATGCAGATGGACGCTCCATGGGTGGGGCAGAAAACCTCGCAAATTTTATCTGTATGTGTGGAGCAGAAGGAAGGGTGGCTGGATGCCAGCCTTTGGGCGGTCATCGATGACAGCTGCTCCACAGTGTGATGGCGCAACATGGACATTCTTGTATGAAT
>CM065726.1:16933365-16960865 GCA_033310375.1 Conus canariensis
GGCTGGAGAAGTGCCGGGAACCGAAACCGAAACTACATCTCCTGCAAACGCTTTGAACATGGTAAAACTCTTTGAGTTTTAGTCAGACATAAACAATATCGGTGATTTGACCATGGTGAAGTAAAACGACAAAGTAATAAACTTACAAAAAGACAGAATCTTACTTACTTGCTGTTAAAGTCTATTTTGTTGATCAGTCAGTGTCGTCGAACCCACCATGTCTGGCCGAACAGGAACGCCACCAAGCCGTGTGACGTCACAGTCACATGATCCATACGTAATAATAATAATAAGAAGAAAAAGATTATTATTATTACTACTACTACTACTACTACTACTACTACTGTTATCATCATCATCGTCGTCGTCGTCGTCGTCATCGTCATCATCATCATAACAAAAATAAAATATCATAAGCATGATCATAATCATAATAATCTTCATCATAGTCATCATTTTTAATCTACAACAAAGTAACACGAACTCGAACCTCCACTTTATTTTTTTGATAGCGTGACAAGAGAGAGAGGGGGGGGAGGGGGAGAGAGAGAGAGAGAGAGAGAGAGAGAGAGAGAGAGAGAGAGAGAGAGAGAGAGAGAGATGGATATAGACATAGATAGGCCTATAGATAGATAGATAGATAGATAGATAGATATAGATATAGGCCTATTAATATGTGTGTGTGTGTGTGTGTGTGAGAGAGAGAGAGAGAGAGAGAGAGAGAGGCTGAGACATAGAGATGGATGTAAAGATAGATAGATAGATAGATAGATAGATAGATAGATAGATAGATAGATAGATAGATAGATAGATAGATAGATAGAAATACATTAATGTATATCTTTACTCAAACTTATGAGCGTGTCCGACTACACCCAGTCTGTGTGTCTTTATTCATCTGTCGGAATAGCTCAGTTGGTAGAGCGCCGGACTCGTAATCTTGGTGATCCTGGGGTTGCGGGTTCGAATCTCCGCCTGGGCGTTTCGGTACAGGATAGATTTTTCATTCGGAGTTGACATTGGTTCTGACTTCATTTCCTATACAGTCCTTCGAATGAGACTATAAACCGAGGTTCCGTGTGTGAATGCACGCATAATATCTTACACACATGTAAAATCCCATCACCAACTTTCGGAAGAATAGGCCAGTTTGGCCGTTGGTATGGATGACACGTTACACATAGCATGCACCCTGCGTGAGAAATGGAAAGAATGAAGGAAGTAAAGAAAATGAGTGAATGATATTGAACGATATTGACTGGATGACACGGGAAACGACTGAATGAAGCGTCAGCTGGCAGCTCTTCAGTCGGCACTACCCAGGTAGGCAGCCCGTTGTGTAAACGAGTGTTGATTGTAAAGCGCTTAGAGCTTGGTCTCTAGCCGAGAATAGGCGCTATATAAGTATTCATTGTTGTTGTTGTTGTCCGTCTACACCCAGTCTGTGTGTCTTTATTCATCTGTGTGACTACATCCAGTTTGTGTGACTTTATTCATCTGTGTGACTACATCCAGTCTGTGTGACTTTATTCATCTGTGTGACTACATCCAGCCTGTGTGTCTTTATTCATCTGTGTGACTACATCCAGTCTGTGTGTCTTTATTCATCTGTGTGACTACACCCAGCCTGTGTCTTTATTCATCTGTGTGACTACATCCAGTCTGTGTCTTTATCCATCTGTGTGACTACATCCAGCCTGTGTCTTTATTCATCTGTGTGACTACATCCAGCGTGTGTTTTTATTCATCTGTGTGACTACATCCTGCCTGTGTCTTTATTCATCTGTGTGACTACATCCAGCGTGTGTCTTGATTCATCTGTGTGACTACATCCAGTCTGTGTCTTTATTCATCTGTGTGACGACATCCAGCCTGTGTCCTTATTCATCTGTGTGACTACATTCAGTCTGTGTCTTTATTCATCTGTGTGACGACATTCAGTCTGTGTCTTTATTCATCTGTGTGACTACATCCAGTCTGTATCTTTATTCATCTGTGTGACTACACCCAGTCTGTGTGTCTTTATTCATCTGTGTGACTACATCCAGTCTGTGTGACTTTATTCATCTGTGTGACTACATCCAGCCTGTGTGTCTTTATTCATCTGTGTGACTACATCCAGTCTGTGTGTCTTTATTCATCTGTGTGACTACACCCAGCCTGTGTCTTTATTCATCTGTGTGACTACATCCAGTCTGTGTCTTTATCCATCTGTGTGACTACATCCAGCCTGTGTCTTTATTCATCTGTGTGACTACATCCAGCGTGTGTTTTTATTCATCTGTGTGACTACATCCTGCCTGTGTCTTTATTCATCTGTGTGACTACATCCAGCGTGTGTCTTGATTCATCTGTGTGACTACATCCAGTCTGTGTCTTTATTCATCTGTGTGACGACATCCAGCCTGTGTCCTTATTCATCTGTGTGACTACATTCAGTCTGTGTCTTTATTCATCTGTGTGACGACATTCAGTCTGTGTCTTTATTCATCTGTGTGACTACATCCAGTCTGTATCTTTATTCATCTGTGTGACTACACCCAGTCTGTGTGTCTTTATTCATCTGTGTGACTACATCCAGCCTGTGTGTCTTTATTCATCTGTGTGACTACATCCAGTCTGTGTGTCTTTATTCATCTGTGTGACTACACCCAGCCTGTGTCTTTATTCATCTGTGTGACTACATCCAGTCTGTGTCTTTATTCATCTGTGTGACTACATCCAGCCTGTGTCTTTATTTATCTGTGTGACTACACCCAGCCTGTGTGTCTTTTTTCATCTGTGCCTACACCCAGTCTGTGTGTCTTATTCATCTGTGTGACTACATCCAGTCTGTGATCAACCGTCCCCATCAACACCTGATCCCCCAACCATCAACACCTGATTCAACCTCACAATCAACGCATGATCCCTCCCCATCAACACCTGATCCCCCACCCATCAACATCTGATTCAACCTCACAATCAACGCATGATCCCCATCCCCATCAACACCTGATCCCCCTCCAAATCAACACCTAATCACCTCCACATCAACACCTAATCCCCCCTCCCCATCAACACCTGATCCCCCTCCCCATCAACACCTGATTCCCCTCACCATCAACACCTGATTCCTCCTCCCCATCAACACCTGATACCCTCACCATCAACACCTGATCCCCTCCCATAGCCACACCTGATCCCCTCCCCATCAACACCTGATCCCCCTCCCCATCAACACCTGATCCCCTCCCCATCAACACCTGATCCCCTCCCCATCAACACCTAAACCCCCTCCCATCAACACTTAATCCCCCCTCCCCATCAACACCTGATCCCCCTCACAATCAACACCTGATCCCCTCTCCATCAACACCTGACCCCCCTCTCCATCAACCCTAACCCCCCACCTCCCCATCAACACCTAACCCCCCCCTCCCCATCAACACCTGATCCCCCTCCCCATCAACACCTACTCTCCCCTCACCATCAACACCTAACCTCCCTCCCCGACAACACCTAATTCCCCTCCCCATCAACACCTAATCCCCCTCCCATCAACACCTGATCCCCTCCCCATCAACACCTGATCCCCCTCCACATCAACACCTGATTCCTCTCCCCATCAACACCTGATCCCTCATCACAATCAACACTCCCCCCCCCCTCCCCATCAACACCTGATCTCCTTCCCACCAACACCTATCCCCCTCCACATCAACACCTGATCCCTCCCCATCAACACCTGATCCCAATCCCCATCAAGACCTGACCCTCTCCCCATCAACACCTGACCCTCTTCCCCATCAACACCTGACCCTCTTCCCCATCAACACCTGATCCCTTTCCACATCAACACCTGATCCCTCCTCCACATCAACACCTGACCCTCTTCCCCATCAACACCTGACCTCTTCCCCATCAACACCTGATCCTCTTCCCTATCAACACCTGATCCCTCTGCACATCAACACGTGATCCTCCTCCACATCAACACCTGATCCCTCCTACACATCAATACCTGATCCCCCCCCCCTCCCATCAAGTCCTGCTCCTCCCCATCAACACCTGATCCCCTCACCATCAACACCTAATCTCCTCCCCATCAACACTGATCCCCTCCCATCAAGACTGATCCCTCCCATCAACACCTCATCCTTCCCCATAAAACCTCATCCCTCTAAGTCAACACCTGATCCTCTCCATCAACACCTCATCCCTCCCCATCAACACCTCATCCCTTCCCCATCAACACCTCATCCCTTCCCATAAACACCTCATCCCTCCCATCAACACTCATCCCTTCCCCATCAACACCTCATCCCTTCCCCATAAACACCTCATCCCTCTAAGTCAACACCTGATCCTCTACCATCAACACCTCATCCCTCCCCATCAACACCTCATCCCTTCCCATAAACACCTCATCCCTCCCATCAACACTCATCCCTTCCCCATCAACACCTCATCCCTTCACCATCAACACCTCATCCTTCCACCTAAACACCTCATCTCTCCACTAAACACCTCATCCCTCCCCATCAACACTCATCCCTCCATCAACACCTCATCCCCTCCCCATCAACACCTCATCCCTCCCATCAACACCTCATCCCTTCCCATCAACACCTCATCCCTTCCACCTAAACACCTCATCCCTCCCATCAACAACTCATCCTTCCCATCAACACCTCATCCCTCCTATAAACACTACCTCCCTCTCCTCTCCCATCATACCTCATTCCCTCCCAACAACACCTCATCCCTTCGCCATAACACCTTACCCTCCATCAACACTCATCTTCCCATCAACACCTCATTCTCACACTTCCTACCCATAAGACCTCATCCTTCCCATTACACCATTCCTCTTCCCATCAACACCTCATCCCTTCCCCATCAACACCTCATCCTTCCTACCCTCATCCCTACAATCTCCTCTCCCTATCAACACTCATCCTTCCATCAACACTCACTACCCTCACCGTCCTCTCCCCATCAACACCTCAACCTTCCATCCCTATCCTCCCATCAACACCTATCCTCTCCATCCTGTATCCTCCATCAACATTCCATACTCATCTCCCCATCAACACTATCCCTCATCACACCTCATCCCCCCATCAACACTCATATTCCCTCTCATTATCCCATCAACACCTCATCCCCTCCCATCATCATCCCCCTCCCCATCACACTCATCCCCTCAATCACACCTCATCCTCCCTCCACTCATCCCCTCCCATCATCTCCCTTCCCCATCAACACCTATGTCTCCATCACACTATCTTCCATAACACCTCATCCCTCCCCATCGACACCTCATCCTTCCCATCAACAACCCAATATGCCCTCCCCAATTCATTTATCAACTTTCATCTTCCCATTTAGCCAGCTCATCAACACTGACCCTCTCATCAACACTCATTTTCCCCTAACACTCACCTTCCCCATCAAACATGATCTTCCCCATTAAACTCATCACATCAACACTATCCCTTCCACATCAACACTTCATCCCCTCCCAACACCTCATCCCTTCCCCATCAACTGTCATCCTTCCATCAACATTCATCCTTCCTATCAACACCTTCATCTTCAACACACTCATCTTCCCATCAACACTCACCTTCACTCAACCTATCCTTCCACATCAAACCTCCATTCCCATCCACCTCTCCCTTCACACAACACCTATCCCTCCCCATCAACTCATCCCTTCCTAACTCATTACTCTCCCATCAACACTTCATCATCTTCCAATAACTCACCACCTCATCCCTCATCCCATCAACACTATCCTCCCTCCATCCTCTTCCATACACTCATCCCTTCTATCAACACCTCATCCCCTCCAATCAAACATCCTTACATATCCTCTAACTCACCCTCCATCAACACCTCATTCCTCTCCCATCAACACTCATCCCTTCCTATCCCTCTTCCCCCAAATCAACACTCATCCCTTCCATCAACACTCATTCCTCTCCATCAACACCTCACCTTCCCATCAACACCTCAAGCAAACTATTCATAAAGTAACATGACATTAATGACATGGGGGGTGTGTGAGAGATGAGAGGAGATGAGAGAGGAGGAGGGAGAGAGAGGTGAGAGTGAGTAGAGAGAGAGAGGATGCACACACGCGCGCGCTCAAAGTACTGTCCCCAGTGCTTGTTTCTGTGTTTCTTTGTTCGTTGGTTGGTTAGTTGTTTTTGTTTCTTGTTTTTGAGTGTTTGTTTCTGTTTGTTTGTTTGTTTTTCTTTGTTTGTTTCAAGTATGTGTCAAATATTTTCGTATCATGTCAACATCCGATTGTCTCTAACGTGATCACAAACTGTGACCTTGCTGTATGTTGTGTTTGTTCGTTGTTTTTCCAGAATGATCATATACTTTTGTGCCATGTCCACATCCAATTCATCTCTAAAGTGATTCAACTCTGTGATCTGCTCCTGCGCACGCGCGCGCGCGCGCTGGCGCCGCGTGTGTGTGTGCTGTGTGTGTGTGTGGTGTGTGTGTGTGCATGTGTGTGTGAGTGGGCGGGGGGGCGGCGGGCGTCTATGGGTGCGTCATGTAGTGTGTGTGTGTGTGTGTGTGTGTGTGTGTGTGTGTGTGTGTGTGTGTGTGTGTGTGTGAGTCTTGTGTGTGTGTGAGTGTGTGTGTGCGTGTGTGTGTGTGTGTGTGTGATGTGGTGTGTGTGTGTGTGTGGTGTGTGTCATGATGTGTGTTGTGTGTGTTTGTGTGGGCATGCATGCGTGGGTCCATGTGTGCACGTGCCTGCATATATGTGTGTTCATGCGCACACGTGCGCGCGCACGCTCGTGTGTGGGCGTGTGCGTGCGTGCGTGCGTGCATGTGTGTGTGCATTTGTGGGGGGGGGGGGGGGGGAGATGGGGGTGGAGGGGTCAGCGTTACGCGTGCACATGTGTGTGTGTGTGTGTATGTGTGTGTGTGTGTGTGTGTGTGTGTGTGTGTGTGTGTGTGTGTACACGTACGTGTGTGTGTGTGTGTGTGTGTGTGTGTGTGTGTGTGTGTGTACGTACGTGCGTGTGCGTGCGGTGTGTGTGCGTGAGCGTGTGTGTGCATGCCATGTGTGCATGTGCGTGCGTTTGTGTGCATCACACACCCTTTCTGACACACACACTCCTTCTTCTGACACCACACACCCTTCTTCTGACACCACACACCCTTCTTCTGACACCACACCCCTTCTTCTGACACCACACACCCCTTCTGACACCACACACCCCTTCTTCTGACACCACACACCCTTCTTCTGACACACACACCCTTTCTTCTGACACCACACACCTTCTTCTGACACCACACCCCTTCTTCTGACACCACACACCCTTCTTCTGACACCACACCCCTTCTTCTGACACCACACACCCTTCTTCTGACATCACACCCCTTCTTCTGACACCACACACCCTTCTTCTGACACCACACCCCTTCTTCTGACACCACACACCCTTCTTCTGACACCACACCCCTTCTTATGACATCACACCCCTTCTTCTGACATCACACACCCTTCTTCTGACACCACACACCTTCTTCTGACATCACACACCCTTCTTCTGACACACCACACCCTTCTTCTGACACCACACACCTTCTTCTGACACCACACCCCTTCTTCTGACACCACACCCCTTCTTCTGACATCACACCCCTTCTTCTGACACCACACACCCTCTTCTGACCAATTTTGACACCACACACCCTTCTTCTGACACCACACACCCTTCTTCTGACACCACACCCCGTCTTCTGACATCACACACCCTTCTTCTGAACACACACCCCTTCTTCTGACACCACACCCCTTCTTCTGACACACACACCCCTTCTTCTGACACCACACCCCTTCTTCTGACACCACACCCCTTCTTCTGACATCACACCCCTTCTTCTGAACCATCCTACACACACACCTTCTTCTGACACCACACCCTTCTTCTGACATCACACACCCTTCTTCTGACACCACACCCTTCTTCTGACACCACACACCTTCTTCTGACACCACACCCTTCTTCTGACATCACACACCTTCTTCTGACACCACACACCTTCTTCTGACACAACCTCCTACAACCCCTTCTTCTGACATCCACACACCCTTCTTCTGACACCACACACCCTTCTTCTGACACACACACCCTTCTTCTGACATCACACCCTTCTTCTGACACCACACCCTTCTTCTGACATCACACACCCTTCTTCTGACACCACACACCCTTCTTCTGACATCACACACCTTCTTCTGACATCACACACCTTCTTCTGACACCACACCTGACCACCCCTTCTTCTGACACCAACACACCTTCTTCTGAACAACCGACACCACACCCCTTCTTCTGACATCACACACCTTCTTCTGCACACCACCACACCCCCTTCTTCTGACACCACACACCCTTCTTCTGACACCACACCCCTTCTTCTGACACCACACCCCTTCTGACACCACACACCTTCTTCTGACACCACACACCTTCTTCTGACACACACACACCTTCTTCTGACACCACACACCCTTCTTCTGACACCACACCCCTTCTTCTGACACCACACCCCTTCTTCTGACACCACACCCCTTCTTCTGACACCAACCCCTTCTTCTGACACCACAACCTTCTTTGACACCACCACCCTTTCCCTTCTTCGACACCACACCCCTTCTTCTGACATCACACCACCTTCTTCTGACACCACACCCCTTCTTCTGACACCACACCCCTTCTTCTGACACCACACACCCTTCTTCTGACACCACACACCCTTCTTCTGACACCACACACCTTCTTCTGACACCACACACCCTCTTCTCACACCACACACCCTTCTTCTGACACCACACACCTTCTTCTGACACCACACACCCTTCTTCTGACACCACACCCCTTCTTCTGACACCACACACCTTCTTCTGACACCACACACCCTTCTTCTGACACCACACACCTTCTTCTGACACCACACACACCTTCTTCTGACACCACCACACCCTTCTGACACCACACATCCTTCTTCTGACACCACACCCCTTCTTCTGACACCACACACCCTTCTTCTGACACCACACACCTTCTTCTGACACCACACACTTCTTCTGACATCACACCCCTTCTTCTGACACCACACCCCCTTCGTCTGACACCACACACCCTTCTTCTGTCAGCACACCCCCTTTGTCTGACAGCACACCCCTTCTTCTGACACCACATCCCTTCTTTTGACACCATACCCCCTTCGTCTGACAGCACACCCCCTTCGTCTGACAGCACACCCCTTCTTCTGACACCACATCCCTGCTTTTGACACCACACCCCTTCGTCTGACAGCACACACCCCTTCTTCTGACGGCACACACCCCTTCTACAGCTACACCCCTTCTTCTGGCAGCACACCCCTTCTTCTGACACCACACACCCTTCGTCTGACACCACACACCCCTTCTTCTGATAGCACACACCCCTTCTTCTGACAGCACACCCCTTCTTCTGACACCACACCCCTTCTTTTGACACCATACCCCCTTCATTGACACCCTTCTGACAGCACACCCACCTTCTAACAGCACACATCCCTTCTAACAGCACACACCTTTTCTGACATCACACACCCCTTTTGACAGCACACACCCCTTCTGACAGCACACACTCCTTTTGACAGCACACACCCCTTCTAACAGCACACACCCCTTCTGACATTACACATCCCTTTTGACAGCACACACCCCTTCTGACAGCACACACCCCTTCTAACAGCACACCCCTTCTGACATCACACACCCCTTTTGACAGCACACACCCCTTCTGACAGCACACACTCCTTCTGACAGCAGGCACGTCTATGGGCGCCTTTCGCTCACTTTAGCTAACAGCAATGCACACTCCCTGGCGGTGTGGCCTACTTCTTTCCCATCGCCGCGCGCATGGCACGTGTTGCCCGTCACAGAGCCAGTTCCAGCTAGCACTTGCTTTCAGCAAATTCCCACTCTCAGAAAGACGCTGTTTAACGTACTTAGCAGCACATAGCATCTTATCATATATCAGTCAAAAAGACTCCTACCCCAGCGCTTTCCTTTCCGTTCTCCTCCACAGGCAATCCATGAACAGCAGCACAGAAATACAACAACAAAGGTACAGCCCCCATCTTGTGATAGTGATAATGGACTTGACCAGTGGTAGTGCGGACTGAGGCGCTGACCTAGTTCTCATTGAACGCGCGAAAAGCAGACAATACTATGGTATGCATTCATTCATTGGTAAAGGGAGAGTGCACTGCTGTGTTTAATTACACAAATCTTATTTTATTTCTAAATATCCTTTGTTTGCGGTGGATTCCGTACTCAGTGCATTAATTACAATACAAATAGTTGTGCTTGATCGACAAAAAAGTCGAAAATAAACGCAAAGTGCTCTACTTGGGACTTCAATGAGGATACGGCTCTGCTGTGAGCACAGGGCGCCCGCTCACGTCCCCAGCAGATTCATGGCCAGTGACAGGCACACCCCCGGCAGTCACAACAGTGACGACAGATGCACTGCCCGTTGGTTCCCCCTTGTCACATGTTCTCTGTGGACGACAGCTTTGCCATGGGTCTCATTGATCCATACATCTCTTTTCATTGGTACCAATCAAAGCTGGCAAACTTTCTCATTGATCCATACATCTCTTTTCATTGGTACAATCAAAGCTGGCAAACTTTCTCATTGATCCATACATCTCTTTTCATTGGTACCAATCAAAGCTGGCAAACTTTCTCATTGATCCATACATATCTTTTCATTGGTACCAATCAAAGCTGGCAAACTTTCTCATTGATCCATACATCTCTTTTCATTGGTACCAATCAAAGCTGGCAAACTTTCTCATTGATCAATACATCTCTTTTCATTGTACCAATCAAAGCTGGCAAACTTTCTCATTGATCAATACATTCTTTTCATTGGTACCAATCAAAGCTGGCAAACTTTCTCATTGATCATACATCTCTTTTCATTGTACCAATCAAAGCTGGCAAACTTTCTCATTGATCCATACATATCTTTTCATTGGTACCAATCAAAGCTGGCAAACTTTCTCATTGATCCATACATCTCTTTTCATTGGTACCAATCAAAGCTGGCAAACCATCTCATTGATCAATACATCTCTTTTCATTGGTACCAATCAAAGCTGGCAAACCAATCTCATTCATCAATACATCTCTTTTCATTGGTACCAATCAAAGCTGGCAGACTTTCTCATTGATCAATACAACTCTTTTCATTGGTACCAATCAAAGCTGGCAAACTAATCTCATTCATCAATACATCTCTTTTCATTGGTACCAATCAAAGCTGGCAAACTTTCTCATTATCAATACATCTCTTTTCATTGGTACCAATCAAAGCTGGCAAACCAATCTCATTCATCAATACATCTCTTTTCATTGGTACCAATCAAAGCTGGCAAACCAATCTCATTCATCAATACATCTCTTTTCATTGTACCAATCAAAGCTGGCAAACCAATCTCATTCATCAATACATCTCTTTTCATTGGTACCAATCAAAGCTGGCAAACTTTCTCATTGATCAATACAACTCTTTTCATTGATACCATTCAAAGCTGGCAAACCAATCTCATTCATCAATACATCTCTTTTCATTGGTACCAATCAAAGCTGGCAAACTTTCTCATTGATCAGTACAACTCTTTTCATTGATACCAATCAAAGCTGGCAAACCATCTCATTCATCAATACATCTCTTTTCATTGGTACCAATCAAAGCTGGCAAACTTTCTCATTGATCAATACAACTCTTTTCATTGATACCAATCAAAGCTGGCAAACCAATCTCATTATCAATACATCTTTTCATTGGTACCAATTAAAGCTGGCAAACCTTCTCATTGATCAATACATCTCTTTTCATTGGTACCAAGCAAAGCTGGCAAACCTATCACATTGATCCATACATCTCTTTTCATTGGTACCAAGCAAAGCTGGCAAACCTATCACATTGATCCATACATCTCTTTTCATTGGTACCAAGCAAAGCTGCCAAACCAATCTCATTGATCAATACATCTCTTTTCATTGGTACCAAGCAAAGCTGGCAAACCTATCTCATTGATCCATACAACTCTTTTCATTGGTACCAATCAAAGCTGGCAAACCTGTCTCCTAAGGCCAGACAGTGGGGGCTTTCATTTCTATTTGCTGACTGTTGTGCCACGAAGCCTCTGAACTAAAATTAGCTCTGCCCTTAGTTTGATTCCGGTATCGGCAAGTTCTTGGGGGCTGTCATCGGATGGACGTGGTGGTACGTTTTGGAGGGAGAGTTCACTCTCGCCAGCTCCGCGACGAAGCAGTTATTGTCGTCAGTATGGGGGCTTGTTCCGGTAAAAACTTGTAATGACAATTAACAATTATGTTCACACATCTCATACTCACCCTAGAATCAACAATATTTAAACCATACAATGGTTAAGAGTTCAACTCTCTCTCTCTCTCTCTCTCTCTCTCTCTCTCTCTCTCTCTCTCTCTCTCTCTCTCTCTTCTCTCTTCTCTTAAACTTCACCTTCCTCTTCTCCTCCCTGCTAATTTCTTTCTTCTCTTTCAACTCAGTGCTCTCTCGTCTGCTGCTTCCGCCAAAGTGTCAGGCAATCTCTTTTTTTTTTTCAAAGAGGACAAATTACCACTCCAAAAAAAAACTCACTGATGAGGGGCCAGCACCCTGTAAAGGTTAGTTTACCATACGAGTTCAAACTGCACACAAAAAATATTTCTTTTTCTTATTTTTTCTGCAGGGCGCATGACAATACATTTCCCTCTGGTGAACTTAATGGTGGACATTCATCTTTCAGACGTGAACCTGCTATGTGTGATCAATCCACTGATGGACATGTAGCCATGACAGATCAGCCAGTTGCAGAGGCAGAGAACCTACCTACAGCTGGACATGAAATTCCTTGGGTTGAACCTGCTGCCAGTGTTGGCTTTTTGCTTGACATGTCTCTACTGAAGACAATCCACTACCAATAATGGAGAACCTACCATGTCTCTGCTGAAGACAATCCACTATCAATGATGGAGAACCTACCATGTCTCTGCTGAAGACAATCCACTATCAATGTTGGAGAACCTACCATGTCTGTGCTGCAGACAATCCACTACCAATAATGGAGAACTACCATGTCTCTGCTGAAACAATCCACTACCATAATGGAGAACTACCATGTCTCTGCTGCAAACAATCCACTACCAATAATGGAGAACCTACCATGTCTCTGCTGAAGACAATCCACTACCAATAATGGAGAACTTACCATGTCTCTGCTGGAAACAATGTGGAGACAATCCACTACCAATAATGGAGAACCTACCATGTCTCTGCTGGAGACAAACCACTACTAATAATGGAGAACTTACCATGTCTCTGCTGCAGACAAACCACTACCAATAATGGAGAACTCACAGCTGTGCTGGCCATGCACTCCCATGAAGATATCCAGTGCATCATTGATCGCTCTGCAAGGGCCTGTCAACGCTTTGAACTTACAATCACTATTAGTAAGACGAGGCCATGTTCCAGCCTTCACCGCCCGGAGATGGCAGTGCCCCATCAACTCCTGTCGTCATCAACCACACAGAGATCAAAACTGTGGACAAGTTCTGCTGTTTGGGCAGCACTGTCAGCAGCAACGGTTCTCTGGATGCAGAGGTGATGTTGCGCATCCCAAGGCCAGCTCTGCCTTTGGCAGATTCTCAAAAAGCCTGTGGCAAGACTAAGGCATCAAATTGCAAACGAAGTTGCCGTGTACAGAGCTGTAGTTCTGAGTGCTCTCCTCTACTCTTGTGAGACTTGGACCACGTACCGCCGACACATCCAACAACTCGAACACTTCCATCAGCGATACTTTCGCAAGATCTGCAGCATCAAATGGCAAGACAGAGTGTCCAAACTACAGCTGAAGAAGTGTGTCCTACCCAGCACTATGTGTACACTCATCAAAAGCCAGCTCCGGTGGGCAGTACACGTTGTCCATGTGGAGACAGCAGAATTCCAAAGATGTGCTCTATGGAATACTAAAGGAAGGACAACGTGACCAAGGAAGCTCTCTCAAGAGATACAAAGACACCTTGAAGGCCAACCTCAGAAGCTGCAACATCGACATTCCTTCCTGGGAAGATGTCGCCGTTGACAGCACACAGTGAAAGCAACGGAGGGCATAAAGACATTCATTCGAGCGCAGCAGAGCAGCCGTCATCCAGGAAGAGGACGCGGAGAAAACGGGGAAAAATCCTTGCAGGACTCCAATCCATGCAGCGTCTGTGGACGACTTAGTGCATCAGGAATTGGTCTTCATTCCCACATGAGGACCCACATCAGCAGATGACCTGCCTGCTTACCCTCTGTCGGACACGGGAGAATCCATTGTCATCACTGCTTCGTTTAAGGTTCCCTTCCAGACATTAACTTGAAACCTTTGTATGCTGTGTTTGTAAGTAGCTCTCTTCAATCAGTTCAGAATTTGAGGCGTATTCTTACATTTGTAATTTATGACATCAGTATTACCCCTACTTGTTACCATAATTGTCATTGCTATCAAGCGCACATATTCATCGAACTCTAAAGCCTGTAATTGACTGCCACGACCCTTGTCTCTCATACATGAACAATTCAGTCTGCAATATTATGTTTTTGCTGTGACTATGACTGTGTGTGTGCGTATGTGTGTGTGTGTGTGTGTGGGGGGGGGAGGGGTGTACACATGTGTGTGTGTGTTTTAGTGTTTGGGCGTTGGTGCGGCTGAGTTTGTGTTTTTATGTATTGTTTTTATAATCTATGTAATGTTTTATGTCTTATGGATTTAATGTTTATTTCATGTGTGTATGCGCGCGCGCGCGTGTGTGTTTGTGTGTGTGTGTGCGTGTGTGTGCATGTGTGTGTGTGTGGGGGGGGGGAGTGTAGATGTATATATAAATAGATATACTAACACAGGCTTTTATGTAGCCATTTATAATATCTTTTTGCAATGTCTTATGTACCTGTGAAATGATGTGGAGCAGAAGAAAAATTTCCGATGGACAATAAAGTTGATTGAATTGAATTGAATTGAATCGATCTCACCTCGCTTTCATTCTGAATCAACGATCACGTTCTTTGTTCTCTCAGTGTTATTACATCGGCTTTCTCTTCAGTGGCAGCGGATCGCGTGAGTTCACAAAAACAAAAAACAAAAAAACTGATACTGCTCTGGAGTCAAACTGATGGACGTGATTTTAAAGTAACAGAAAGCAGCAGAGGAATCTGAAGCATCGTGATACGACGCCACTAGAAGGATCAAATTAAGGCACTGTGGCAGGAATTTTGTTGTATAATTTTGGCTGTTCCATCTTCTGTGCCACCTCAGTGGCATTGCATCCACGCCGCTCAGTCCGACCCCCCCCCCCCCCCTCCCTTAACCCCCACCCTCACCCCTTCGTTTCGTCCACAGCTATGTCCCGGCCCGGCCCGCCGCAGCCGCGGCATCAGCAATTCACAGGAAGCAGTTAGTGTCAAGTCGGCAAAAGGCAACCTGCCAGGAGGAGACACTGCACTGCTGCCGAGTCACTTCGGTGGTGTTCAGTGGCGCCTGATCCAACATACGCAGGACATTACAATAATTGCTAAAGTGAGCTCTCCATCCAGAGGGCGCCACCACGTTCGTCTAACGACAGCTACCACGAATTTGCCCATATGGGTGACCCTGACGGAATCAAACCAAGGCCATAGACGTAGAGAGACATTGAAACTGAGGTCACCATTAGAGCAGGGCATGAAGGGACACAGAAATTTCAAGACTTTTCTTTTAATACTGATCAATGAGAATGATGATGATGAAGATGAAACTACGGTTTCTATTCCGGTCTGAGACTGCATGACAGGGATGTACTCCACGCTTACTTTCGTAATATATCCCAGCGTCAACCAGGCCCGAGAATTACAGACACCTGCAGTGTTGGTTAGGAAATTTGAGCAACTCGACTGTGTGGTGCCAGTCTTCCCAACTGAGCCCGTAGCAAACTCAACACTGGGTAGGAGCCGGTCGGGGCAAGTAAAATCCCACATGGCTCTGATGAGAATTGAACCCACGACCTCCCATCCGCAAGTCCGCGATGCGAACCACTTTGCCACGGCGGCTGGTATCTGGTATCTTAAAATGAACTTGATAAGCCGCTCGAATCAATCTAATTTTAAGTCTAAATTAAGAATTATCTGAATACCGCTATAATAGGAATTGCTCACAACTAACTTCATTTTTCTTTAAAAGAAGGGACATGTACATAAATGCATCGTATTGGAAGTTATTGAATGACGAAAGGACAAATTATTACATTAATAGGATGAAAAGTGTTACAGAATTTAATATAATAGATATAATGCTCACAATTAACTTACTTTATTGTATAAAAAAGGACATGTACATAAATGCATCGTAGTTGAAGAGAAAGGACATTTTACATAATGTAAGTGTTACGATTTAATAGGAATTGCTCACAATTAACTTACTTTATTGTATAAAAAAGGACATGTACATAAATGCATCGTAGTTGAAGAGAAAGGAACATTTATTTTCAATAAATTGTAATTATTTGTATAACGTACATAATGTGTATAAAGGATACAATGTAGTGTCACAAATTAAACTCACTTACTTTTATTGTATAAAAAAGGACATGTACATGAATGCATCGTAGTTGAAGAGAAAGGCATTTTACACAACGAAGTGATATAATTCAATATGAATTGCTCACATCTGACTTTATTACATAAAAAGAACATGCACATCAACGCATTGTTGTTGAAGAGAAAGGACATTTTACATAATAAAGCGCTATAATTTAATAAGAAAAAGACCACATTTCGTTGGAAAAATCTGGCATTTGCGCAGGTAAGCTTATGTATAATGTCATTCAAATGGATGAATCAGGGCCAAATTTCAGAGATATTCTATGAATACAACGCAATTCTAAGAGGAAAAAAAATCTGAAGAAATTTGTGGTTTAATCTTAAAACATGAACCACCGCTGCATTTAAAACAAAATCTTTTTTGAACACAGTTTGGTGCTGATAGAAAGTTTAATTTGAAAAAAAAGCAGAAGGAAATGAGGAAGTACCTGGATATATATATATATATATATATATATATTTATCATTCAAGTTTTCTTTCTCAAATCTATCTGTTCAATTTCTTTAACATTTTCAAAATGTCAGCACTTCAAACTACAAGTATTTCGAAGGTATAGATCTATGACATAAAAAGATTTTTTTTTTTTTAATCAAGTTCAATGAACACCAATATCACTCGATGATATGCTATCGAATATCACTCGATTACATAAAATATTACCCGCAAGACGGACGGTGAAGAAAAAGCAATAGAGAATCAGCACTATTCTCAGAACACACAATTAACTGGCATCAAAACCCAGAACACATAATACAATAGCATCAAACCCAGAACACATAATACAATAGCATCAAACCCAGAACACATATAATCAAATAGCATCAAAACCCAGAACACATTTTTTAAAACAAAAATCGTTAGTGAGACCGCCAAACAAACGGGGACCAACAAGTTACAAGACAAAACACGACGCGTTTCGACCTCTCAGATCTTCTTCAGGCAAGATAAACAACATTCAGGACAATGGAAACGAGCAATCACCTATCTTCTCATATTCAGTGCGAGATTGGCGTTGAATGACAATGAGGCCGTTGGGAAGGGGACAAAGAGAGTTAATAATGATGATCTTAGTAAAAATGATTGCAATAATAGTAATGATAAGGATAATGATGATATACAAAATATTTCAAAAATAAAGCAAGGATTGCTACCACTTTTTGTGATAGTATGATGATAGTAGTTGCAGTATAAATAGTGGCTGTACACACAGAAGGGGAGAAAGGAGAACGGTTAGACAGTAGAACAGCATGGTTATAGTGGCAACAGTGTTAGTGGCGATGAAGATGGTGATTATAATGTATTCATGATGATGACGATGATAGTGTAGTAGTAGTAGTAGCAGCAGCAGCACACACAGCAGAAAGTATAGAAAGTATAGTAGTAGTGTAGTAGTAGTAACCATAATTATAATCATAATGGTATCAACAACGGTAATGGTAGGAATAGTAGAACCCAATTCACACATAATACATCAGCATCAAACCCAAAACACGCATAATAAATAAGCATCCAAAGCCAGAACACACAATAAATTAAGCATCAAAACTCTTGCAATCAATTACGGAACAATTACACTGGCCAAAATATTGAATCATTTCATCGGTAGGAAGAAAATTATTATCATTAATGCTGCCAGAATATTTTCATCCTCAATGGTGGAAGAAATTTATTCCAGATTCTCAGCAGAACGCCATGTAGGATTTTTTTTTTTTTTTTTTAATGGGGAGGGTGGTGGTGATGAGACGGGCGAGGGTTGAGGATTAAAAACCAACTTTCATGCATGTGTGTGTGTGTGTGTGTGTGTGTGTGTGTGTGTGTGTGTGGTGTGTGTGTGTGTGTGTGTGTCTGTCTGTCTGTCTGTCTGTCTGTATGTATGTATGTCCGTGAGTGTGAATGTGTGTGTGAGTAAGAGAGAGACAAAGAGACAAAGTGAGTGTGAGAGAGAGAGAGTGCGTATGTGTGTGTGCACGCGTGTGCGTGTGTGCATTTGTGTGTGTGTGTGTGTGTGTGTGTGTGTGTGTGTGTGTGTGTGTGTGTGTGTGTGTGTGTGTGTGTGCAATAGAGAGAGAGTCTGACTGAGTGAGTGTGTGTGGGGGGTGTTAAAGTGTGTGTGCACGCACGCGCGCGCGCGCGCGCGTGCGTGTGTGTGTGTGTGTGCGTGCGTGCGTGCGTGCGTGCGTGCGTGCGTGCTGCGTGCTGTGGTGTGTGTGGTGTGTGTGTGTGTGGTGTGTCGTGTGTGTGTGTGTGTGTGTGCGTGCGTGCGCGCACCTATGTGTGCATGTGTGTGTGTGTGTGTGTGTGTGTGTGTGTGTGTGTGTGTGTGTGTGTGTGTGTGTGGAGGGATGCAAGAGAAGAGGAAGTCTAAGAGGATAGAGACGAGTATAACAAATACTAATTCCATCTGGATTCATATCAAAGCAGTGTTCCTTCCAGGAAAAGATCTGCCAATGATCAGATCATCATGCTAACCTCTTTTTACATGTCGACAACACATCAAACTACAATCACGCAGACTAAAAAAAATATTTCACACACACACACACCACACACACACACATCTCTCATCATCTCTCTCTCCTCTCTCTCTCTCTCTCTCTCTCTCTCTCTCTCTCTCTCTCTCTTGATTTACGATAGCTGAGTGTATCGTTGGTGTGAGAACAGTGAAGTTGTTCAACTGGTTGGCAGTGTCGCGTATGGAATAGCACGGTGTGTATACAAACTCAAGAAAAACAGGCGCTTTAAAAATTCTTCGTTTTGCGATGTTGGAAATAGGCACACGATCTGACCAAAAACTGCTGTCAAATTATCATCGGTGTGAGAAATATTCCTTTCTACTATACTGCTGGGAGCAAAATCGACTTCTTCTTCGTTAAGTGATGGTGTGTCGATCTGGTTCAGGTGATGGACTGGCGTTTCAGTCAGATGATGCAAATGATGAATTTACATTCCCGTAACCTCACTAACATGCTTAGCCACAATCTCCAACAATTCAACAGCGCTACAGGAAAAATCAACACTGATACTAATTCACTGATATATGCATCTGAGATAAATAGGTTGGAGATTAATGCTGCAATAGAAGATATGACAGTTGTGAACGAGAATTTTGAACTGATTAGTCAAAGACTCGAGAGATTGGAGGAACAAGTCCATCGTGGTAAGGCATTCCTGGATTTATTTTTTACCAATTGTCCAGGCGCTTTAGGCAATCAGGAATTAATTGCAGGCCTGGGTGATCATGACATAATTCTCTTAGAGAGCAACTTTCAACCCTTTCGAAGAAAACCCCCTAAACGTACCATCAGACTCTGGAACCAAGCAGACTTACCAAAATTACGCAGGGATACTCATGATTTCAGTCGTCTTTTTTTTTGAGGTCTCATAGTGTTAAAGATAATGTCAATGACCTTTGGAAGTGTATAAAAACTAACTTGGAATTTATTATGGATGACAACATACCTACTAAAATAACTTCAAGCAAGAACCACCAGCCATGGATTACTACAAAAACTAAACGTTTGTTGAGAAGGAAACATCGTTTCTTTAAGAAATTGAAACTACACCCTAATTCAGAAAGATTACTGGTTAGGTATAAACATATTAAGAGAAGGTGTCAGAGAGAATGTAGGCTTGCTCACTCCAATTATGTTAATTCGATGATTTCTTCAGGTGATCATCAAAACAAGAAATTATGGTCTTACATAAGGAGTAAGAGACAGGACAACATTGGGATTCTAGACCTGAGAAACAACCAGAATAACCTAATACAGGACCCTGAAGGGAAAGCAAATTTACTAAACAAGCAGTTTTGTTCGGTTTTCTCAAATCCCAAGCCTCTAATTAACGTTAGACTAAAGGATGATAAACTCCCTGAAATGCAAAACATCAAAGTAAACAAAGCAGGAGTATTTAAGTTACTGACCAACATCAATGAAAACAAAGCTACTGGTCCTGATGGCGTTCCTGGCAAGCTCTTAAAATTATGTGCCAATGAATTGAGTGAGGTATACCAACTACTTTACCAAGCTTCACTGGACCAGGGAGTAATACCTGATGAGTGGCGAGATGCGAGCATTGTTCCCTTATTCAAAAAGGGTGACAAAACAAAAGCAGAGAACTATAGACCTGTATCTCTTACATCCATATCAGCAAAACTACTTGAACACATAATATATAGTAGCATAATGGATCATCTTGACACATATGACTTCTTAAATAACGCCCAGCATGGTTTTAGACAGCGAAGGAGTTGTGAGACTCAACTTATAACAACTCTCAATGATTTTAATACCCTGTCTTAACAACAGACAGCAAATAGATGCAATTTTATTATACTTTTCTAAAGCCTTTGATAAGGTTGACCATGAGGGCCTGCTGCTTAACTTAGAACACATCGGCATTGGCGGTTCTTTGCTAAAATGGGCTAGATCATTCCTCGTTGGGAGAACGCAGAAAGTTGTTGTGGAAGGGTCGTCATCCCATTGTAAACCAGTCTTGTCAGGTGTACCACAGGGAACTGTTCTGGGGCCCTTGTTTTTCTTAATTTATATAAATGACATAAGTAGAAATCTCTCTCCTGGAACTACTATAAGGCTTTTTGCAGATGACAGCTTAGTATATAGAACAATCAGAAGCAAGAATGATACACGCATTCTACAAGAAGATCTAAACGCTTTACAAGAGTGGGAAAGAACTTTGAAAATGGAATTTCATCCCCGAAAGTGCCAAGTGTTGCGTATATGTAATAAACGCTCACCAACTAGATCAGAATATTATATTCATAATACTATTCTTAAAGAAACCAATGCTGCAAAATATTTAGGCGTGATTATAGATAGTCGTCTCAAATGGAAAGAACATTACAATTTAGTATGTAAGAAAGCAAATAACATCTTAGCTTTCTTATACAGGAATATCAATGACTGCCCCCAAAAGGTTAAAGACGACTGCTACAAAACACTGGTTAGACCAGTACTGGAATATGGTTGCTCAGTCTGGGATCCTTACCATCTAATGGACATTGATAACCTCGAAAAGATTCAGAAGAGAGCAGCACGGTTCGTAACAGGGAACCACATCAGAGAAAAGGGGAATACTAGGAAGAACATGAGGAAATTAGAATGGAAACCCTTAGAAGAGAGAAGAGCTTTTAGCAAACTTAACATCTTCTTCAAAGGCAGAGCTAAACTAACTGATATTCCAATGGAACAACTAGTATTGAATAAAAGTAGCACCAGGAGTGGCGGTCAATGTTATACCATACCTGCATCAAATATTGACAGCCACTTACATTCATTTTATCCTAGTTCTGTACGGTTGTGGAACTCACTGCCGGGTGCCATCAAGATTGCCACAAATGCAGTCTCATTTAAAAAGCAAATTGATACGACAGTTTTGAGATCTGCATATTGACGATTTTCTATTTTAACCTCCCCAGATATTTTATGGTTACCTGGGCCTGAATTTGGCCATTGCTTTTAACTTCTTGAATATCGAGTGCGATCCCTTGTTGCCAAATTTGCTCCAGGGGCCAACAGACTGAGTCGCACTATTTTGTGTTATTTTATTTACTTTTTAACATGCGCGCTGGTGACCTACTCGTTTTTGAGTGAACCAGTATTTTAGGAAGAAGAAGAAGAATGAAGGAGACATGAAGAGCCGAAATATGAGATTTACAGGAATACCAGAAGGAGGTAAGTACACATTTCCATCAACTGATGTAATTATTGATGTTCTGAACCAGAATTCGTATGGAAGAAACTGGAGTCACAATGATATTGACCGGGCATTCAGAGTGGGGGAATGGAATGACTCAGCAGACAGACCAAGACCAATAGTTGTGCTGATGCACAGGTGTCCAGATAAACTGGACATTCTGCAAGATCAAGACTTGAAGGAGTCGCTACGTAGGGACAATATCAGGATTTCTGCAGAACTCACCACCAGACAAAGAGAAATGATAGACTTCCATACCAAACAAGGAAAGAGGGCATATTACTGGAAGGGCAAACCGCAGGTGGAAGAATACCCTCAAAGGTTGGGCCCAAAAGACTTCCCCGATCTTCGCTATGGACAAAGAGACCTTGATTTTCAACGAAGAAACGGCTAGGAATACCACGACGCATGGGATTCAGCTGAGAATCAGAGACACTACAATGACTTCAGCAGAGATATGAATAATGGAAGATCAAGTGGTTTTTCAAAAAGAAGTGAAGAACAACGTGTAGTGCCAAGCAGTCAAAATGGTCGGACATCATATTTCAAAACACAAAGAAAGAACACTGAGAAACTTTTCGCGCTCAAAAAGACACCCAACAGAAGAGTATTTTTCTGAGGAAAAGCATGATAATCAGAGTTCTCCTTTTCATCCACATGCCTCAAGGGCGGAACACCGGCGAGTCGTCAAAATGGGAAAGAAAAACCAGTTTCATTCAAGACAGTCAGTATCGTCTGATGATGAAATAAGTGGGAAAATAGATACATGGGGCATTGGTATCACAGCAAATATTACAAATAAAACAAAACATATCAAGGATAAAAGACACAATATTAGTGAAACAAGTATTCCAGTTAGAAACAACAAACAAGGACGAGATGAAAGGAAGCAGCCTTCCTGTAACGATCAGCAAACAGACACTGTGATGGTTGCAAACCGGTCCTTAAACTCCGATGAAGATTATGATCCAGAGGAAGAGCAGCGTGATCTGGCTGCTGCTGATATATTACAGGACTACAGAAAAACACCTCCGTGTGTGGATGAAAGTCAGGATTCAACCCTGAAGGGACAAGAGGCAGGACTGCCAGATGAAGACGTTCCACCTCAGGAGGAAACGAAACAGCAGAAACCAGGGGACCAGACATCCAATCTGATATTCCGTCCAGTCGGTCAGTTCCAGATTTAACTAGGAATGATTTCGGCATGTGTCACACTGAAGCTGGAGATCAACCTCTGCGGGCCGGCACTAAAGGTCAGATCGAGGCGCGGGGCAAAGATTCCTCTAAGAATGGTACAGAAAGACTTTCTCGTCCTAAAACACGAGCAAATGCAAAGGAGCGGAAGTTAGCCAGGGTGGTAACACAAACGGGAATGCCAAACGACGATCAGTTAGCCAGGGCAGCCAGGGTAGCATCAGGGAGGCGTTTAAGAGGGTCAGGTCTGGTTGTGGGTCACAATGCAGCGATAAACGCGTACAGAGACAGGCGCCCTCTCCTGAATGTCAGTTAGAAGACAAATGACGATCAGGCCGGACATCACGCTATCCAAGTGGGTACATGAAAGGGGCACAGGGTACAAATGGTACTTTTTCCAAACAGGACAAATGCTCGAAAACCAGCTATTTGCATAACAGCTCAAATGTGTCGTCTTGTCAAAACATGTTTAGATCCGTCAGCTTTTTTAATTATAACGTACGCGGGTTGCATGAAAAGTTATATGATCAAGAATTTTTCAACTTTGTAACTACCCATGATTTCATTACATTGAGAGAAACTTCTATTTCAGAGGATTTTTATTCAATTTTTTTCAGATCATGATTCTTTTATTTCAAAAGCTCAAAAACTGTCAAGGCAGGGGAGATATTCTGGAGGAATTTTGGTTTTTGTCAAAAAGTGTTTTTCTAAATTCATTTCCCAAATACAAGTTAAAAATGATGATGTAGTTGTGCTGAAAATATCAAGAGAGATATTTGGTTGTGATTATGATTTTATGTTCATTTCAACCTATATTCGACCATATGATTCCAGTTACCCGGTACTGGAAAAACAATGTTGATGGATACGGTATAGAAGTACTTGATGAATGTATTATGTATTTGTATGAGAAATTCGAACTTTTTTTTTATTCTGTTATGTGGGGATTTAAATGCTCGCACCGAAGACAGACGGTCAGCAGTGCTGCAACCGACATTAATACTTTTGCCAGAAAGTCTGATGATATGGAAATGAATCTCTATGGGACTCTGCTAACTGCACTGTGCAAAATTACAGACTGTTTTATTGTAAACGGTACCTCAAAATGGAATTTTGACCCTGGTTGTACTTTCGTGGCAGAAAAAGGGTCAAGTGTGAAAGATTACTTTTTGATGTCATGTAATTTTCCTTCTCACCTCTCAGAATGCAATTAATTGTAAAAGAGTTTATCGACTCAGATCACCTACCCGTACAATTAACATTGTACACAAAGGTCAGGAATGAGGCAACTATGCAGAATGCTAATCGCCTTAAAGACAGTGCTAGAGAAAAAATGGTGTGAAATGTGGACAATGAAACAGAATATAAAAATTGTCTTAAAGACTACGAAGGTATAACTATATTAAAGGAAGCAATGGAACAGCTTGATGAAGATTTTGATTCAGCAATAGATTTATTTACGGAATATCTACTTAGAGCTGGTAAATGTATGAAGAAAACTGTGTCTACTAAGAAGCAATCTCAGAGATCTGAATGGTTTGATGAGGAGTGCAAAAAGGCTAAACAGGAATGTAAAAGACGCTTACGTGTACTCCGAAAGTTCAAACGGATGGGAAAATGTAAATGTCATGACGGAAAAGTGACTTTGCAGACAAATTTAATTTTAAAAAAAATGTATATGTAAAGACATGCGATTGTTGTATGCTGAAAGCAGAAAAATATATAGGAAACTACTAAAATGCAAAAAAAAAAAAACGAGGTTTCCGTAGGCAAACGGCTGAAAAACTAAGTGTTAACTTGAAAGAATTCAGCTCTCTTCTGGAACCGCCTCAAATGTTTGGGGTTAAGGAATAAAACGAGAATGACTGATACTGTAACAACACAGAATTGGTTTAAACATTTTCAAAAAACATTTTCTTTAAAGGAAGGTTGTACAGAGAATCAAACTTATCCCCCAATAAATATGAAAGAGGGAGAGGAGCATCCTCTGAATCGGGTCATTGCGTACCACGAAGTAGATACAACACTGAAGAAAATTCATGTGGCAAAGCAAGTGGCACAGATGGTTTCACTGGAGAAATGTTGAAAACAGCGGGTCAAACTATTATTAACTTTCTCACGGTGTTATTTAACAAAATGTTTGACAGTGGTGTGTATCCACATGAATGGTCGGAAGCCATTGTAGTGCCTATTTTCAAAAAGGGGAATATAGATGACCCTGATAATTATAGAGGTGTATCTTTGATTAATGTCACTTGTAAATGTTTTACTTCAATTCTGAACCAGAGATTGTATTCATGGTTAGAGGAAAATGATATAATCGTTGAAAATCAAGCTGGTTTTAGAATCAATTATTCAACGGTTGATCAGATTTTCAATTTATACTCTATTGTCCAGAGATGTTGATGTTCAAAAGGTCGAAAACTTTATGTTGCCTTTATGGATTTCAGAAAAGCATTTGATTCGGTTCACCATAACAAAATGCTCCAAGCTTTGTATAATGAAGGAATACAGGGGACATTTTTATGTTGCCTGAAGTCCATGTATGATTCTCTGATTTCATGTCTACGATGCAATGGAGATTTTTCGGAGTTTTTGGACTGCCCTATTGGTGTAAGACAAGGATGTGGATTAAGTCCAACACTGTTCTCACTCTTCATCAACCAGTTGGCCAACTATATCAATGAAACGGGGGTCCATGGAGCGCAACTGCTTCCCACTTTTATTGAGATCTTCATTTTGCTCTTTGCTGATGATGTGGCTCTAATTTCTGCTACACCAGGTGGTCTACAAGCACAACTAAACTCATTGAAAACATGTTGTGATATGTTAAGATTAGATGGAAACAAATCTAACACTAAAGTCATGGTGTTCAGGAAGGGTGGCCATTTAGGCAGACGAGAAAAATGGTATTATGAAGGTGAAGAAATCGAGACGGTCAACAGCTATTCTTACCTGGGTTTCACATTTACTACCACGCTTAGTATGAGTCTTGGAATAGAACACATGGTAACAAAGGCAAAGAAAGCACTTTATCTTCTGTGCCATGCATTTGAAAACTATAAAGAAATGTCTCGGGAAGTCTTCCTTAAAATCTTTGATTTCAAAATCCGGCCAATTTTATTGTACTCAGCGAAAAGATGGGGTCCGAAACGTTTAGAGCAAATTGAGAAAGTATACTTATTAGCCTGCTAAAGATTCCTTGGCGTTCCACTTAAAACACTTAATAATAAATTCATACATAAAAGCATTGAAATATTGGCTTAGGTTATTAGACATAGGCCTGGATAGATTACCTAAACAGGCTTATCTTATGCAAGTAAACCTTGATGACCAGGGCATAAGGTGCTAGGTAACCAGGATCAGAGAAATTCTTGGCAGCACCGGATCTAATTATGTTTGGCTACGGCAAGGAGTGGATGACGTAAGAGTGTTTAACCAATTTTCAAACAGAGGCAGTTGACATGTATGTTCAAGAATGGACAGCATAAATTAGGAATAAAAACAGATATGTTTTGTATAGATCTTTACAGTGTGGTTTCGGAATTAGTCATTACTTTGAGTTTCTGGACATCTTTTGCCTTAGAGTGGCTTTGACACAGACAAGACTTGGGGTACTCCCGATAAGAAACAATACCGATAGATTTTGTGAAAATCCCGTCGAAAGATTTGCCCATATTGTATGAATGTGGATGAGGAAGAAAAACACCTTATATATGTATGTCCTTTGTATACTGATTTAAGAGACAGGTTTCTTGGTCTTTATCTTAATGTTCCGTTAGAAATTCTTTTGAGTGGTGTACATACACAATTATCTCGTGCAGTGGCAAAATACAAATTTCACTCACTTAAGCGTAGACAAA
>CM065726.1:16965865-16985865 GCA_033310375.1 Conus canariensis
TTATTGTTGCTGTTGTCGCTGTTATTGTTTTTGTCGTCGTCATTGTTGTTGTGGTTGTTGTTGTTTTTGCTGCTGTTCTTGTTATTGTTGTTGTTGTTGTTGTTGTTGTTATTATTATTGTTGTTGTTGCTGCTGTTGTTGTTGTTGTTGTTGTCGTTGTTGTTGTTGTTGTTGTCGTCGTCGTTGTTGTTGTTGTTGTCATTATTGTTGTTGTCGTTTAACTCGTTGTTGTTGTCTCGTCGTCACTGTTGTTTTCGTTGGTGTTGTTGTGTTGGTGTCGTTGTCGTCGTCGTCGTCGTCTTTGTTGTTTTCACTGTTGTGTCTGTTGTAATTGTCGTTCTTGTTCTTGTCGTTGTCATCGTGGTGTCAATAAAGATCGCCAAACGCAGCCAATCACTCGACTAAGAGAGACAGACAGACAGACAGACAGACACAGAGACAGAGAGCGGATGAATGAATGAATGAATGAATGAATGAATGAATGAATGAGTCACCAGAGAAGACAAAAGGTAAATCAGGAAAGAAGTGCCTGGTGAAATGTTCCGTTATTCAATATTCGTGACAGATCTGTGGACAATCACCACCACCACCACCACCTGCATAAAATGTTGTCTTCTATATCAAAAGTGAAAGTCACAACATGATCGGACTTGTGACATCATTGGTCTTGTACGTGTGCGGACACGCTGTAATTACTTCCCTTGGCGAAACGCTGAAACCATGATTGTGGATGGAATGGGGCTCTAAGTTGTGCGTCAGTGCACAGATGGGCAAGACCTATTGAACTTCTTTGTTTCTCTGTTTCTTTGTTTTGTTTCTTTTGTTCTTTCTTTATTCATTTCTTTCGTTCTTTCTTTCTTTCTTTCGTTCTTTCTTTCGTTCCCTCATTCTTTCGTTACTTCTTTTGTTTTTTCTTTCTTTTTGTTGTTGTCGTCATCGACGACAACAACTTCTTTCTTTCCTTCTTTCTTTGTCCTTCTTTCTGCTCTCTTTCTTCCATTCTTTCTTTCTTTCCTTTTTTTCGTTTTTTCTTTCGTTCGTTCTTTCGTTTGTTTGTTTTCTTTCGTTCCTTCTTCGTTCTTTCATTCTTTGTTGTTTTTTTTTTCTTTCTTTCTTTCTTTTCTTTCCTTCTTTCTTTGTCTTTCTTTCTTTCTCTCTCTCTTTCGTTTTTTCTTTCCGTCCTTCCTTTCTTTCTTTCTTCCTTTCGCTTTTTCTTTCTTTCACTCTTTCTTTCTTTCCCTCTTTCTTCCTTTCACTCTTTTTTTCACTTTTTCTTTCACTCTTTCTTTCTTTCACTCTTTCTTTCTTTCACTCGTTCTTTCACTCTTTCTTTCACTCTTTTTTGTGCTCTGTCTTTCTGTCACTCTTTCTGTCGCTCTTTCTTTCACTCTTTCACTCATTCTTTCTGTCACTCTTTCTGTCGCTCTTTCTTTCACTCTTTCACTCATTCTTTCTTTCACTCTTTCTTTCTTTTGCTCTTTCTTTCTTGCACTCTTTCTTTCACTCTTTCTTCCACTCTTTCTTTCTTTCGCACTTTCTGTCACTCTTTCTTTCTGTCACTCTTTCTTTCGCTCTTTCTTGCACTCTTTCTTTCACTCTTTGTTTCACTCTTTCTTTCACTCTTTCTTTCTGTCACTCTTTCTTTCGCTCTTTCTTTCTGTCACTCTTTCTTTCGCTCTTTCTTTCACTCTTTCTTGCACTCTTTCTTTCACTCTTTCTTTCGCTCTTTCTTTCTTTCGCTCTTTCTTTCGTTTTTCCTTTCTTTTGTTCTTTCTTTCGTTCCTTTATATATTTTTTTGTTTCTTTCTTTTTTTCGTCCGTTCTTTCTTTCTTTCCTTCTTTCTTTTGTCTTTCTTTCTTTCTTTCTATCTTTCTTTCCTTTCTTTCTTTCTTCTTTCTTTCGCCCTTTCTTTCAGTCTGTCTTTCTCTCTTTCTTTCTTTCGCTCTTGTTTTCTTTCACTCTTCTTTTACTTTTTCTTTCACTCTTTCTTTCGCTCTTTCTTTCACTCTGTCTTTCTCTCTTTCTTTCTTTCGCTCTTGTTTTCTTCTACTCTTCTTTCACTCTTTCTTTCGCTCTTTCTTTCGCTCTTTCTTTCTTTCTTTCCCTCTTTTTCTGTTTCTTTCTTTCTTTCTCTCTTTCTTTCTTTCCTTTCTTTCCTTGTTTCTTTCTTTCGTTCTTTCTTTCCTTTCTTTCTTTCTTTTTCTTTCTTTCTTTCATTCGTTCTTTTGTGCTTTCTTTCTTTTTCTCTTTCTTTTATTCTATCGTTCTGTCTTTCTTTCGTTCTGCCTTTCTTTCGGGAAGGGATGCTTGCACTTATGACATCTGAAAGTGTAAAACCTAAGTGTGAACTGTGAAGCGCCCGTGATCGTTACAGGGGTATCAGGGGGCACCCCCTCTCTCCCTATCTCCCTCCCCCGCCCCTTCCTCTCTCAACCCCCCCCCCCCCCCCCCTCCCTTTTTTTTTTTTCTTTTTTTTTCAACTTTCTAAAATCTAAATCTAATAATTATAATCCTATCCCATTTTCACCAGACCGGAAGCAGAATATATAACGAAGACCCAGAACAGTGTGCAGAGTAACGTAGATTTGTTTGACAGATTTGTCTTCTGCAGATGTCATACACAACATACTTACAGAAATGCATCAAAACAATATACCCCACAAAGACCCATCTGGAATGACTGAAATATCACAATCAGTTCCAAGATAAGACTGATGCGCTCCCTGGTCATTGCTATATTTCTCTATGCCTGTGAGACGTGGACTCTGACAGCTGAATTTGAGAGGATTCAGGCATTAGATATGAGATGTTTTTGCAAGATCCTTGCCATTTCATACAAAGACCACGACACCAACTTGGAGGTCCAGACCAGAGTAAGGCAAGCCATTGGACCATACGAAGACCTGTCGTCCGCAGCGAAAAGAAGGGAAATGGTATGGTCATGTATCAAGATCAACCGGCCTTGCCAAAACCATTCTGCAAGGAACAGTGCGAGGAGGCAGAAGGAGAGGAAGACAGAGAAAGAGATGGGAGGACAACATCAGTGAATGGACTGGCTCCACATTCAGTAACTGCCTAAGAGCGTCTAAGAACCGGGAGGAATGGAGGAAGCTGGTTGCGAAGTCTTCTGAGGCGCCCCAACAGTCTTCAAGACTCTGGGATAGGTCTCAAAACTTAACGGTTGTGGTGTAGCGTATATGGACTAGTCCGCACGCAGTGACGCCTCCTTGATGAAACTGAAACTAAAACTAAAACTGGGATACGTGATAGGTAAAGACACCCCAGATCACAACCAGCATGAAAATTTTTATTTTGGCGTTTTTCCTTTATTCCTCAGTAATGCTACAGTATGCTTCAGAAGGAAAAGATGTACCTAAAGTTGCGGTTGGGACCCAGGGAAGTACTATCCTCAATTGTTGAATCATCCTGCACCGTGTTCTTTGGAAGCCTGCGCTGTGGTCAAGGGTGCAGACACGCACAAGGCATTCCGTTAAGACGTCAAGGGACATAATTGGGCCCTGGCAGATGCCACTGTGTAATGGCCACTGGACGTGACACGACCGAACCTCCACGGGAGCGTTCCCATGGGTGTACCAGCCCATATTTCATGACTGCAGAGCCCACCAGTAAAAAACGCCACCGTCAACACAACTGCCGTGTGCATCCCGCAGCCTCACTCGCTGCTGTGCCACCGACAGGTGAAGACAGTACAACTTCAGACACGGTCAAGCTTTCGCCATATGAGGTCTTACGTGCACTCCGAAGAGAATCCTGGGTTACAGTCCTTCCCACCGTCAACAGGACTTTCCGTGATCTGGGGGTCTCTCCTCACTGGGCCTTTCCCCGGAGTCGGCCAAAACGCAGGCAAGAAAAAGATACACCCAAAGGTTGGGTGGGACCCAGGGAAGTATAGTCATCAACTGCTGAACAAAGCTGCTGGGAGCAATCCTGCACCACCCTTGGAAGCCTGCTCTGTGTTCACATAGGGTGCAGTCAAGCCTAATGAGGCCCACAGACGTGGCAAGTTTCGCGGTTGAGCAATACGGTTTCAAGCACTGGCCGAACCTGTCCGCTACATTGCCAGAGGATCATTGGCAGATTCGAGCACTGTTGTTTTCGGGTTATTTTCCCGCACCAATATTCCGTGCAATTGTCCAATCTGATCGCTTTTCCGGATCAGGAGTAAATAGCCCAAGACTTGCGTCCCTCCCAAAATGACGACTGGTTCACTGGCATCCTATTCAGTCATATATTTGATCACACAGAGTATTCATTGTTTCAAACATGCCAAGAATTGAAAAGACTGAATTGCACAGGCAAAGAAGAAGCGCATGCGACTACCTAAAATCGGCTGAATTTTGGGGGGAAAAAAAACATGTTTAATCACGTATGAGCCTTTGCGAAACGGACGCACGTTTCTCCCGTAGAGTGATGATCGTATAACGGTACATGTACGTCAGCTGGGCTGAATACTCAAGTTTATCGGCAGGTATCTACGTTGATATTAAAGCAATAACGTCTTACTACTAATGTCTGACCGCTGGTAAAGTTTTATTCTGTATTGATCTCACAATGAATTCAATTTTTTTTTCGTTTGAACGGTAGCATTTGCGCAAATGTCCGTGCACAGGGCAAGATCAAATGTCAGGTAAGCGAATGTCCCAACAGTGTCTTGCGTGTGGCTGGCTCGTCTGCGGAGTGTGGTGTGTCTGCAAACTGTCTCAACACGGCAAATCTCTCCCGTTTCGTTCGAAGGTGAGATTGACGTCCTATTGGCCTGAGGCCCTTAAGGACAAGGTACACTCGCAGATATAGGTCTGCATATTCTGTGGCAACTATTGTCGCTGGCAGTAGTGGGCGAGTTCCGTGTGGGGCCGTCGTACGTTTCTCTCCGAGCTCTGGTTCCTTTTGAACTTCAGTTCAAATTCGGCTGTTGGTCGGCCGACGATGGGCGTCAGTGTACTTCGCCTCTTTTCCCCAACCAAAAGGCCTGTCTTCAGGGCCACCAGGCGGCCTTCTTCGTGCTCGTGGTCCTGTGCCGTGTAAGGCCGTCTCAAAGAGGAAGCAAGACGAAAGTCGCTGGAGCGCTGCACGAGTCCCTAAAATTCGGCGGGCCACGCAGACTACGGCCGACAGGGCAATTTTTCAGCCCAGCCCCATAAGGAGTGCCCCCATGCCTGCCTGGCTCAGAGTACAGTATCCCGGTAATCGTAGTCAGGCAGCGCTCCATCGCCGACCACCCCACATCTCCAAGAGTCGTCCCCCGGCGACACAGGCTAGACCCGCCGTCACCCATATGGCTGGAAGGATCGCTGCGCCGCCTGACACTGACCCCTCACATCAGCGTCTCTCAAAGGAGAGCTGCCACCTCTCCCTTGGCGTCTGCTACTATGCCACACTCGCAACGAACTGATTTCCCCTTGAGCCGCACTTAAAGACATTCCGTTCAGACGTCAAGGGACATAACTGCTCCCTGACAGATGCCATTGTGTAGTAAACGTTATCTGCAGCCTGGTCATATCATCTAGCTCCAGTATTCTTATTTAGTGTGGAGCCATATTGACAGCCCCTTTTGTTTCTTGACGGGGGGGGAGGGGGGGCAGTAATGCATGTTCACCCACTACCCCCCTCCTCCCTTCCATCCCTCCTGTACACCTGTGTATGCTCTGTATCTCCAGAGAATGTTCACCCACTACAACCCCTCCCCTCGCCCTCCATCCCTCCTGTACACCTGTGTATGCTCTGCATCTCCAGAGAATGTTCACCCACTACAACCCCTCCCCTCGCCCTCCATCCCTCCTGTACACCTGTGTATGCTCTGCATCTCCAGACAAACTGCGACCCCCTACAAAACAGTGCTAGTTCTCTTTCTTGTGTGTAATGACCATGGAGCCACAAGAAACATGTCAACAAATCAGGCCTTCATATCACGTGGAATCTTTCTCAAAGATGACGAGAGAGCAGACGACTTTTTTAAACATTTAACAGACCATGTGGTTTCGTATGGCTTTGAATTTTATGACCAAAACCAAAACAAAAAACAAAAAACCCCAACAACAACAACAACAACAACAACAAGAAATGTTGAATTCCTTTGAAAATGGTTATTATCCATGCAAACATCATCATCTTGTTATGGTGTCTTTTTCTTTTCGTTTCTTTTCTTTTTCTTTTCTTTTTTTTTTTTTTTTTTTGGGGGGGGGGGTAGGTGTCTGAGGGATGGGGGTGAAGGTGGTTGGGATGGATCCGCGGGGAGGAGGGGGGGGGGTGGGAGGGGGAGAGAACGAACGAATTGCTTAAGTTTAAAAAGTTTACTTCTCGGTTTCCTGGTTGCTTCAAAGAGTTGTTGTTGTTGTTGTTGTTGTTGTTGTTGTTGTTGTGTGTTGTTAATGTTGTTGGTTGTTTTTTGTTTGTTCTTGTTTTTGTTTTTTTGTTTTTTGTTTTGGTGCGTTTTTTTTTGTGTGTGTGTTTTTTTTGGGGGGGTTGTTTTGTTTTGTTTTTTTTGCTGTGCCATCTTCTGTACCACCTCAGTGGCATAGCGCCCACGCCGCTCATTCCGACCCCCCAGCCCTCACCCCTACTGACGACAATAATTGCTTAGTCGGGGAGCCAGCGTGAGTGAGTTCTCCCTCCAGAATGCGCCACCACGTCCGTCCAACGACAGCCCCCGTGAAGTTGTCAATAGCGGAATCAACCCAAGGCCAAAGATGTGTAGAGGGCATCGAAACTGACGTCACCATGAAAGCATGGCATTCACATCAGAGCCATGTGGGAATTTTCTGCCCCGACCGGCTCCTATCCAGAGTTATGTTTGCTACGAGCTCAATTGGGAAGACTGGAGGACCACACAGCCGAGTTTTATCCACTTTAATGAATGCGTCTCTGAGAGCGTTGCTCAAATTTCCTGACCAACACTGCAGGTGTCTCTATCTCTCAAGCCTGGTTGACGCCGGGATGTATAATGAAAGGAAGCGTAGAGTACAGCCCTGTCATGCAGTCTCAGGCCGGAATGGAAATCCGTAGCATCATCTTCATCGTCCTCATTTTCATCGATCAGCATTGAAAACAAAATCTCAAAATCTGTGGCCCTTCATGCCCTGCTCTCGTGGTGACCTGTTTCGATATCCTCTCTACGTCTATGGCCTTGGTTTGATATTCGTTGGGGTCACCGGTATCGGCAAAATCCATGGGGACTGTCGTTGGATGGACGTGGTGGCGCCCTCCCGGCGGGACAGCCCACTTACGCCGGCTCCGCGACTAAGCAGTCATTGTCGTCAGTGGGAGGCTTAGTACCTGTCTATGTTGGATCAGATCAGCACCACTGAACACCACCGAAGTGACTCGGCAGCAGTGCGCTATCTCCTCCGGTGGGTTGCCTCTTGACGACTTAATATTGACTGCTCCCTGTGGACTGCCGGTGCCGGGCCGCGCTGTGGCTGTGGATGGGGGATCGGAATGAGCGGCGTGGGTGCAATACCACTGAGGTGGCACAGAAGATGGGACAGCAAAAAAAAATGCAAAGAAAAAGAAAGAAAAAAAAGGCGTAGAAGAAAGAAAAAAGACAGAAGAAGAAGAAAAGGAACAAGAAAAAGAAGAGCAGGAGGAGCAGGAGGTCCAGGAGGAGAAGAACAAGAAGAACAAGATGACGAAAGAAAAAGGAGGAGGAGAGGGAAGAAGAAGAAGAAGACCAAGAGGAGGAAGAAGAGGAGGAGAATGAAGAAGAAGAGGAAGATGATGATGATGATGATGATGATGATGACGATGATGATGATGAAGAAAGAAAGAAAGAAATCGACGACCAAGAAGAAGAAAACAACAACGGCAACAACAACAAACAACAACAACAACAGCAAGAATGTACACAATGAAGAAAGTGTGAGTTACGTCCCCTACCCTCCACGCAACAGGCGAAAGGCTTCTCTCCGGTGTGCAAGCGCTGGTGGGTTTTCAGCTGACCACTCTGGCAAAAGGCCTTGCTGCAGCCTGGGAAGTCACACGCATATGGACGTTCGCCTGCAACACAAGTATAAAGTCAGAGGACTAGTCAACAAGCACACACACACACACACACACACACACACACGCACGCGCGCAACTACGCACGCACACACAGCCGCGCGGCACACACACACACACGCGCGCGCGCGCGCGCACACACACACATACACACACACACCAGGTCTTCACCAAACCATACTAATTCATCAACATACACAGACCAGCACTCCACTGAAGCCATAGTAATGATAAAGAAAATGTATTTTTTATTATCATTATTATTATTATTGCTGTTGTTATTGTTGTTATTTTTATCATTATTATTATCATCATAATCATCATCATTATTATTATTATTACTATTATCATTGTTGTCGTCATTATTAGTAGTATCATAATTAGCAGTATCATCATCATCATCATCATCATCACCATCATTATTATTGTTTATATTATCATCATCATCATCATCATCATCTTTATTATTATTGGAATTATTATCATTATTATTATCATTATCATCTTCATCAACATTATTATTATCATTACTATTATTCTTATTCCGCCGGACAAAAAAAAAAGGACAAACGCAGTACAAAGACAAAACGCAACGCGTTTCGACCTCTGCACGGCAGTTCTTACTGCTACATTGAGTCGCTTGAGTCGAAGTCTTCAAAAGCGTGAGACGGAAAAGCAGAAGAAACAAATTGTGCGCAGCCAACAAGCCCGGGTCTGTGAGCGGTCGTGTATCTGTAAGCGTGGAAAATAGCGAACCACACATTGCTTTGCTGTCTGTATCGCGCCTATAGCTGACCAATGTTTACACAACGACTACACACAGGAGTTTCCTTGACTTGGAGAGCTTAACCGAGAAAAGCGGAATCGTCTCTGTCCACAACACCCTGTGAGCTATTTTCTGCGAAGGTTATTAGTGTGGGAATATCGTCAAGTGCCAGACAGATTCACCATCCTTCGCTTGCCGGAACAAGTGTCTGTTCAGAAGCGCTTGAATTCTCACACATACACGCACGCACGCACGTACGCGTGCGCGCGCGCACACACACACAACACACACACACACATGCGCACACGCATGCACGCCTGTGCGCGCGCACTCACAATATGTACATAAAAGCAGAAACTTACCGTCAATACCCTCATTATGATTATTAACATTACACATGTGGGTTTAGGTATCAACTTTTAACAGCCTGACTAATGGAAAAAACAAAACAAAACAAAAAAAGACCAGCGCTTGACGAAAAACTGCTGCAACCCAAAGTCGAGTGTGTGTGTGTGTGTGTGTGTGTGTGTGTGTGTGTGTGTGTGTGTGTGTGTGTGTGAGAGAAGAGAGAGAGAGAGAGAGAGAGAAAGAGAGAGTGAGAGAGGAATGATTGAGTAAACATGACTACACAAGACACTGCACGCAAATTTACAACTTATAAAATCAATAGGGAAGAAAAGAAACATGCACAGTGTACACCGGCGCGCATGCAAAAACTGAGAGAGAGAGAGAGAGAGAGAGAGAGAGAGAGAGAGAGAGAGAGAGAGAGAGAGAGAGAGAGAGAGAGAGTCTGACATAGAGAGAGAGGGAAGGAGAGATTGGGGGTGGGGAGGACGACTGATTGAGAATACATACATAAAGAAATAGACATGCACGGATAACTTTGTACACACAAAATCAATAAAAGCATGCAGAGAGAGAGGGAGGAGAGTGGAGGTGGGAGGGAGGACTGATTAATAATACATATATGAAGAACTTGACATGCACAGATAGCTTTGTACATACAAAATCAATAAAAGCATGATCAGAGAGAAAATGTTTCACATGACATTGGCTTGCACACATAACTGAACAAACAATCTCTCTCTCTCTCTCTCTCTCTCTCTCTCTCTCTTCACACACACAACACACACACACACACACACACACACACACACACACACACACACTCACACACACACACACACACACACACACACTAAAAATTACATATACACGGCACACGGCATACGAGACTGAGGTGGGGCGGGGAGGGGAGGGAGAGAGAGAGAGAGAGAGAGAGAGAGAGAGAGAGAGAGAGAGAGAGAGAGAGAGAGAGAGAGAGAGAGAGAGAGAGAGGAGAGAGAGAGAAGCTGAACTGAAGCTGACGTGCATGCATGACTTCACAGAACAAAACAGATCACACCACACACACACACACACACACACACACACACACACACACACACACACACACTAAAAAAGACATATACACGGCACACGGCATACGAGACTGAGGTGGGTCGGGGAGGGGAGGGAGGGAGAGAGAGAGAGGACAGAGAGAGAGAGAGAGGGGGAGAGAGAGAGAGAGAGAGAGAGAGAGAGAGAGAGAGAGAGAGAGAGAGAGAGAAGCTGAATTGAAACTGACGTGCATGCATGACTTAACAGAACAAAACAGATCACACACACACACACACACACACACACACACACACACACACACACACACTCACTACTCACACACACACACACACACAACACACACACACACACACACAACACACACACACACACAAACTCACGCACACACACACAAAACACACACACGCACGCACGCACGCACGCACGCACGCACGCACGACACACACACACACACACACACACACACGCACACACACACATGTGTACTCACGACCCTTGAAGGTAAAGCCATGGTTCTGTGTCAATATCCACTTCTCATCACATAACTGTTCACAATCACTTTTAACACAACACAAACTAGTTGTCTTGTCTGTACATGTCTCGTGGTGTGAGTCCTACACTCTCAGATCAGCGGCTTGTGTTACAGAACAGTGTGACACTGACAGGGCTTTTGCTGTTGTTGTCCCCTCTCCACTCCCAAACCGCCCCCACCCCCATTCCCTCCCCCACCCCCACACTTTAACATGAAGTACTGTTTTTTCTGTTTGAAAAAAAAAAATCTAAAAAAAAAACTATTGTTGATGTTCAGTAGTTACTCTCACTTAATGTTACAATTTTAAAACCTATATTTATCAATATATGCATAATCTTGGAAATAAAGGTCAATATTTCTAGCTATTATATACACCCATTACAAACATGCAATTCAACTTGTTTCAGTGAATATATGTCAACTTGAAAGTAACATTATCCTTTCGGCCATCCCCCCCTCTCTCTCCCTCCTCTCTCTCTCTCTCACACACACACACACACACACACACACACACACACACACACACACACAAAACACCCTAATGGTCCTCCCAACAACACACTTTAATTTGAATTTGCCGATAGAAATAGTAGTAGTGATTGGAAATGAAGTATTATTATAATTATAATAATTATTCACTTATTATTGTTAGGCCTACTACCATTACTGTTATCAGTAGTATTATTTTGCTTGTAGTAATTATGTTATCCTCTACGTTTCCCTTTAATTAGGCCTACGTTGCTCTACATGCAACCATAGTACATATAAAATGTAGCAACAATGAAGAAATATGTGTGTATACAACGGTGTAAATACGACCCCTTTACAAATGCTAACTAACTTTTAATTCACAAAGATTTTTGCCAACGCCTGACCTACTTCGGCTTTTCAAGCATATCAAGCCAACGACGCACGCGCGCGCAGGCTATAGGTTTTGCCGGTCGCAAAGTTCTGTCAGAAAGTTTTAAACACGAACTTAATTATGGTACTCACAGAGAAGACCGAAATGCCAGCTTTTGTCACACTCTCAAGTACTCACTGCGCTATTGCTGTCGTACAGAAATTATAGTCTAAAAACCTCTGTACAGTAAATATAACTTAATGATGTTGCACCAGTCTCGAAGCGTCCAAACACACACAGCGTCTGGCAGTGCGGTGGCTGACTGGTTAGGGCCTAGCCGGGGTCAAAAGGCAAAGCGTTGAGCGAACTAAATGCAGTGGCTCTGAGTGTGCCGGCGCCGCCGTGTCTGTGGTCTCTCCAGGTCCAAGACGAACCAACATTCAGGACCACACCACGAAGAACCAGCAATCACTGATCTCCTCAAACTGGCGCAAAAATTAAATGGACCTAAAACAATACTACCAGCTGTGGCGGCGACAGTGACACCAGCAATCTTAATGGCAGCAGTTGTAGCAACAACAGCAGCAGTAGTACATGTAGCGTAACGGCAGCAGCAGCAACAACAACAACAACAGCAGCAAGCAGGAGAAGTAGCTACAAAAGCAGCAGCAGCAGCAGTAGAAGTAATGATAGTTGTAGTACGTAACAGGCCTAGTTGTAGAAGAAGAAGAAGAAGAAGAGGGGGAGGAGGAGGAGAAGAAGGAGGAAGAGGAGGAGGAGGAAGAGGAGGAAGAGAGAGAAGAAGAAGAAGAAGTAAAAGAATAAGAAGAGGAGCACAAAGAGGAGGAGGAGGAGAGGAGCAGAAGAAGAAGAAGAAGAGGACGAGGAGGAGAAGAAGAAGAAGAGGAGGAGGAGGAGGAGAAGGAGAAGGAGAAGAGGAAGAAGAAGAATGAGAGGGGGAGGAAAAGAAGAAGAGGAGGAGGAAGAAGAAGAGGAGGAGGAGGAGGAAGAAGTAACAGTGGTCTTGGAAGAGGGGTGGGGGTGGATAACATGTGGGGAGGATGGTGGGTGCGGCTGGCTGTCGGTGAATTCTAGTCTTCCAACAAACAAAAATACAAAAACAAAACAAACAAGCATAACTACGGTACTTCCGATTCCCCCACCCCACCCCACCCCCACCCCTTCTTTCCCACCCCTACCCCCCTCCCGTGCACTCCAGTGGGTATATTAAAAGCAGGTTGCCTGTTCCATTATAACAATATTTCCGGATGTTGTCCACCTGGGAGTAGTTTGCTGTTTTATATGAAGCGAAAGTGGGCAGTTGTTTGGGCATGTGTGACTTCTGGTTTTGTTATTTTTTTTGCTGTTTGTTTGTTTTGTTTTGTTTACCCTTGTTTGGGTTTTTTTTTTTTTTTTTTTTCTGAGCAGCAGCAAGCAGAGGTGGTAATATTAGTAGCAGTAGTAATATATTTCATTGAGAGAGAGAGAGAGAGAGAGAGAGTCAGGCAGACAGACAGACAGACAGACAGACAAACAGTGAGTCTCTCGAAACTTAACGGATGTAATGTAGCGTGTATGGAGTCTAGACAGCACGCAGCGACATCTCTTTGATGAAACTGGAACTTAAACTGCGAGTGTGAGCACTTCAAACCGCTCGTCGCGTGCGTCGAGGAGCAAGTCGATGGCCGACGAGCGAATACTCGGGCCTAGTAGCCTACGTTTTCAGTCTCCCTGGCCAACCCCGAAGGTCTACCGATCCTGGCTGGTCACGTGCCGACCCCGAAAAGGGCGCGAACAAGATGGGACACGTGCGGGGTGCAACGCTGGTTGGGTGCTCTCAAGGTCAGTCACACGAAAGCGCGCGCTAAGCGCCAAAGGCTGTACACCAAAAAGGAGAGCGGCAAGGCCTTGCTTTAAAGGGAGTCGAGTACCATTAGATTGTTTTGAGAAGTTTTATTGTGTCTGAAATTTGATTTACCTTCTTTCCTTTCATAGCCAGTCGAGGTACCATGCCAGGTGGTTTCCAAGCAGACAGATTAAAATGAAAGGAATTAGCCGTCGCAAAGATAGGGTCATGGGTGAGTCCGTAGGGCGCACTATCTTCGGTGAAAAGGCCTGAAATATGATGTCAACCAAGGGGAAGGTCACGTATTTGACGATTGTGAATGATGTCTTCGGCGGAACCCTACCCCCCCCCCCCCCCCCCCCCCCCCCCTCTCCTCCAAAAAGTGAAATGATTGGTGGCGAGAGGGGGTGGGGGGGGGAGGCATTGCGGGTTATTCTTTTGATCAGTTATCAGTTCACAGTCAAATGCTGGCTCAAATTTACGCTGGACCTCAAAATCCTAATTGTCGCGTGTGGCCACGGTCGCCGTGCTCCCATCTCCTCCCCATCCTGCCTGCCACCCCACCCCTCCCCGCACCGGTCAGGGTATGCGAATGAGCGTGAATGGCGAGCCGGGCCCAGCTGCTTTTCAAACACACTTTTTTTACCCCTCCACCCTCTCCCCTCTCGCCTCCCCCGGCGGCTTAGGAATAAGGTCTCCACGTTGGGTTGTCACATCGAGCTTCGCTGCAGCGACAGGTCACCGCGACTTAACGCGAACGTATGTTGTCTGGGTAAACAATAACCGGAAAATGATGATGTGGGCTTGTCGCATACAATACAATACCATACATACATGCATACATACAAAATCACGGCCACTGCATAACTTGAAGCCACGAATTTTTTTCTGTTTTCTTTTTTTTTCCTCTCTCTCTCTCTCTCTCTCTCTCTCTCTCTCTCTCTCTCTCTCATTTTGCTTTGCATTGCACTGCCTCGCGTCGTGTCGTATCGTGTCGTGTCGTGCCGTGTCCCGTCGCGTCGTGTGACATTCCATTGCATTGCAGTGCTTTGTATGGTATTATATTACTTCATCATGACGACAACATTGCAGTGCTTTGTATGGTATTATATTACTTCATCATGACGACAACATTGCAGTGCTTTGTATGGTATTATATTACTTCATCATGACGACAAAATTGCGGTGAGTGATATTCCGGTTACATTGTCTCTTCATAGAAGCCCGTAACAGGGGTCACAACACAGGCCATACACAGTTGAGAACACAGACCATACACAGTAAACAACACAGACCATACACAGTTGCACAACACACACCAAACACAGTTGGCAACACAGGCCATAAACAGTTGACAACACACACCATACACAGTTAACAACACACACCATACACAGTTGACAATCACACACCACAGTTGACAACACACACCATAAACAGTTAACAATACAGACCATACACAGTTAACAACAGACCAAACAGAGTTGACAACACAGACCATACATAGTTGACAACACACACCATACACAGTTAATAACACACACCATACACAGTTACCAAAACACACCATACACAGTTGACAACACACCATAAACAGTTAACAACACAGACCACACACAGTTAACAACACAGACCATACACAGTGAAAACACATACCATATACAGTGAACAACACAGACCATACAGAGTTGACAACACACCCAAAAGACTCATATAATTAACAACATACAAGTTGAAAACCATACACAGTTACAACACACATCCATTACAACACAGCACATACACAGTTGACAACACAGCCATACACAGTTACACACAACACACAGTTGACAACACAACTACACATGAACAACTACAAGTAACACCCATACACAGTTAACAAACACCCATACACAGTTGACACAACACAACACAGTACAACACACCAACAGTTGAACAACACAACCATACACAGTTGAACAACACAACCATGCAGCCATACACAGTTGACAACACACACCATACACAGTTGAAACACACACTACCATACACAACCAAACACACCATACACAGTTGACAACACACACAACACATAAACACAGCATAACATGACAACACACACCATACACAGTTGACAACACACACCATACACAGTTGACAAACACACCATACACAGTTGACAACACACACATAAACATTAACAAACAGCCATACACAGTTACAACACAGACCATACACAGTTGACAACACACACCATACACAGTTACAAACACACACCATACACAGTTGACAACACACACCATACACAGTTAAAACACACACCATACACAGTTGACAACAACCATACACAGTTAACAACACAACCACTACACAGTTAACAAACACACCATACACAGTGACAAACACACCATACCAGTTGAACAACACAACCATACACAGTTGACAACACGACCATACAAGTTGAACAACACACAGACAAACCATACACAGTTGACAACACAGCCATACACAGTTGACAACACACACCATACACAGTTGACAACACAGCCATACCATTACAACACACATAACAGTTGACAACACACCACGTGCACATACACACAGTTAACACGCATACACAACAACACGGGCCATACACAGCTGACAACAGCAACACAGGCCATACACAGCCTGACAACACACATACATTGACACAATGGGCCATACACAGTCGTTGACAACACAGGCCATACACAGTTGACAACAAGAGGCACACAGTGCATACAGCCAGTGAACAGCCATCACTGCAACACGGGCCATACACAGTGACAACACGGGCCATACACAGTTGACAACACAGCCATACACAGGTGACAACAGGGCCATAACAGTTGACAACACAGGCCATACAGTGACAACACGGGCCATACACAGTGAACAGGCACAGTACACAATTACACAGACATGCTCACTTGACAACAGGGTAACACACAGTTTGACTACACGTGCTATACAATGTTGATAAGGTACACAGGTGACAACAGACTATAAACCAGTCACAACACAGTTGTCCAGTTGACACACGGACACCACAACCCAGGTCATTCCACTCTACCATCTCTGACCGTCTCACACGTCTACCAATTTATACTACTTATATACTCATATTTAAGAACACAAAATATATATTAAAATCGAAAAGTTAGGTCAGTACTACGGTACACAATCCGTTCTCGTCTCTCTCTCTACTTATCTTCATTAACATAAAATATACATAATATATATATATTATATGGGGTCGGTTAAGTTTTTCTGTCATCCCCACTGTCGTGCTGTTCTCTCTCTCTCTCTCTCTCTCTCTCTCTCTGTCTCTTGTGTGTGTGTGTGTGTGTGTGTGTGTGTGTGTGTGTGTGTTAGTCTCGCCCCTTTAATAACTCATAGGAGGATCGCTTTCTATGAGCCTCTGTGTGTTGTGTGTGTCGTTTTTCTTTTTTTCTTCATTTTTCGTAATCAGTTCATTCAGTGTGGGGTGTGTGTGTGTGTGTGTGTGTGTGTGTGTGTGTGTGTGTGTGTGGTGCGTGCGTGCGTGCGTGCGTGCGTGCGTGCGTGCGTGTGTGTGTGTGTGTGTGTATAGAGGAAGGAGTTAAATTCAAAATCATAAATCGCAGTGATTCACTGCATTAGTCCGAGAACAGTGATTTTCAGTTTAAGATACGCTTGAAGCCACGGTAACGGGAATCGGGTATGGGTGGGGTGGGGTGCTCGGGGAGGATGGTGGGGGGTTGGGGAGAGGGGATGGCAGGAAGAGTAAGGCTTTGGTCGATGATTCGAATGGATGCTCAACGGAATAGACATAGCGTATACAGTGTGGTAGTAATATCTGAAGGTGAGGAAATGTTGAATGCGCACACAAACACAGGCACACGCACACGAGCGCGCGCGCTTAAGCGCGCAAGCAAGTACACACCCACACACCCACACACGCACACACACACACACCACACACACACACACACACACACACACACACTGTGACACAACCACCACCACACCACATTACTACATGCGCTTGACAATAATTTCTCACATAACACATTCAAACATAAGTAGTAAGTAAAGACTACACACATCACAGAGAGAGACAGACAGACAGACAGATAAGGAAGGGGGATGGTTAGAAAGGAAAGACTGAAGAAGAACAAGGATGAAACAAAAGAGGCGCGGGGAGAGGGGGGAGGGCCAGCGGAGGGAGAGGATGAGATGTAGGTGATATTTTCAACACTGCAGGTGTCTTTATCTCTCGGACCTGATTGACTCCGGGAAATATTATGAAAGTAAGCGCCGAGTACAACCCTGTCATGCAGTCTCAGACCGGAATGGAAATCCGTAGCATCATCTTCATCATCCTCATTCTCATCGATCAGCATAAAAAAAAAAGTCTCAAATTCTGTGGCCCTTCATGCCTTGCTCTCATGGTGACCTCAGTTCGATGTCCTCTCCACGACTATGGCCTTGCTTTGATTCCGCCGGGGTCACCCGTATCAGCGACTTTATGGGGGCTATCATTGGACGGACGTGGTGGGGCCCTCCACAGAGACAGAGCACATTCCAGCCGGCTCTGCGACTAAACAATTATTGTCGCCAGTAGGTGGCTTATTAGATAGTGTCCTGCGTATGCTGGATCAGAACAGGCACCACTGAACACCACCGAAGTGACTCGGCAGCAGTGCATTGTCTCCTCCGGTGGGTTGCCTCTTGACGACTTGACACTGATTGCTCCTGTGGATTGCCGGTGCCGGGGCTGCAGCGGGCCGGGTCGCGCTGTGGCTGTGGATGGGGGTGTCGGAATAAGCCGCGTGAGTGCAATGCCACGGAGGTGGCACAGAAGATGGGACAGAAAAAAAAAAAAAAAAAAAAACTTCGTCAGCTGCACTGGATACCGTGAGAGAAGGGAGGGTAGACGGAAGAGTTGGGTGGTGGAGGTGGTGATGGTGGTCGTGGTGGTTGTGAAGCACGTGCACGAAAGGTACTTTCCACATGCGCACGGACGTCAATACATAAACACACACATGAATGTTGCGATCCCCACCTCCATCCCCACCCGTCCCTTCTTCCCCCCCCCCCCCCCCCCCCCCGCCCCCATACACACATACTCACAGACACGCACGTGGGCGCAAACACACACACACACACACACACACACACACACACACACACACACACACACACACACACACACACGCACGCACGCACGCACGCACTCACATTAAGGCAGATAGATAGATAGGTGTGTAATAGTAGTAGTAGTAGTAGTAGTAGTAGTAGTAGTATAGCAGGCCTAGTAGTAGTCGTAATAGTAGAAGATTATTTTTTTTCCTCCTTACATTTTCGTTTCTTCATTTTTTTTTCAAAAATCAACAACAACAAAAAACAAAAAACAAAACAAAACAAAACAAAACAAAACAAAACAAAAAAAAGAGAAAAAAGGACAGAAAGAAAAAGAATTAGTGAATCAATAATTCGTCATCCTGACTGAGTATCACGCACACTAGAGATCTTGGGGTCTGGATAAAGGGGCCTTCCAAGTGAGATGACTACAGACAGGAATTTGAAACAAGATTACTAAATAGGTTTTTGTTGTTGTTGTTTTATCTTGGTTAAAAATGTAAGAAAAAAAAGTGGTTTGAATATCCTTGGTAACTCGCCAGTCCCTCTGAATTCTTCAGCCTTATCCGTTTTCATCCAACCCACTTCAGATGAGACGTCGGAAAGGAAATCTTGTCAGATCATTAAGCTTACCGGCCCAACGTCACCCCCTCCCTCCACCCCCTCTTCTCTCTCTCTCTCTCTCTCTCTCTCTCTTCTCTCTCTCTCTCCTCTCTCTCTCTCTCCCTCTCCAATGTACCATAAATAGAAACGACAACTGACTGGTCGGTCGATCGATGGAGTACTGCTCTATTCACGCTCTGTGGGGCAAATCTTTTTGTGGGTTCTAGTAATAACAAACATGTAGGGTAACTCTTGCTCCCACGATGAACTGATAACTCCGAACGAATGCTGCGTACGACACCGAATCGACAAAAAGAAATGACAACACAGTGTGCAAAGTACAAACAAGGAGACAACCTTCCCCCCCCCCCCCCCCCCCCCCTCCGAAAACAAACAAATGAATAAATAAATAGCATGTTCCAAGCTTGCCCTTCTACCCTGAACCTGACACGTCTAGACAGCAACAACAACAACTGGGGAAAGGAACAAATACAAATGAACATTTAGTCCAGAGCGGCCACACAGCCCTTTCGATCTTGAAGTTATCGTCCAACAAACTCACGCGGCACGAACAAGGAAACTGGTCGTATTCCACCATTGTGGCACTGCCGTGGGTCAGGAAGTCGGTGGGTGGGTAGGTGGGTGGGGAAGACGGGAAAGGGCGGAAGGGGTGAGTGGGTGGTGGGTCGATTTACTATTAACTGTGACAGGCGTGTCAAAACATGTCTCCACCCCCACCCCCACCCTCATCCCCAAGACCCCTACCGGTGGCAAGCCCCAGCTCGTTTGTAAATACGACGCTGGTGGTGGTAGGTGGTGTGTGTGTGTGTGTGGTGTGTGTGTGTGTTGTGTGTGTGTGTGTGTGTGTGT
>CM065726.1:16988365-17115865 GCA_033310375.1 Conus canariensis
GTAATGATTTGCCAAATGTTCAAGTTGCTTAAAATTCTGTATCGTTGACGGAACGTTTTGCACTTAATGGTATGCACGCACTTTGGCGAAAAATCATTCACTATTTTAGTGTTCACGCAAGTGAGCTTTCCAGAATTAATACTGGTTTCATCGGTGGTTAGGTCACTCATTGACACAAGTAAAAAGTGACAGGCAGCGGAGATCGGATATTCCTGTGCACACTATTGAGAGCTACGAAGTCCTGCAAATCAGAGAGTGGTCACTGCGGTTACGATTCGTTAGGCCTACTATGCTATTTTGTCGTCTCTGCTTTTTAGTTTTTGCATTATGATCTATATAGTACCACCAGTCCTGTGCTCCATGGAGATAAGCTGAGTATATTTTGGTTACAGGAAATTATTAATTGAAATTGCATGCATGAGAATGGATGAATCCACGTGTGTGCTGTCATAAGATTTGTCAGTCTGCAGGGCACTTGACTGTGAGCTAAAATGGCCAAGTAGAGGCGCCCACAATCAAACTGTAATGACTCGTGTGATCAGCATAAGTTCAAGCCTGCAAATTTATTTAGTAAAAGAACTTCATTGATTTCACAGGCTGAATTGGTTGAAATATCAAGAGTGTGATGGGTGGCTTTTGAGTTGCATGCTGCTAAATTCAGTAGCCTTCTTTGACATTACAACCCAGCGATAAGTATTTCCTAAAAAAAATTAGGGGGTCAGACTCGGTATGAAAAACTCGCTTCCAAATTTGCAGGGGGTCTCAAAAATATTTAGGGGGTTACCACTAATAACTGCTAGAAAATGTAGTGGAAACACACACACACACACACACACACACACACACACACACACACACACACACGAGCATGCTCTCGCTGGATGTAACACATAAATGCACAGAGAAAGGGATAGAAATTCATGAGAAAAGGTACATATTCTAGAGAGAAAAATACACGAGAAAAGAGGTGTTTGTAATAAAGTTGATAAAACATTGTAGACAGTGCTAGATATTATCTATTCATATTCATGTTCCTGTGTTTTTAAAATGTTGTCAACTAGCATAAGTAAATGTGTATCAGGATTTTAACAGTGAAAGTTGATTTGTGGGATGTCCTCTTCGATTATCATCACAGAATTTCCACTAAGCAAGCTGTTTCCTTCAATTTTGAAATATGGTATGACCAAATTCCATTCACCATGCAATGAGAACGGAAGCCTGATGGAACCTGCGAAGATAATTGTAGACTGGCCATTCTTGCTCTGTGAGCGACACATTTGTGCATCCAGAATGGAGCCATTTTAATTATCCAAAATGGTCATGTTGCATCTAGTATAGATCTTTCAACTTTTGTTCCATTCAATGCATTATCTCCCACGAGCCACAGCTGAACTGTTGGATTTTGATTCTGAAAAGCCGAAATTCCTTTGGTTTTCCATGCTTTTCCCACTTTCCTGAATCACGGGGTCTTGTGGTCCAATAATAGACTGGATAGGCCTAGTCTATTTTGACAACTCTTGTTGGTTTTCAGTAGACAAGAGTTCTCGAGCAGAAGTGTTCATCGATTCAGAAAGTTCTAAAACGTTGAGGAAATTTACGTTTTTAACTTTGATGGTTGTGGATAAGACGAAAGCCCTTCTGCATGATGCACTGCTCAGTCGTCACAGTAAATTTTGGCCTTCCAGTGCATCAGATGGGAAGTTTATGCGTCAGAGACGTACTTTCTGCATAAGAATTATCACTGCAACCCACATGACATACACAATTGCTTACCTGTAAGTTGACGAAGTAAATCCAGTTGTTTTACTCATTAATTTAATGAAATATTTGTCAAAGTGTGATGTGCTCATTGCTGATCAGTACGCTATGACAATGAATGCAAGTCTAGATAATTGGCAATCATTTCCATTTCCCATGGTGGATGACTGTTAGCTTTAGTACAGCCAAGAAGAGCAAAAATATGATTACTAGACCACCAGATAAGGAACAAACAGTAAAACACTTGGTGTCCTAACTTATCTTCGTCAGGCAAGACAAATAATATTCAAAACAATTAAAACAGGACTGAACAAACAGGTTCTTCTTGGACCAAATTTACCCAAATTTTGCACACATATCGAAGAGGAAAGTGAATGCTGTTTGGTTTTCATGGTTTTGAATGTTGTTTGTCATGTGTTCACTACTTTGTTTGGCGTTACTTCCAGTAATTCTGATTTTCGTCCTATGTTTTAATTTCCTCCTGCAGTCACCTTACTTTGAAGGGGGAGAACTCTTCTTACAGAAAAGAAATTATCTAGTTTAATGTATGTCACTTATAAGTGCACAGTTCAGATGCGTCAAAATGCCATAGAGCTTAAGCTGATCAGTGATAATTCTTACGCACAAATGTGCATCTCTGACGCATAAACTTCCCATCTGACACACTGGAATTCAGGCCAGTGCATCACAAAAACGTACCAAAATTTACCGCGACACGCTGATTTTGTCCAGTAGGCAATACAACTCTGAGCAGCGCATCACGCAAAAAGGCTTTCATCGTATCCACCATGATGGAAGTTAAAAACCTAAATTTCGTCAACAATTTAGAACGTTCTGATCGATGAACAACTTCTGCATGAGAACTCTTCTCTACTGAAAACCAAAGGCGTCAAAATAGACTAGGACTGTCCAGTCTGGACCACAAGATCGTGATGATTCAGTTAAATGGGGAAAGCATGGAAAACCGAAGGAATTTCGGCTTTTCAGAATCAAAATCCAACAGTTCAGCTGTGTTTCATGGGTGATAATCCAGCGTATGGAACAAAAGCCAAACGATCTATGCAACATGACTATTCGGATAATTATAATGGCTCCGTTCTGGTTCAAATGTGTTGCTCACAGCGCAAGTCTACAGTTATGTCGTAGGTTCCACTGGGCTTCTGATGATCATTGCATGGCGATTGGAATTTTGTCATACAATAAAATATTTGAGTATTGAAGGAAATGGCTCGCGTAGTGGAAACACTGTCATGATATACAAAGAAGACATCCCACAAATCAAGTTTCACTGTTAAAATCCTGATAGTACAGGTGCTCACATGTACTCATGTTAGTTGATAACACTTCAAAAACATAGGAACAATAAATATTTAACACAGACTGGAATGTTTTATTAACTTTATTATAAGCACCTCTTTTCTAATGTATTTCTCTTTGTCTATGCATTTATGTATGTGAGCCAGTGAGAGCATGTTCGTGTTTGTGTGTGTTCACTACATTTTCTAGCAGTTATTAATGGTGACCCCCGAAATATTTGTGTGACCCCCTGAAAATTTGGAAGCAAGTTTTTTATACGGAGTCTGACCCCCTAATTTTTAGGAAATGATTATCACTGCTAATAGTTGAAATTTAAATAGACTTGGGCTTACTTAATAGTTCACTGATAAATCCGGAGTTCCACGAACTGAAAACAGTCGCATCTCAGGTCGTTACGTTGGAGTTTAACAGTGACCTTGAGTCAACAGATAGGCAGACATCTCAAATTTCAGGTGAATGTGTTTTGCTAGTAAAGCCATTAGCATGGACCAGAAAGGGGAAGACCTGTTCTTGTTTTTGTTTTTGTTTTTTTAATTAAGGGCTTAAGGATACTACATAATAAAAATGCAGTTCAGACTGATCCTACTTTAAAATGTAAGCACCACAGAGTCCTCACCAATTGGCAGTTTATGGTATTTTAGTGCTACTAAGGGTGGGGTGGGGGTGGACAACCAACACTGCCGGGTTTTTTTGTTTGACTGCGTGTTGGTGTTTGGAAAGAGACATTTTAGACCCATTGTACTTTTACCAATTGCTAGGCTGCCAGTTTTGTTTACCTATTTGCCTTTGCCGAGCTTGCCATGCTTTTTAACAATTTTTTTTTTTATTATTGGCGTGATTACTGGACCATTATTTGCAGTCCAAGGATAGATGTGATGTTGAATGGGTGTAAGGCTTTAAATCGAGCTGGAAGATAAGATAATGTTGCTTATAGCCCAGCCGACCGCAAGGGGCCACATCAGGGCTGTAAATCGAGCTGGAATTCCACATACAAAAAATAATCATATTACAAGGATTCTAAAGTCATAATGTGTTGCTGAATTTAAATGCATGTCAGGAAGTGCTGGCAACATAAGATACTGGCTTTAACTTGAAAAGGTTTGGCATGACAAGTGTATCTAGCCAGTGTGAGTGAATGAGCTGCACGACATTACACTAATTTACAGCCTTGTATTTGCAAATCCGAATGCATCCCCATTACACAGTCAAGGAAACATAGGGAGTTTAAAATCCATCAGATTGGCATACATCTGATACAAGCCTTTCGTATCATTATTTCATACTATACAGCATTGTAGAACACGTTGACTAAGGGATGTGTGATACTAAGTCATGACAGATATCGTCAGAAGCTTATGCTGAACATGCAGAGCTGTGGAATGGCATTTTAACATGCTTACAATCGCACATGCATAAATATGTGTAAACATGTTGACAAATAAACTGAGTGCTTCCCGCATGTGTTTTCATATCTTGATCCCTTACATATTGAAGGTAAAGTTCTGCATATCTTAACCACTTCATAGGTCAAAAGAATTGCGCTTTAATTTACTACTGATGATCAGCAATGACCACATTTTCATGATTTTTTGTTGTTTTTTTTGCACAGTGTGTATGTCATGGTCTTCTTCAGTTATAGACCTGTGCACTATTCTGTAGACAAGCTTCAGAATATAATTTTTGTTATTTTCATGTTTTTTTTTTAAATAGTGCCTGCTGATTCAACATGTAAGTAGGTATAGATCTGTGAAAGTTTTGGGGATGAATAAATGTAGATGAAACGAGCAACAGTGAGTTAATGTAACATTTCCAATCACTTTGTCTTAAGAGTTGTCAGCTGTATTGTTTCTTCTTTTCCTGCTGCTGGGGCAGGAAGTCGATGGCAAAATGTCGTTTCAAGGTCATGATCAGTGTCTCCTGAATCAGTCCATTATCTTAAATTTGTTGCTGTCCCTTGCGTCTGAAGCATTGTCTTTAGTAACATTGTCACTGTCTCAACAATGCTTCTTTGGAACAGTTACCATCCTTTTGCAGGGTTCGTACGCTCCTTGAAACTCCTTGATTTCTGAGAGCCAATTTCAAGACCTTGAAACCCCATGAAAATCAATAAAATGTGGTTATATTGACCAAACCTCCTTGAAAACCCTTGAAAATCAAACCATCGTCTCCAAAATATTTTTATTGTGGCAAGAAAAAAAACAGCAGTTTGATTTTTATGCGTTCAGGTTGATGAAAAACTATTTTCAAAATTTTTACATCATCACGATCCCACGTTGTCGTCTGCTAAAGAATGAACCAAGGGAGATAATTTGTAACTTCCGCAATTTTTAAATTCTGCGCATGCGCGAAGAAAAGGTCTTGAGCTTCCAGCTTGTTCAGTTCATTGTGAACGGAGCTTGAAAATGCCTGGGGGGAAATGTGCTTTCAACCGTCTGTGGTTGGATAAACCCGAGTTTTCTGACTGGGCGAGAGAAGACAAAGCCAACAAACATGCCTGCTACTGCACAGTCTGCAAAAAAAAAAATTTCGATGTGCGAGTAATGGGCGAGAGTGCCCTGACTAGCCACAGCAAAGGAAAAAAGCACGTAGCTCTTACTGGCGGCGAGATCTTCAGCAGCGATACCCATCTTGTACTTTCTTACGAACAAGACGGCAGCAGCAGTGTCGAACGCGAATGTTGTGTCGTCATTAAATCCTGATCGTGATGTGTCCGTGCGCGAATCCAGTACCAGCTCTTCAGCCACAGTGGACTCGTTTTGCTCAAAGACAGATGTGCTGAAATCTGAAATTCTGTGGACACTGAACACTGTAAATGTGCACTAAAGCTTCAGCTCTTTTGAACAGAATTCTCAGATTTTTCAAACAGTGTTTCCAGATAGTCAAATCGCCAAAGGATTTCAGTGTGGTGAGGGAAAATCAAGGTATTTGGCATTGCACCTCACTTTCATTCAATATCTCTGGATCCAGACTAGCTAGCTTGGTAATTTTTTTTTCTTTTGATCAGAAATGATTTCTGCATGCAATTATATTATATTCATAAGTCAAAACAGCACGTATCATTTGCTATTTCTATTTGAATAATTCGAAAGCAATGAAATGCGAAGCCTGATGGCCCCCATATGGAAAAAAATTATTGAAAATAAAGCAGTTTAGATATATGAAAATCCTTTTGTAATTGCATTACATTAGCTCAGCAAAACAGTATATAAACATCCTTTTTTTTGTCATTGCATTACTATAGCTCAGCAAAACAAGAAAAGTCATGCTTCAAGTGCCTTATGTCTGCTATGATACAAATACAGTTCTTGTCATGAACCTTTTTTTTTTTTTTCAATTTTCATAATTTTGCCACCATTTGTGGTCCCCAAATCACACGAGCTTTGAAATCGCCCAGATATGGTTTTTTTTTCCTTTTTTTTTTTATGTGTGTGTGTTGTTGTTTTTTTAAACATAAACAATAGAAAAAAAATTAAGTTTTAAAAGAACAATGGTGTAATTTTTTGTGCCACCTCTTGACTTGAAATAAAATAAACGCTCCTTGAAAACTCCTTGAATTTTGTTCCTGGGAGTCTGTAGGAACCCTGTTTTGATGATAAGGCCTTTTCTTCCCTTTTTTTTTTTTTCTTGTTTTTTTTTGTAAATGCACTTTCTCACAGGTACACATATGTGCTTTGAAGAAAGAAAAAAAACGTACACTTAAAGCGTAGTGCAGCAGGAGCCAAAATGGAAGTTTGTGGAACTAGAAGACTTCAGTCATATTCGAGCATTATGGGAAAGAGAAAAATGAAAATAGGAGGAGGGGTTTCGCAGCGGTTTGGTAGCATCACAGGAAACTGGTGTTGTTCATGGCCAGAGTATAAGCAATGGTTTTTGCACTATGAGATGAAAAAAATACCATCTGAAAGAGTAGGGTAAAGAAAAACATGCATGGAAATTAAGTGGCGAATATTCCTGGTACAAATGATTAATTCGCAACAATTGTCAAAGGTAATTTTACAAGGAGTTAAAACTTTTATTTGATGTGGCTCAAATTTACTTCTTAATCACATTTTTTGTTCATTGGATGTTTTATTTGTTAACAGTGAATAAAGACTCTGTTGCAATGTTAATGTGTTTAGCATTCATTCATTCAGCATAAGCTGTCATTCTGAAGTGTATAATTTGCAGGACTGCAGATCCTCCTGAAATGCGGAACATAAATTGAATTTTGGTAGTGTCCAGATCGGTGAGAATTTGGCAAGGAATGTGGATTAGCTAGGTTTTGTCGAGGTTCATTGGAGCAAAAAAATGAACTTTAAAAGTTTTTGTAAGGTCCCCCCTATGAAGGAAAGTGATGCTGACGACAGTTTGTGTTATTAGTTCCAAGATTTTTTTCTAGTTTAATTTTTCTCTTGTGTTTCTCAGAAAAGCCCAACCAGCCTCGGCAAAATGAGCGAGGTGGTGGGCGAGGAGGACGTGGCAGGGAGCTGAGGGAAAATGATGCCAGCAGGCCCCCAAGGAGGCAGGGACCGAGAGAGTTTCGTGATGGTTTTAAGGGTGATGAGAATGTGCCACCAGAGTTCAGGTAAGCATGGTTCTTGCTGTTTGTTTTTGCTGACCTACTGATAAGCGATGTACATGACACGTATATACATTGTCAACAGGGCGTGACTTCTCTTGATGATTTTGGAGAATTTTTATGCATGAATACAGACAGCAGTGTCTAAAATATCACAGGTGGGGATGCGGTGTCGATGGGACTGGGAGAATACAAATTTTTCCTGAAGAATCACAGGAAAGTTAGAAAGGGTCTTTTGTTAAGACAATGTATTCTCCCTGCAGCCACTGTAAGACCAACTTTTGTTTTGCCTTTTGTAACTGCCACATTGCCATGTGTGACCTTTGTACTATCTCTTGAGAGGACAGCCCCTTGTTTTTTCTTATATGCAGACCTCTTTGCCCATACGAGTTTACTGTATATAGTGCAGAAAAGTCTGCTAAGTACAGAAATACAAAATTGCTGAATGAAATGCGGAAGTGCGAGACAAATCAGCCTATCTGTGAATTGATTTTAATTTGTCAACCTGTGATTACAAAACTTATTAAAGTCAGTTGTGTATCGTTAAAAACAATTCAGACATTGGGGGGGTTTTTGTTTGTTTTGTTTTTGGTGGGTTTTTTTTTTTGTTTGTTTAATGTCCAACTGTGCTTTGATCGCGATTCGGTACGACCATTTGGTGGAATTGAGAGTCGTGTTTATTGCCATACAAACTGCGGACTCGTTCATGTAAATTCGCAAGAATAGAAAGAAAAAACTAGGGATTTTGAATCTTTTGGTACCGAGTTGACCTGTCTGACACTTTTGCCTTCTTATACAAAGCTTCATTGATTATAAACTTAAGAGTGCAGGAGATAGCAAAAATTAGTTTTTAACTTGATCAAGTCTGCTTCGCAGAATTTATCTCTGAAAGCTCAAAACAGATTCATTTCCACACTGAAATCATGATGAAACACATCTGTGTCAACCCCTCTTCATGGGTTTTTTTTGTTGTTTTTTTTAAAATGCATTTTGCATGCAGTTCATGCGGAAGTTGCTGCTTTTGCTTCTTGACAAAACTTCAGCATCCACCATTGGAACTGACTAAGCAATACAGTTTTGTGCCAATTTCAATGATGTAGTTGGCTCACATATGTGAAGTAAACACAACCTGTTTCCAAATTGCATAAATAACGATGCGGTCTGCCTGTATGGTTGCAGCAAAATGAAGGCCTTGTTCCTTTACACAAGCTTGTCTGTTCCTTCAGGTTCCTATTGTTGTACATGATGATGATATATTTTCGTCCTAATGTCATATTTTTAAAATCTGTAATTCTTCCATCTCTCCTTAACCATCCTCCTGCCCCCAGCAGTTCTCCGTGTTGCAACTTAGGTTTGGACCACCTTTTGAAGGAAAGAGTGACTGCAACTGGTGTAGGCATATTCAGTAACAACAGTAATGATAATTTTAAAGTTATGTTGCAAAAATTGGCATTGGAAACAAAGATTTAGTTTAGAAAAATCTTGACAAGAAGTTTAATGACTCCCCACTCCTACTGCACTCATCCGTCACCTCTCTCTCTCTCTCTCTCTCTCTCTCTCTCTCTCTCTCGCACGCGCGAGCACACACACACTAAACAGCTGAGTAAATCAGGATACCTCATTAACTGACAATTAGTTGCTGAACTGAGATTGAGCAGTGGACTGGTGGGGTAACAGTTGATAAACAGGTCTGGATCAGTATTTACAGCACTGAGTGTTTTTAACCATATGAAGTTTTTACCTGTTTTTGCTCAGTATGATGATCAGCATAGTTCAAAGATGCAGATTGTTCGCAACATAAAAATGTTTTGAGTGTTCATATCCTGAGTAAGTGAAGGATTTGAAATACTTCAAAACAAGGAAAAATACGAACAGAAAACCAACAGAAAGATGTACAGGTGTCTGTTAAAAAAGGAAAAAGATATAAAGATGTTAGAGTGCTTAAAGTTATTGGCAAGAACTGTCTTCCTATAAAAAAATTGAAATGGCATCATTTTACCCACAGGAGAAATAAGCATTAGGTATCATGGTGTATTTGAGGACCGATTTTTGTTTCAAGAGAAAGATCCTGAATTTTAGGGAAAGGGTAAATAGAGCTGAAGGTGCTTTGTTTTTGTGATAATTGTACATGATTGACGCTGTAGAAGAAAGGTGCTTGCTGATTTTCACAAGAACTGTTCACCAATGTGAAATCTGAGTTAAAGAAATATGACCGAATGAAAAGTGGGCCTCTGCAAACTGAGCAATGGAAAAAGCTCTAACAGGTGATATGAAGATTTGAGTGATGGTTTGTTTCAGAGTGTACAGTGACTATTTTGTCACATTTTCGTGGTTTTTAAAAAGTACAGACCAGAAAACTTGGTTGAAGCACCCTTCTGTTTTAGCACTTGTGAGTAGTTTGATAAATGGTAAATTTGTAAGTTTGAGGAGGATAGAATGGGAGGATAGGGATGTTAATACCAGATTGTTTTGGACAAGTGCATACCAGATATACTCATCAGTTCTTTAGAGTTACTCTGTAATACTTCTTACAGAACTGATGTCAGAAATGATGCTTAAGGATCACAGACCTGCCAACCTTCACACATTTCGCGTAATTTATTACGCCCAAGTGATAATTCTTACGCATTTAGCCAAAAAATTACGCATTGAAAGTTTTCACCAAAAAAAAAAAAGAAAGAAAGAAAGAAACGGACAAAAAAAAATCGGCTTATGTACAGACACGCACGGCGCTGTGCGTATAACCAGTAATCTTCAAGAAGCATTTCCGGTCATGCACAGTTCGTTTCACCATCTTTACCATTCAGCGAAGTTGGCGTCCTTTTGAAGTTTTAGCTACGAAAATGTCGAAATGTGGAGCAGAAAGTTCAGGACAAGATGTGTTATAAATTTTGGTGTATGGGATTTGTGAGTGTTTCCAGTGTATTCTACATTTTCATAATTTGTAAACATTTCTTGTGACACTTCTTGTTTAAGTTGAGCAAACTTTTGATGATTGAAATGTGTTATGCTAAAGAATTGTGCTATTCATGTCCAAGCTATTGTTAAAGTTGACGTTTACGAATGCTTTTCATAGGGAGCGCAGTGATAATTTCAATCGAAGAGACCGTGGAGAGCCCCGTGGAGGCGGAGAAGGTGGATTTGAAAGGGGCAGAGGTCGCGGCCGTGGAAGAGGGCGCGGCCGAGGGGGACCCCGTCCTGATGGGGGTCGTGGTGGTGGCAGCGGCGGCAGTGGCGGTTTTGGTGGACCACAGGGGGATCGACGCCGTGAGTTCGACCGTCATAGTGGCACTGACAGAACGTAAGTAGTGCTGAACTGTTGGGGAAATTTCTACTATGTGTTGCTAGAATGGATATGTGTTGAAAAAAAAAAAAAGTTAAAAGTGAATGTGGAATGTGTACAGCAAACACCAAGATTTGCTGAAAAAGAAGGGGGGGGGGGGGAGGGATGCTTCTGAAATAATCTAGACAGGAAATGTCAGGGAATCTGTTCACTGAGGCTGTTTTTTAGCACCATTATTTTTATCCTTCCAGTTAAATGTACAATGAGCCATGGACGTTGAGTTTTTGTGTTTACTCCAGAACGTGTTTGACGTAAACGTGTCCTTGGAAGGCTAAAGGATAAAAATGTTCCTGGCTTGACATGATGACATCACTGAATGCCGTCTGATTGATTGTGATGGCTTTTTACCGGATTCTGATCAAGCTGGCTGTTCGGGTAGCTGAGTTGTGGCAAGTGCGCGTGCTGGCGGTGAAAGACAGGTTATCTTTTCTGAGTTGAAGGGAAGGCTGTTGAAGGGGGTGTTCAAGGTGTGAAATGATCTCCCTTTGCAGAGAGCAAGACACTTCTGAAATAATCTAGACAGGAAGTTGAGAGGTGATTGCACATGAAGGGTATCCTGTGGTGATGTCTCGATGATCAAAGTTGACTGATGAGAGGGCGACTCTTGCACAGACTTACGTTAACTCTCTTCTGTGTGCACTTAACTGCGCTTGCGCGGAAAACCTACTGCAAGAGAAGTAACTCTGTAATCTGAACATGGTTACCCAGTTTAAAAGAGAGAAAAGGAAACAATGAAATGTAACTAATTTTTTTTTAATTCCTAATTTTTAAAAAAATTCCTCGTAGGAATTTTTTAAAATTCTGTTTAAATTTTTTTTTTTTTTAACTCTCTGGAAAAGCGCGCGCCCGCTAGCGCCCAACCGGACATCACATAGCCAAAAGGCTGAGCGCCTGCCAGCACCCAGTAAAACACGTGGCGACAATGGGCACCGCCATGTTTCTCGTAGAAAAGGACGGGGTTCGTACAAAGTCTTGGTAGTCGGGAAAAATTATGGAAAAATGAAAAAATCATTTCCAGGGCAGGAAAAGTCTTGGAATTTTGTCGATTGTGGCCATGGGTCTGGAAATGTCCTGGAATTTTGTAAAAGCTGTGCTAACATTCATGATGTCGAATTTCACTTTGTTTCTTTACAAAAACATTGAAATAGGAATTTAAAAAAAAAAAACACAGAAATTAAATCACGCACAATGATCACGGTTTTCAGATTTCCTCTGGCCGGAGGTTTAGCAGACTACATTTTTTTATGCAGAGTAGCTCCCCTTTACTGTGAAAAGCGTTGCACATGTGCAGTTGGTACAATTGCTTAACTTCCTTTCGAGACAACAGTGCTGCGAGGGAAAATAGCGTCGAAGTATTAAAGAAAACATGGGAAAATGTGTGTTTAGCCTAGCCTGGCTAGACAATACAAATTATCGCAAATGGATTGCTCCTGCTTCCGATGGACGCAAGACAAATGCACAGTGCCTGCTGTGCAAGAAAGACTTCGACATCGGGAACATGGGCGAAGCTGCTCTAAAAAGCCACGCGGCAGGCAAGAAATGTCAAGAAAATGATGCAGCTTTCAGACAAAACGACTCAGACTCCATCAATAACCGTGACTGATTATTTTCAGCCCAAGGATTGTGAAAGATGAGTTCTACATTGAAGAAATGGCTGTTTTTTTTTGTTTGTTTTGTTTTTTGTTTTTTTTTTTACTTCAGTATGGGATGCGATCATGCCTTGAATGGGGTGGGGGGTAGAGAAAATCAAAGGGCCCAAGGGCAGTGTACTGGCCTATTTTTAGACACATACATACACACACACACACACACTCTCTAACACTCACTCTCTCTCTCTCTCTCTCTCTCTCTCTCTCTCTCTCTCTCTCTCTCTCTCTCTCATCCAAAAATTTCAACATTTAAACAGAAAATTGAATAGAGAGCACATTGGCTTTTAAGTACTCAGCCATGTTGAACATCCAAATTAAAATGAAAGGACAGTTGAGAGGCCACGAGGCCTAGTGTCCTAATTACCTGACCTGACCTGACCATATCTCTCACACACACAACACACTGTCACATACAGAGTGCACGCATACATACATTCTGGGGTCTGGAAAAATTATGAAAAGCCCTGGAAAAAGTATGGAATTTTGTTTGGTCACATCTGTGGGAACCCTGAAAGGAAGTCTCGCAAGAACATGACTTCCTTCTGCCTGTAGCCATTCACTTCCGTTTGCAAAAAAACACGAGTCAATATGTGCCCGTAGTTCTCGAGTTATGAATTTTTTTAAGTTTTGTGGTCGAAATGCTGTTTTTCACCATGGCTAACCTTGATTTCTGCCATTCTATAATGAGATTTAGTGATGAAGATACTGTGATTTGTAGGATTTACGGCAAGACTTGGTGAAAGTGCTGGGTAATGAAGCTTACAGTGACCTAGATTTCAACTGGGATGAGGTTCCAGATATGAAAAACGATTCGGAAGAAAGTTCTGAAGAAGATTTTTTTTTTCCCAAGTAAATGGCTCATGTGACATTCTTCAAACTTATGATATAGCAACATATATATTCGTAGGAATTTTTTTTAAATGATTTGCATTTCATTATTTCCTTTACTCTCTTTTAAATTAATTTTAAAATTGGGTAACCATGTTCAAATTACGGAGTTATCTTGCCGATGGTTTTCGGCATAACTTAGCTCAGGTAAGTGCATACTGAAGAGGGTTAATATGTTGCTATGTAATAAGTTTGAAGAATGTGACATGAGCCATTTATTCGGGGGGGGGGGGGGGGGGACTGTCTTATGAGTTGTTGTTCATCATACCTATAACATCATCCCAGTTGAAATCTAGGTGACTCAGCTTCATTACCTTGCTCTTTCACCAAGTCTTATGCCGTAAATCCTACAAATCAACTCATCTTCATCACTAAATCCCATGATAGAATGCCAGAAATCAAGGTTAGCCATGGTGAAGAACACTTCAACCACAAAACTTTGAAGGGGAAAAAAAAACAACCATAATTCAAGAACTACGGCACATATCAAGTCGCGGTTTGTTGCAAACGGAAGTGGATTGTAAAAGGAAAACGGGTCACGTTCTCACGAGACTTTTCTACGAGAAATATGGCGGCGCCCATTATTGTCGCATGTTTTACTGGGCGCTGGCAGGTGCTCAGCCTTTTGGCAGTGTGATTTCCAGTCGGGCGCTTGCTTGTCAAGAGAGTTAAACCTGCTCATATTCAGTCTGCCATTTGGGTAACATTCAAGTTGCAGGAGTTTGTTCCTGTGTGGGGAATGCTGAGAGAGACATACAGTAATATAAAGAGTAATCTCTCTGGAGAGCATATGCTTGTGACAAGACCAGTTTCATCGTTTTAGAAAATTCCGTGTTGCTGAGCCTTGAGGGATTCCACTTTTTATGTATGGAAAAAGAAGAAATGTCAGAAAAAGAAGGAAAAAGAGAGAGAGAGAGAGAGAAGGAAGTACACATTAGCATATATAGGGTGAATGGATCTGGACTGAGACCAGATTATTTTGTCGTGTTCTAGTCAAGTCATGCATGGGTGAAACTTCAGTCTGAGGACGAAATCCATTTTATGGAATTATTCGAGACGGAATTTTCCGTTTTTCGTAAATCTTGAAGAAAAAAAAAGTTTTTCAAAATGGTCTCTAAAATTGCGCAAATTACGTATCGAGTGCGTCTTACCATAAAACGGAAGTGCCGAATCGGAAGTACTCTATTTTAGGGAACAAAGATAAAGCGCCGTTTGCCGAAATCTAGATTTCGAGTTTGGAGTTCATTGGAAACTGAAAATGTCATATCTTAAAGAAGGTGATTCAGTTGAGGAGATAGACGCTGGCATCACTAAAAAGTGGCGATGGGCTTGGCTGAACGAAACAGATGATGAAAAACGACAACATCGTGTTCGGTGTTTGAAAACGAACAAACCTGGTGTAGCGTTTTGCCGCGTGTACAACTGGGACCTCAAGTATGGATCCAATGGAAAATCTCAGCTAGCAAAGCATGCCAGAAGTCCAGACCATATTAAAAGCATGAAGGTAAGAATTTCAGTAAAATCTTTTTCAGCAGCCCTCCATGGCGCGCCCCCCCCCCCCCCCCCCCAGTCACGCACACACACATTCCCACATACTTTTCCACTGCAAACAGTTAAAACCTCATCTACCACCTCTACCTAGTTGTTCTCTGGATACAGTTGTAACCGATTTATCACTAATGTGTAAAATTGCTGTTTCATTGCATCAAAGTCCTATTTTTTCTGTCTTGTAAAATGGGAACTGGTGTTTTAGTAACGTCCTTGTTATGACCGGTTATTCTTCGATGTTTTATAGCTATCCCTTTTTTTTTTTTTTTTTTTTTTTTTTTTTTTTTTTTTTTTTTTTTTTTTTTGCTGTCCCAACCTCTGTGTCACCTCAGAGGCAGTGCAGCCACGCCGCTCATTCCGACACCCCGTCCACAGCCACAGCCCGGTCGGCCCCGCCACAACCCCAGCACCGGCAATCCACAGGGAGCAGTCAAGTCGTGAAGAGGCAACCCACCGGAGGAGACACTGCACTGCTGCTGAGTCACTTAGGTGGCGTTCAGTGGCGCCTGTTCTGATCTAACATACGCAGGACACCACCTACTAAGCCCCCTACTGACGACAATAATTGCTTAGTCGCGGAGCCGGCGTGAGTGAGCTCTCCCTCTGGAGGGCGCCACCACGTCCGTCCAACGACAGCCCCCATGGACTCGCCGATACCGGTGACCCCGACGGAACCAAATCGAGGCCACAGATGTGGAGAGGACATCGAAATTGAGGTCACCATGAGAGCAGAGCATGTAGGGCCACAGAATTTGAGACTTTTTTTATGCTGATCGATGAGAATGAGGATGATTAAGATGATGCTACGGATTTCCATTTCGGTCTGAGACTACATGACAGGGCTGTACTTTACGCTTCCTTTCATAATATATCCCGGCGTCAACCAGGCCCGAGAGATACAGGCACCTGCAGTGTTGGTCAGGAAATTTAAGCAACACTCTCAGAAACGCATCCATTAAGTGGATGAAACTCGACTGTGTGGTCCCAGTCTTCCCAACTGAGTCCGCAGCAAACTCAACTCTGGGTAGGAGCCAGTCGGGGCAGAAAAACCCACATGACTCTGATGGGATTCGAACCCACAACCTCCCAGCCGGGAGTCCGCGATGCTAACCACTTCGCCACGGCGGCTGGTAGTTAGTTATCCATTTTTTGCTGTTGCTGTTAATGTTATTCTTATAGATTAGGTTCATCTAATATCACATAATGTGTATTGACGTTAAATTGAAGACCTAAACACACACACACACACACACACACACACACACACACACACACACACACACACACACACACACACACAAAGATGGATGTAAGGCAGAGAGAGAGAGTGAGGCATAATAGTATGAAAAAAATATTTAAAGAAAGAAAAAAAAACATAAAAGAAAAATAAATGAGGGTTAGTTTTCTGGAAAAAGGATGGGGAAAACTACTAAAGGTTCTATTTCTTCCGTGTAATAAAATGGGTTAGTTTTGGAAGTACAGTGGAAACTCTCTGTTAAGACCTTAGAAAATGCACAGATTTGTGATCTTAACATGAAACATGGATTTTTTTTTTAAAAGAAGATAGGTAATTTAACAGTTTGATTGAACCGTCACAGAATTTAGAGTGACTTTAGAGAAGAAGTCTTATTAGGGAAAGTCTAAATAGAGGTTTCACTGCACTGTATTTCACACACACCAAAAAAAAAAAAGAAGAAAAAAATTTTAAAAATTCATATATGGGAAACTGTCATATAAGCAATAAATATGTCTTTCAAACAAGGCCTCAGTTCCAAATTTCCCTTCAACAGAGGCCACGAAAACTGTCTGAATTTAAAAAAAAAAAAAAATCAATTTTGGCTGGGGAGCTTTGGGCCCCTGCCAGGGGTGCTGCCCCTGGACCCTAACCTTTCAGTTTTTCAATTTTTTTCCAGTTTCACCCATGGTCATGTGTCATCCTGGCTGGGTCCACTGTCTGGGTTGGATGCCATCCCAGACATGCAAGTTACCTACAGGCTAACAAAGTTTTCAGGAATTTCCTGATTGTAATATCTGCCTGTCAAAGCTTTTTTTTTTTTTGCCTCTAGGAAATAAATGATTTGAAATGTCGACAACGGCATTCTGTGGGAGGTACATTTCTGTGTAAGCCTGGTTTAATCAGGAGAGAGTAAGAATGCTTTCAGCTTACAGCCAGACTGAACTGTCTGCGTCTGCTGGCTCAGCATAGTGATTCCAGAACATGGGCAAATGCTGGAGTTTTTTTGTTGTTGTTGTTTTAACTTGAGTAAAGCCAGAGCATTGTATTTTTAAGGATTGCCTGTATGTTTTTTGTAGAACAGGCATGTGTATGCTGCATGGCTCTTAAAACAAAATGTTGGTTGTTGAAATTTCACGTTATGTAACCAGTGCGTTAGATGAACATGATCACTGTCATTCTGCCACACAATTTTCAGTAGTTGTGACAACGTCCTGCTGACCACCCCCAGTCCCATCCATCCCCCATGCATTACAGTTATCAGACAGAAGTGATAGGTGTAATGGAAGGGTATTCCGAAGTCTGCCTTCAAAGAAGAGTCGGTCTTCTTATGGATCAGGTGGAGTGTGTCGTTGCTCCACAGTGCCTCTCATCCACTTTACTAGTCTAATACCCCTCTCATGACACACTGGCGATGTTTACATGCAGGTATGGTCTCCCCACACGCACACATACATGTATTATACGTACCTGGTACACTTGCACATGCTTTTCCTCGCTCTGCAAAAGTGATTATTATTACTTCAGTGTGGCTTGTGTGTTTATTTCTAAAGAATATGACACATTTTCATGTGACTTGTCAAAATGTCACTGTTAGCTCCAATGTTTCTTTTTCTTCCTTTGTAACCAAAACAAGTCTTGGATTGCTTTGACTCTCCCTTCTCTCGCACACATTGTTGTCTCTTGAAATTAACTACTAGTTCTTTCTGATGGTGAAGTGTTTGTGATTAATCATCCTACCTTCTAACCAAAATGTATGTGAGTGTATATGTGAAAGTCTGTTTAGCTTGTTAGAAACGTTTAGCTACGTTTTTTACAGTGGTTTATGTATGGCTGGGCAATTTTTTTAACAGTTAATTTCTTTTGAGGGCAAGCTCACGGGGTTTTTTCCCCACCAGGGTATCGCAACTGGGACTGACAACAGATTAAAATGTGCAATCACAACTTGATAGTCGGTGTTAAAAGTTTTTGTTGGTGGACAAAGGAATGTTGCCTTCATGTTGTTGGTACTTGAAGGAGGGGGAGACATGAGAAAATTTTAAAGAAACAAAGTGTGAAACAGTTGTTTGTTCTGAATGGATGTCTTTTGTGGAAAAGTTTGTACATTGTAATTTTTGCTGGACACCACAGGATTCAAACAGTCGCATTTTGTGGAGTTTAAGCCACGAAGTTTCATCTGTCATTTGCATATTATGTCCCATATGTTGATGCAAGGTGAGGGATGTTTTGTGATAAGGTATTTTCTTGGCACTGTCATGGCAGTTGGATTGTCCTGTGTCCATGTGTATGCTCCAGGCACTGCCCCTATCATGTCTTCTTTCTTTTTTTTCTTTTTTTTTTTCTTTTTTTTTGTGCGGTGTGTTGCTCTTTTTGTATGTGGGAACTTCTGTTGTTTCTGCAACGTTTTCTCGTAATCATAATGCGCGTGTTGACGGATACAAATGTCTGGCTTTCAGTGTATTAGCTGTGGAAGCGTGTTGGTTGGTATGGACAAAGTTTATGTGAAAAGCAGAGTTCCGGGGTGAAGACTGGAGACTGAAGAAAAGGAATTGACCCCATCCACTTGCAGTGAAACCCACCCATGATTGGCTGCAGTGTATGATTTTCCTTCCCACTCCATGCACTTCGTTCCAGACATGCTGGTTTTTGTGTGTGTGTGTTTTGTCTTTTTTTTTTTTCCCCACCTGATGAAACCTGTTCCAGATCCAAGGTGACTGCATTGTGCTATGCATTGGTTTTTTTTTTCCTCCACCTGATGAAACCCATTCCAGATCCTAGGTGATTGCATTGTGCTATTCATTGTTCAGGGGTTCCTTGTATTGTTATTGTTGACAGTGGTTACTCTGGACTTTTAGGGAGGTGCTTCTTTGTTATTCCTGGTGCCTTGCCTTTAAATGCAAAGTCTTTTTTTTTTTCCTTTCCCCACTGTAGAGTTTTTTTTCCTCCTTTTTTTCTGTATTTTCCATCAAAATTAACGATGATGTTAATTTAAGAAAAAGAAAAAAAGACTGACAAGTAGAACCAAAACAAACAAGTAGGAAAACGCTGAACTAAATATTGTTTTTTCACACACACACACACACACACACACACACACACACACACACACAACCACACACATGCATATACATGAAGAGTCATAATCAGAATATTACAGAACAGATGTTGCCAGTCCAGTAATTTTTTTCAAGCTGTACAGTAATATGCAGTGTACCACTTCATAATAAGGTGTCCTATCAAGAGAAAGTAATAATTGAATGTATTCAAGTCTGAACGGGATATTGAGAACAAGTCAAAAATAGAAATTACATAAATTTATTAACCCGTAGAGTGCCTTTAAGCCGTCAGCTGACGCCGCATTAAAAATGCTTTCCCAGTGCCTATGGGCCGTCCACTGACGTCATGCATTTTTCTTGAATTTTCATTCGTTACTATTTCTATCAACGGACTTAAATAGAGTGTGCGTAGTAAGCCTTATATGTCTGTAGTATTAAAATGATATGTAAATGACCACACATGAGGGGAAAGCCCATTTATTCTCATCACTGACTGGATGACCAGCCAGCACTTCGTCTCGCTTGCAAAGATGGCGGCACAACCTTCGACAAGCGCAGCGACCAAATCAACGTATTTACACAGCTGAGCAGGCTCTGCTAATGATTTTTGACAAAGACAATAATCTTTTATTCAACGACTCACTCAAGCATGAAGGTGAGATGATGATAGTGATGGAATTGCCGACCGTATTCGTCAGTTGTTGTGTCGGGCTGTGTGACCTCAGTGTGTGTTCAGCTGACTGGTTTGCCAGCGTCGAACGAGCTCGCCTAGTGTGTACTCTGCACTGCGTGCCAGTGGTCGGTGACGTGATAGTCAGCGCAAGAGGGGAGCGCGGCCTGCTCGCGGCGTGGCACAGGGCAGAGGGAAAGGTAGGGGAAGAGGAGCAGTGAAAGAGAGGGTTGAAGTCCAGCAAGGGGGTGTGGTGGGGAGAGGGGGGCGTGGTCGTGGACTGACCTGTCTGCATAGAGTGTGAGCGTCTTGATAGACTTCTAAACTGTTTTACTTTCATTTACAGGTGTAGTGTGACAATACAAACTTTATTTTCAACTTTTTTGCTTTGTGTTCTTGTTTGGATGTGAAGATGTAGTGGTAAATACATATGCTTTTGATCGTGCAAAAAAATCTATCCAAATCTAATTGCCTAAATACTTTTTTTTTTATCAAAATTAAAACAAAAGAAGCCCAGATTCAAAATCTTCATTCAATTTCCTTCAAAAATCATATATTTCATTGTTATATCTTTTGTAGTTTCTGAGCTAGAATTTTTTGTTAATTATTACCCCCAAATCATTAGATTTCCCTGGCACTGGGAAAGCCTTTGTTTGTAACATTTTCAAGCAGCGAACGGGTTAAGCTTCAGATAGCATAATGTAAATTAACTACAAATGCCACTGATAGACTTTACATCAGGTTTTTGAAAAGCTGTACGATGACAGCCAGATTAGTAAAGTTGTATATTTTAATTAGCAGATTTGGTCATACAGAGCTGTCAACCAAGCCGCTTTCAGCAGAACTTATTATGCTCAAAACACTTGTCATTCTGCTTGATGTGAAAAAGACTGCTCATGAAAAAAAAAAAAAAAAAAAAGGTTTATTTGCATGGTTAGCCCAGTTTATTTGCATGGTTTGCACATCTGAGAAAGAGCTTTTTGAAAACTTAGATCTGCTTCAGCTTCTGCTGCAATAGTGTATTGACTGCAGCAGTGATTCCATGAAAGCACTTGCAGACCTGCGATTGACCTCGATTTCGTCGAGTAAACTCCGCTTTTTGGGGCTTGAACTTGCTCTCCGATTGCGACAGCCAAAATTCCAATATTTTTGTCCAGAAAGGATTTTTTTTCCCTCTTCTGCACAAGACTGCAAATAGGCACAATATTATCTGAGCGCGCCATAATCGGTCAAGGTTACTGTCTCAGTGGATCGTATTGTGACTGAAAAGGCACACAAAAAACAATGGGAAATGGAAAGAGGACTACATGAGTGTTTATCCATGTTTTGAAAGGAGCAAACTGTGTTTTCTGCCCGTTGTGCAGAGCAAATATTGCTTTAAGCTCTGAGGGTGCTCACTGTCTGAGCACACAAAAAACCATGCCAAAGCTGTGGAATCTTCCTCGAAGGTAACCACTGCGGTGAAGACTACATCCAACAGAATTGCCATCACGCAGGCCGAAGTGCTTCTTACTGAGTTCATTATAGAACACAACTTAACCCATGTCAGTGTCAAGCCATGCAGATAACAGAGCCAGGAATTCTCCATGGAAAAGAGGATTTTCACGGAAATAGAAATAAAAAACCAGAAAGAAATATTTTTTTCCGTGTTTAGAAAAAAGGAAAAAAATCGACCCTTTTTTTTTTTTTTTTTTTTTTTTTTTTTTTTTACAGCCCCTTGGTGTAGCAGATAACTTCCACAAAAGGAAGGAAAGCTCAGTCTAGGCTTAATACGCGTAATGCATTGTGGGTTGACCTTGATCTGGTCACTACTTCAAGATGGAGGGCAGGCAAGTAGTCATGCGTGGCAACGTGTTCCATGATTCAAAGGCAAAAAAATAGTTGGAAATGGAGACGGGGGTTGGAGAGCCCACTGGGGGCTTGCACCAGACCCCTGCCCCACGTTTTCATTTCAAAATGTGGCAGGTCTGCACTTGACAAAAGGAAAGAAATGAAGTGTCTGGAATGTCATTGTTTTGTTTTGGGTGTGATAACGATGTAATCCTCTCGGCTGTCAGAAATTCCTCTCAGTTGTTCAAAGTATTCCTCCCAAGTCGCTTCAGAGGTTGGCAGCTCTGGTTATACAGACAGGTGCAGCTTCATATCACAGCTGAAACAGAATTGTACACCTTTTAAAACTTGAAAGAAAGAATGATGATAAATGGAGAAATAGTTTGGACGTAACATTAGGACATTTCTTTGTTTAACAAAAAGAAATAAAGAGAAGCTGAGAAGCCTAGGCTGCATCTACACTCCCTCCCCTCACCCCATCCCCAAATAATTTTTGATGGCAAGAAGTTCGGCCATTCAGTTTCACAGTTTCGTCGAATGGAAACGGAAAGCTGCGGTCCAAGTGAGAATTCTGGCTGGCCGGTCTTCCACTCACTCCTCCTCGCCTTCTCATGTCAGACCTTATGGTCACTTCAAGCTCTGTGGCAGAGTGGTTGCTTTCTTGATATGTTAGGTAAGGGGGTCGGGTGAGGAGTTGATACTAATCACCCTTGTTTTCCTGGGAAAATTCTTAACCTACTGCTAAAGAGGGGATGGATTTGGAGACTTGCTAAACAAGTGTATCTTTGTGTGCACGAGCTGCCAGCACCTCTCTTCTATGGAAACTAACCCCATTGAATAACGAGTGTGATGCATGTATAGACTAAAGTTATGTAGAGACTAAAGTTAATACCACCACACACACGCTGGTACAAAACAGTTTGTCACAAAATTGCCACTGTTACTGGAATTAATTCGGGTAGGATTTTTTTTTTTTTTTTTTTAATTTGGCACCAGCACAATATTTGTCGGTACCGAGATTCAGAGGTCATAGATGACCCAGATGTGTATGATAGAGGGTTTTTTTTTTTTCACTGCTGCTCCTCTAACCTGTTTTTCAAAGTGTGTTTGAATGGTTTTAAATGAAACAAAGGGTGAACAAAAGCCTTGATTGTTTTTTCTTCCTTGCCATGCCACATATATCCTAAAAAGACCTGCTGTTTTATTGAAGTAATGTAATGACTTCGTTCCTCGTGAATTTAAAGAGACCTACGTCCACAGAGGTAATTTACATGAAAGGTATTGTTTGTTAAAGATCAAAACAGACTTGTGCATTGTGTGTGGCATTGATGTGATTTTTTTTTTCCTTTCGATTCATTGATAATCAGTTTGGAATTAGGCAGTTTTACTTCCTTTGAAAGTGTGGGTTGTCTTGAACCCTGAAAGCCCAAAGATGTATGTGATGTGGTGTATGCATGGCAAGGGTGAAAAAGAACTCCCTTTTCATGAGAGGTCTCTTCAGTCGACTTTGCACAATGTTAACTGCAGACCTACCTAAAGTGTTTGTACCTCTCGACCTCCGTTCACCTGAGAGTATTGTTGATGTAGAAGTCCGCCAGAGGCCCCTCAAATAACATGTTATCGGTTGCAGAGGGGTGAAATCCATTGATAAGCGTGATGGCAGTGGAGCGCATAATTGGGGCTCCTACAAAGATGATGTCAATGAGTAAGTTCCCCTTCAGCTTGTCTAGACTTGACGTGCGTTTTGGGAGCGTGTGGCATGTGAGCGTCGTGTGAGTTTGTGAGGACAGATGCAAAAGGCCTTTAAGGAAATGTCAGGGAATCTGTTCACTGAGGCTGTTTTTTTAGCACCATTATCTTTATCCTTCCAGTTAAATGTACAATGAGCCATGGACGTTGAGTTTTTGTGTTTACTCCAGAACGTGTTTGACGTAAACGTGTCCTTGGAAGGCTAAAGGATAAAAATGTTCCTGGCTTGACATGATGACATCACTGAGTGCCGTCTGATTGATTGTGATGGCTTTTTACCGGATTCTGATCAAGCTGGCTGTTCGGGTAGCTGAGTTGTGGCAAGTGCGCGTGCTGGCGGTGAAAGACAGGTTATCTTTTCTGAGTTGAAGGGAAGGCTGTTGAAGGCGGGTGTTCAAGGTGTGAAATGATCTCCCTTTGCAGAGAGCAAGACACCAGCACCAGTCCTGCTGATGTGTCCGGAGAGTGGCCACCATCTTCTCCAACTGAACAGACAACGGAAACTGCTGACTTGAAGTAAGTGACTTCGTTGGTTATCTCCTTCGCTTCAAGGCATGGGGGAGAGGTGGCACAAAAATTTGACCATTTTCTTTCAAAAATGTTTTGGGTTTTATGTGTTTTTGTGCTCAAGAAAGTCTGTTGAAACCATTTGTGGTGTTCATTTTGTCTATTTTCACATTTGTCTTGGTAAAAAAAAAAAAAAAAAAGACTTTATTTGAAGGAGGTGTGTATGAAAATTGCTCGACTTCTTTATTTTCAAACGTCGTTTTCTCAAAATCACTTTTTTCGACAAGGGTTAATGTGCAAGGAACACAATATCTCTGGATCCAGACTAGCTAGCTTGGTAAAAAAAAAATTTCCTTTTAGTCAGAAATAATTTCTGCATGCAATTACATTTTATTTATAGTCATAACAGCACTAATCATTTGCTATTTCTATTTGAAAAATTCAAAAGCAGTGAAACGTGAAGCCTGATGGCCACCTTATGGAATGAAAATATTGGGGGGGGGGGGGGGGGGGGGGGAGCTGTTTAGATACATAAAAGTCCTTTTGTAATTGCATTACTATGGGTCAGCAAAATGAGAAAAGTCATGTTTCAAGTGCCTAACATGTCTGCTATGCAGACCTGCCAACCATTATGCATTTCGCGTAATTTATTACGCCCAAGTGATAATTCTTACGCATTTAGCCAAAAAATTACGCATTGAAAGTTTTCAAAAAAAAAAAAAAAAGGACGAAAAAATCGGCTTATGTACAGACACGCACGGCGCCGTGCGTATAACCAGTAATCTTCAAGAAGCGTTTCCGGTCGTGCGCAGTTCGTTTCACCATCTTCACTATTCAGCGAAGACAGCGTCCTTTTGAAGTTTTAGCTGCGAAAATTTTGAGACGTGGAGCAGAAAGTTCTGGACAAGATGCGAAAAAGAAAAAACTTGGTCAAAAGCTCCATAAAGAATACTCGGAAAACTTCCCCAGCATACGACCTTCGGCTAAAGGTGTAAATTGTGCGTGGTGTACCACTTGCGAGTCGGACTTCACAATTTCCCATGGTAGGATGGTGGATGTGAAGCATCACCTTGAGTTACGCAAGCACGTCGATTCCTCTAACGCGCTGAATTCTTCCAGCAACACACACACACACACACACAACACACACACACACACACCACACACACACACACACACACACACGCACACACTCTAACACACACACACACACACACCCCTCTAACACACATATATATATATATATATATATATACTGAGGAGGGGGGGGGGAGTAATCAGGAAGGGAGAAAAACATGTAGACTTCACACAACAGAGAGAGAGGGAGGGAGGGAGAATGCTCATGCAAACAAACGCATACATACTCAACAGTATGTGTGTTTCCAGTGTATTCTACATTTTCGTAATTTGTAAAGTTTAGATTTCTTGTGATACTTAAAAGAAAAACTTGTTTTTGAAGAAAAGTAAAGTTCACAAAAATTGTGCGAACAATTTCATCGCATCGCGTTTGTTTGAAAAAAGTAAGTGTCACGCTTGATTACTCTTAGTTCTCAGAAATTACACATTTCTGCCTCACTGAACTTCAATTCATCATTTTGCCCCCATTTGTGGTCCCCAAATCACACAAGAGCTTTGAAATCATCCCAATGTTTTTTCCATGGTTTTTTTTTTTTTTTCAACATAAATAATAGAAAAAAAAATGAAGTTTTAAAAGGACAGTGATTTAATTTTCGTGCCACCTCTTGCCTTAAAGTGTGTATGGCCCTCCATATGCTGTAACAGGTTGGGGGGTTTCACTTCAAGGCATGGGGGAGTGTGTGATCCCAAATTTTTCAGGAATGTTCTCAAGTTATAGACACTTCGCTTGCCTTCTAATTGTCACCTGTAATAGCATTTAAAACAAAAACAATGTTAGGGACAAAGTCCATGAATCCATCTGAAGTTGGTTCATTTGGCATCTTTGAACTCAGTTTATGATTGGCAACCCAGTGAAGTTCTCACTCTAGACTGAACAAAATAACTGCAGACAATGATTAAATTCAAGTCTAAAATATCCATTTGTACACAGTTCTGTCAGGTGTTTTTGTGTGTGTGTGTGTTGTTGGATTTTTTTTTTTCTCTCAAATAAGTTTGTTAGAATGCAGTTTCACATTTAGATTACAGCTTCAATATGATCTTTGACAGTTGGAGACTGACCGATTTTTCCAGCCCTGTATCGGTCTCCGGTAAATTTTTGCTCTACAAAGTCATCTTGAAACATTCCTTTAACTCTTTCTTTTTGTCGTCACTTATTGTTTCTCCAAATAGCTTATTCTGTTGAATTCCTGCTGTTGTGTGCTCGACAAAACTCTCGCATCCACCATCTGCCATCACCAGTATCTTGTTTTCTTTAACCCTCTGCCTACGGCATGACTTTGTGCTACATGACAAGGAGAATACCATGTCAAGTGAGATAGCTCTGCAACACATACACACTTTCCATAAAGAAACCTTGATGAAAAATTTGTTTTTAACTCTTCTATAAAAGTAATGGAAAAAATTCAAAGACATCACTCCATTCAAAACAGCCATTTTTTCCCATATATAATGAACTGGTACTCGAGGGGGGAAAAAAACGAACAGACTAACTCTGCTTCAGTGTTCTCGGTGCTGAAACAGTTTTCCATAAATTCACTGTACCCATAGAATGTCATGGACTAGGAGCACATGGTGATTTTCCAGGTTTAAACGAAGTACTGAAACCTTCAGGAACAAAAAGTCATTCTGTATGGTCTACACACTAAACGATAACTTTTGTTGTGAAGGGGGAAACAGCCCCAAACTCGACATTTTTGTTAAACTGAAGGCATCACATACAAGATGATATGTCCTCCTACTGAGGGGAAAAAAATAATAAGAACAGATTACTGAATACTGGACTTCAGCCCCCCTGACACACACGCGCGCACACACACTGTGGTGATGATGTACTTCTTGTCTGTCTCCTCTTCGCTTTTTGTTAAACAGGAAGTTTTTATTTTAGGCCAGATTTCATGTTCATCCTTTTCTGCTTGCTTTTGTGCTGCAAATAAATTTGTTTCTCGTTAAAAGTCTGCCAAAATTCTTCTGAAATCAAAAGGCTAAAGGCGACGCTCCCACAGGCAACTCATGGGACACACTCGCTGACTGACCTGGTTTCCTGGCTATCAAGACAAGGGAAACTTTTGGGGGGGGGGGGGGGGGGGGGGGGGGTTCACTTCCTGTAGCTAACCACTTCAGTCAGCAATTAAGAATCTCTAGCAGGTTTTGTTTTTCAAATTTTCTTGGGGGGGGGGGGGGGGGGGGGGGGAGGCAGCAATGAGCTATTCGACGTCGTCATCATCATCACCCAAATCATTATCGTTTCGGGCCTCAAAATTAGTCGCCAGTCGATCTTTATTTCAGGGTTCGTACCGAGTCCTGGAAGTCTGGAAAAGTCTTGGGGAAAATGGGAAAGGCTTTTCCAGGGCTGGAAAAGTCTTGGAAAATTTGCTTTTACCCAGCAGGGTTTGGAAAAGTCATGGAATTTCCAGAGTTCCATCATGAACGTTCAAGTCATGAATTGAAACAAAATTGTTTACATCAGATTTCGGAAAAGGTCGATGTCGATTTGCCACCCCGTCAACACTCGCGCATCCGAACAGCAGAATTATTTATTTTGCCGTCCGAGTAGTCTCCCTTGTGTCGAGTGCGCAAGTGCGCGATTTCCCCCCCCCCCCCCCCCTCTTCCGTTCTATCATTTCTTCTCCGTGGTTTGCGCCTGCAGCAAGAATTTAAAAAAATGGGGAAGTGTGTATTCAGCCAAGCGTGGTTGACCAATAGCCAGTACCAGAACTGGATCGGAAAAGCATCGGACGGCAGTAAATTTCGAGCCCGTTGTCGCCTGTGTCAAAAAGACTTCGATGTGTCCAACATGGGTGAAGCGGCCTTGAAAAGCCACATGTTGGGGAAGAAACACGTGTTTCTGGCACAGGCTGCGAGTAAGTCGACAGGGTCGACGATGACGATGAATGACTTTTTTACAGCCAGTGGGAGGTAAGTTGAAGACCAGAATGACCTCTCTCTCTCTCTCTCTCTCTCTCTCTCTCTCTCTCTCTCTCTCTCTCTCTCTCTCTCCGCTTCCCTTCCCGAGTTTTCTTACTTTTTTTTTTTTGAACGAGGCTTCCTAGCTTTTTTTTTTTTTTTTTTTTTTTTTTAAAGCGGGTATTTGTACTGGGAATAGGATGCATGTTTTTGATTAGCTCACTCACTCTGTCTATCTCTCCCCCAGTCTCGGTCTTTATCTTTGTCTGTCTCAGTCTCTGTCTGTCACTATCTCTCTGAAGTTAGGAGATAGGGGCAGAGGGGCAGGGGAGGGGAGAAGAGTTAGTTGCTAAACTTTCCTAATCAATCTGCAAAACAAGACACATGCTGATGCATAATAAGTACACACACACACACACACACACACACACATGATCAGTATCCATTCAGGAATTGTTTGTTTGGTGAGTTTCTTTTTTTTTTTTTTCTTTTTTTTTTAAATACAGAATTTAAAATAGTGTTTTTATCATAAAAGAAAAACGGAGTTAGTGTGCAATTATTTTGAACATCATGCAACAAAATAAAAATGTATCTCATCTGTCCGTTTCTGTCTGTTTCTCAGTCTCCCACTGTCTGTCTCTCTCTGTTTCTCTCTGTCTGCCTCTCTCACTTGGCTGCTTTGTCTGTCTTGCTCACTGATTTAAAAACACACACACACACACACACATGATCAGTATCCATTCAGGAATTGTTTGTTTGGTGAGTTTCTTTTTTTTTTTTTTTTTTTTTTTTTTAAGAAGATACAGAATTCAAAATAGCGTTTTTATCATAAAAGAAAAAAAAAGAAAAACGTAGTTAGTGTGTAATTATTTTGAACATCATGCAACAAAATAAAAATGTATCTCATCTGTCCGTTTCTGTCTGTTTCTCAGTCTCCCTCTCTCTCTCTCTCTCTCTCTCTCTCTCTCTCTCTCTCTCTCTCTCTCTCTGTTTCTCTCTGTCTGTCTGTCTCTCTCACTTGGCTGCTTTGTCTGTCTTGCTCACTGATTTACACACACACACACAACACACACACACACAGAGTATATATTATGAAAACGTGTATACAGTTACAGATGGCATTGAACTTTTTTTTCTGTTTCCAGTTCAGGTGTTCAGCAGTCCACTTCAGCATCAGGATGTGAACCATCTACATCTGCAAGTGATTTATCCAGCATCCAGGGCACACTAGACAAGGCTGTCACCAAGAATGACCTGCTTACAGCTGAGGTGTATTGGACCATGTTCGCCATGGAAAAACATTTTTCTTTCAAAAGTTTTGGAGGGGTAGGAGACATTTTCAGAAAGATGTTTCCAGCATGTGAGGTTGCACAACAATTTCAGTGCAGTGAAACCAAAGCCAGGTATTTAGCGACTTTTGGAATTGCACCGTACTTCTCAGAACTATTAACATCCCGGGCCAGAAATGCAGAGGAATACGTTCTTCTGTTTGATGAAACTCTCAATCATCAACTCCAGCAAAAGCAGTTGGACATGCATGTTTGGTTTTGGGATGGAAATGAGGTAAAAACTCATTATTTGATTTCACGATTCCTGGGACATGCCACAGCTGATGTCCTGTATACTGAACTTGAAGATTGCTGCAGCATTTTGGGGAAATCAGGAATTTTGCAGTTGTCAATGGATGGCCCCAATGTCAACTGGGCTACTTATGACAAGCTGAAAGATGACATAGAGAAGGAGACAGGAAAAGGCCTGTACAACATTGGCAGCTGTGGGTTGCACATTGTGCATAATGCATTTAGGTCTGCCTACAACACACAAGGCTGGGACATTGAACATAAATTAAACTCTCTTTACTGGATGTTTAAGGACTCGCCAGCTCGGAGAGAGGACTTCACACAGCTGACAGGATGTTCTGTTTTTCCAAAGAAATTCTGTTCTCACAGATGGCTTGAAAATGTGAGCGTTTGCAATAGAGCGTTGGAAATGTGGCCTCATGTTATCACATTTGTGAATGAAGTTGTGAAAAAAAAAACAAATGCCCACAGACAAAGTCATTCAGTGAGGTGAGAGCCAGCTGCAGTGATCCATTGTTCATGGTGCGCTTGAACATCTTCATCTCTGTTGCCAGTCTCATTGAACCTTTCCTGACCAAGTATCAGACTGACAAGCCCATGCTGCCATTTTTGGCTGAAGACCTGAAATTGTTGGTGATGAACATTCTGGAGAGGTTCATGAAGTCAGAGGTTGTTAAAAGAGTGGAAAGTGTTGGAAGTATGTTAAGGGAGATCAAGGATATTTCGGACAGTAAACTGCATTTGGACATTGCAAACATTAATTGTGGATACATTCCAAACAGAGATCTTAAGGATCTCAGGAGAAAGGGAACAATTTCAGAAACAGACTATGCGAGAATCAAGCTTGATACCAAGAGGTTTCTGATCCAGCTTGTGACGAAACTGCTTGAAAAAGCCCTTATTCGCTATGGCCTTGTTCGCTTTCTTGATTGGTTGAAACCAGCTCAGATTGTGGCAAGCAAAACAGCAGCAAAACAGAACTTGATGAAATGCCTGGATTATATGGTGGACAGAGGAAGCATACAGAAAAACAACTGTGACAGTATCCTCAGCAACTATGGAGACTGTGCTTCTGAGATGGCAGGAAATGAACATGTTCTGTCATTTGACAGAGATAGAGACAGACTTGATACATTCTTCTTCTCTGTCCTGTCAGCTCGCAAGGAGTGGAAGAATCTTTGGAATGTTGTCAGAAAAGTGCTGGTTTTGTCCCATGGTCAGGCATCAGTTGAGAGAGGCTTCTCTGTTAACAAGGAGGTTGCAGCTGACAACATGAAACAGAGGACTGTCACAGCTCTAAGAATAATTGCTGATCATTTGCCCAGTGTTGGGGGTGCAAGCGAAGTGACAATCACCAAAAAACTTCTTGCTTATGCAGCCAGTGCTAAATCAAGATACAATTCGTATTTGGCAGAACAGAGAGAAGAACAGGAGAAAAAAGAGGCTGCAGGGAAGAGAAAGGCAATGCTTGATGAACTTGAAGAGGTGAAAGCAAAGAAGAGAAAACTGGAAATTTGTGTCAAAGACCTGCTTAAGTCTGCTGATGAGTTTGCTGAGAAAGCAGAAAGAACACAAAACTTCACCTTCATAGCAAAGTCAAATGCTCTCCGTAGATCTGCTAAGGACAAGACAGCTGAAGTTTCTGTTCTTGAGGCCCAGATAAATGAGAAAGTGGAAGAAATCAAAAAGTAAAACTGGGGTCAAGATACATTTTCAGGTGTGAATGGGATTGTGTAAATTTTACATTACGTCTAAATGGCTACTCTTTGCATGGTAAAGGAACTGTGACTGTTAAATGATAGTGTGATTCAAGTGCTGGCAGTGTGAGCAAAGAAGAGGAAACTGGAAATTTGTGTGAAAGACCTGCTCAAGTCTGATCAATGAGAAAGTGGAAGAAATCAAAAAGTAAAACTGGGATCAAGATACATTTTCAGGTGTGAGTGGAATTGTGTAAATTTTAAAATTACATCTAATGGTAAAGGAACTGTGACTGAATGATAGTGTGATTCAAGTGCTGGCAGTGTGACCATGATTCATTGATTGGTAAGTGAATTGTTCATTCTGTTGTGTTCACTTGCATTTGTGTGCATGCGAGTGTGTGTGTATATAATATGTGTGTGTGTGTGTGAAGCCTGCATATATAATATGAAGGTTGAGGGGTGCCGGGTGAGTGGGAGGTGAGATTTGGGGGGGGGGGGGGGGGGGGGGGGGGCGTCTAGTCCTGGATTTTGGTCCTGGAAAAATATTGCTGAGGTCTTGAAAAGGTATGGAAAAAGTATGGAATTTTGTTCTGACTAATTGGTATGAACCCTGTAACTAGGTCAAGATTGACGTCCAAATAGTCTCGCTTCAAATCTTCAAGAGCGTAGCCCGCAAATACGTTCTCTTCATCAATATCTCTTCAGAAAATGAATTCTGCAAGTTGCATAGTTACTTGATCATCCGTTTTCCCAGAAAATCTTTGCGAAAGAAAAGCCGAACAATGAAAATCACAGCAACGAAACTACTCCACCAAAACTCGTGCAACAAAAACCAAAGTGGCGTCCGGAAACTTCCGTACCGGAAGACTTTCTGTCACGATTGCATTCTGGGATATGTGATGGTGAAAGTGAAAGTCGTTGACCTAGTATTCGGCGGTCGATCTTGTTTGATGCGGTATTTAGGAGGAAATCTTGGGGTCAATATGGTAGGCATTGGGTTAACCGAGATCGACTGCGATATTTCCACTTTCTGAATACCGGATCGACCGCTGAATACTCGGGTCAACGACTTTCACCATCGCATATCCCAGAATGCAATTGCGACAGAAGAGTCTTCCGGTACGGAAGTTTCTGGGCGCCGTTTTGGTGGAGTAGTTTCGCTGCTGTGAATTTTCAAAGTCAAAATTTTTTTTCACGAAGAATTTCTGGGTAAATAGCGGATCAAGTAATTACGCAACTTGCAGAATTCATTTTCTGAAGTGATATTGATGAAGAGAGCATATTTGCGGGCTACACTCTTGAAGAAGATTTGAAGCGAGACTATTTGGATGTCGATCTTGACCTAGTTATAAATAGAGATCGACTGAGGACTGATTTTGAGGCCTGAATTGCACTTGTGCAAAAGCACATTTTGTTGAATTCCATCGCAATCTAAAGTCCAGTATTCAGTAATCTGTTCTGTTATTTTTTTCCCCATCAATAGTTAGAAGGCAAATCTTCTTGCATGTGATGCCTTCAGTTTAACAAAATTGTTGAAGTTTGGATTTGGGGGGGGGGGGGGGGGGGGGGTCGCAACAAAAGTTGATTTAGTGTGCAGACCATACAGAATGACTTTATTTTGTTCCTGAAGGTTTCAGTACTTTATTTGGACTTGGAAAATCACTCTGTGCTCCTAATCCATGACATTATGTGGGTACAGTGAATTTAGGGAACATTGTTTTAGCAACGAGAACACTGAAGTAGAGTTAGTCTGTTCGTTTATTGTTGTTTTTTTCCCTCGTGTGCCAAAGTTCACTATATATGGGAAAAAAATGGCTGTTTTGGATGGAGTGATGTCTTTTATAGAATAGATAAGTTAAAAACAAATTTTTTATTGAGGTTTCTTTATGGCAAGTGTGTATGTGTTGCGGAGTTGTCTCTTGGCATGGTTTTCACATAGTCGTATTGCACAAAGTTAAGCGGCAGGCAGAGGGTTATGGAGGCAACAGTCTTAAAATGACCCCTAGCAGTTAACTGGGCTATAAGCAACAGGGATTGAAGTGATAATTGCTGTTATTTTATGTGATAATCAGTGATCAGTTGATCAAGATGAAACTTTTGTTCCGAGGCCGGAGGTGTTGTAAACAGATGGATTCATGGAAGTTGTTAATTTCAGGTATTAGCTTGTTGATGTGAAAAAGGCCAGCACTGCAAATAAGAGTATTTTACAAAACTTGACAGACCACTGGTATAGTATTAAAGGCCCTAAGTTTTTTTGTTTTTTTTCTCTCATAAATTGTATCTGATTATTAGAGCGAAAAAAGCGAACACTGCAAGCGGTGGCGTCACTTAGGGACCAGTTTCAGTGCGAGACGCTGCAAAAGAGAAAACTGACGAAAGCTGTTTGAACCGGTTCCAGTTGTGGTTGTCCTGAAAAGAGGACGCACACCACCCAATGTCAAAAATTTTTGTCAGGTGACACCATTTAGAAAGCGCGTTTAAAACTGGAGAAAGAAGAACATGCCTGCTCAGAATTGGAGCAGTTTCAGCTGTTGATCTGTGACGGCCCTGTTTGCATCCCCATACACGTTTGCTTTATTCCTGGAATAAAGTCGGAACCCTGCCTCTGCTGTAACGTTGTTGCCTGCTTCTGCACCAGCACAGGTCATGGTGGTGTTGTTCTCCTTGCAGTGAAAGCGGGGAGGCCCCTGCTGCCCCCAAGGAGGAAGAACCCAAGGAGATGACCCTGGACGAGTGGAAAGCCCTGCAGGACCAGAAGAGGATGAAGGCCAGCTTCAACATCCGCAAGGCTGGCGAGGGCGTGGACAACAGCCAGTGGAAGAAAGGAGTGGCCTACAAGAAGAAACAGAGTGCCGAGGAGGAGGAGGAAAGTGAGGAGGAGGAAGAAGAAGAGGTAATAAGCAGCTTGTGCCCTCACTGAGGCATGTCCTGTTTTCAGATGTCATCTTGTGTTTTCTCTGTCCTGGGTTCTTGCTGGTTCATTTTTTTGTTGGCTCGCTCTCCATCTGAGGTGGGGAGGGATAGGGAAGGAGAAGCCCCAATGTTTTACATAAATGTTAACTTTTTATGGTGTGGGGTCAGATGAAAGACAGTCTTTAAAAAAAAAAAAAAAAAGTGAGGTATTTAACCCACTTCTGCATGCACTTATCTGCACTTAAGCCAAAAACATACGGCAAGGGACGCAACTCCGTAATTTGAACATGATTACCTAATTAAAAATTACATTTAAAATAGAGGAAAGAAAGTAATGAAATGGAAATATTTTTTAAACTTTCTAGGAATACATATGTTGCTATATGGTAAGTTTGAAGAAAGTCACATTAGCCGTTTACTTGCACACAAAAAAAATTGATGAAAGGGTTTTTCATTTACCGTTTTCGTGTTCCCATTTACACACTTGTTTGTGTTTGTTTGCAATCACACACATTTTCCATGGGGGAAAAAAAACAGATTGTCAATAGGAGTGTTCTCCAAACATATATTGATCTCTCTGCCACAAATTTCCAAGCACTGCACCATATTCAGCAGACTGTGGCAAGCAATAAACATGGAAAAAAAAAGGGGGGGGTCTGAATACAAAAGTGTCGTCATGGTTTTACACCTCGTAAAAAAAAAAGATGATGTCTCTGCCCCAAAAAATCTCTTCTTACTGAAGAAGCAGTGCACCTCGTTCAACCAGTTGCATAGTTACTTAATCCGCCATTTTCCCAGAAAATCATCGCGGGAAAAAAAATCTGAACTTTGAACATTCACAGCAGCAAAACTACTCCACCAAAACTCTTGCAACAAAAAACAAAACAGCATTGAAAAACGGTCCAACCGGAAGACTCATGTCACAATAGCATTCTGGGATATGTGAAAGTCTTTGACCTGGTATTCAGCAGTCGATCCGGTATTCAGATAGAGGAAATCTCGCGGTCGATGCGGTAGGCAGTGGGTTAAACGATCAACTGGAAGTGGCAAAAGTTAGTCTATAAGAACAAGATTCAAAGGCCTGTTTATTTTTCCATCATAACAACGGGGTTTGGTTTTGTTTTGTCGTTTTTGTTGTTGTTGTTTTAATTTAGGATCACAGCAAAGGATTTACAGTATGCTTCATCTGGTGTTGAAAGATCAGGCTCCTCGTCCTTCTCACTGTCGGTCGCGGTTTCTTCCAGCTCCCAGATCTCTTTGTCAGAACTGTCAAATGCTTAACTTTAACTTTCAGGGAAAGACTTTGAACTCTACCAGGAGGAACAGTGTGCAAGCATTTTCAAGATCAGGTTATTAGAAATTACAAGATGGTGTCAGAAAGGGACGCATGTGGTGTATTCCTTCCTTGTTGGGTAGCTTTCAGCCCAAAATTTGTCATTTATGTGTGTAAATGCATTTGTTTGGTTTGTTTTAGTGAACTATTGCTTTAATAACAAGAAACCTGTTTTGAAATGCGATGACTTGCACGAAAAATCCTTTTGATCACTGTTGATTAAAAAACAAGGGAAAGAACTGCAGGGAGTTAAGGCAGCTAACTACAAAACTCTGAAGAATCAGTCCAGCTAGTGTGTACGAGTGAATGTTTGTGTCGTCCATTTCCACCAGCACTCAGTGACTGACTTCTTTGATAGATGAAATGGGATTTTAATGTGCATACAAGATTTTTTTTTTTTTTTTTTATAATTTGGTGGTAGTGTGAGCACTGCCCCCTTTTTTTTTTAATCAGTTAATCTCTAAACAAAATTGAAAATGAGATTTGTTCATGGGGAATGCTGAAGAAGAGGAGTTGGTCAGTCTTTTCAACAAAATTGGAGACCAATTCTGCATCCAGTGAGTTTTTAATAGGCAAGAGCCACTGAATCAAAACCAAGATATTTCTCCCGCAACAGATGTGAAGAGATGGATGCTTTACGCAGGCTGGAGAACTCTCCTCTGATCTGAGGATTTCCGACAAAACCACCTGACTTTCAGAGGCAGGAGAAACAAACATCCAAGGGGGAAAAAAACTGACCCCAGAAAAAAAAAAAAAAAAAAAAAGACCTGCTTACTGTCTGATATGGTATCGTATACCAACCTTTCTGCACACTTTAATCAGGTAAATACAGTAGCAGGCAGGTATGTAGGTAAATGTGATTTCAGCCGTTTATTTGGTTGTGTATGATGTGCAGGCGTCTTCTGGGAGGAAATGACGTCTTGCATGTCACAAATTGTGAATTAGGGTGCAGAAGCCAAAGTTATTAACTGTTAGGGGTGGGAGTGGACTGAAAATACTGTGAAAGTGACCAGTTTTGAGTGGCAGTTTTCAGCTTATTTTCAGAAAGTAAGCAAGCTTGCGAATGGCACATGTTGGTTTTGTTAAATAGAGCTGAACGACATTGATCATGTTTTTGACGGCGCTTAGCGCGCACTCGACATTGATGCTTGAAGTGCGCTGGATTGCAGTCAGAGCAGACTAGATTTCTTAATTATATTTTCCCCCTCCCTCTCTGTAGACTATAAACAGGGTTCATACGCTCCTTGAAACTCTTTGAATTCTGACAGGCAACTTGAAAACCTTTGAAAATCAATAAAATGTGATTCTGTTGACCAAACCTCCTTGAAAACCTTTGAAAATCAAGCCATCGGCTCCAAAAATCTTTAATGTGGCAACCAAAAAAATGGCGGTTCGATTTTTCTGTGTTCAGGTTAATGAAAAACTATTTCAAAACAAATTTTTACAAACATCATCGCGATCCTGGATTATCGTCTGCTGTTTAACCAAGGGAGATAATTTGTAACCAATTTTGATGACTTACAAATTATCTCCCTTGGTTAAATAACGAGACAATAATCCACGATCGCGACGATACGTAAAAATTTGTTTTTGAATATTTTTTTCATCAACCTGAACACAGAAAAATCAAACTCCATTTCTTTTTTTTTTTTTTTTTCAGTGCAAGTAGTGTAACATTGAGGGGTGAGAGAGGTGGCACGAAAATTTGACTATTTTTCTTTCAAAAATCATGTTCTGGGTGTTATCTGTTTTTGTGCGCAAGAAAGTGTGTTGAAACCATCTGTGGTGTTCATTTTGTCAATTTTCACATATTTCTTAGTGAAAAATGACTTTATTTGAAGGAGATATGTATGAAAATAGCTGAACTTCTTAATTTTCAAATAGTTTTCTCAAGATCACTTTTTTCAACAATGGTTGATGTGCAAGGAGTACAATATCTGGATCCAGACTAGCTAGCTTGGTAAAAAAAAAAAATTTTTAATTTGATCAGAAATGATTTCTGCATGCAATTACATTTTATTTATAAGTCAAAACAGCACCATCATTTGCTATTTCTATTGGAAAGCAATGAAACGTGAAGCCTGATGACCACCATATGGAAAACAAATTATTGAAAAAAAAGCAGTTTACATATATAAAAATCCTTTTGTAATTGCATTACTGTAGCTCAGCAAAACAAAAAAAGCCATGTTTCAAGTGCTTAACATGTCTGCTATGATACAAATACAGTTCTTGTCATTTTTTTTTTTTTTCATTTTGCCCCATTAGTGCTCCCCAAATCACAAGAGCTTTGAAATCGCCCAAAAATGTTTTCCTTTTTTTTTTTTTTATTTTAACATAAACAATAGGGGAAAAAATGAAGTTTTAAAAGAACAATAGTTTAATTTTCGTGCCACCTTGCCTTGAAATGAAATAAACGCTCCTTGGAAACTCTTTGAATTTTGTTCTTGGGAGTCGGTAGGAACCCTGTGTAAAACAAATGCACAGAATTTGTTTTGACGTTATGACAGCCGAGATAAGTAATACGCAGTGTGATCTGCTTGGATATAAACAAGAAGAAATGAGATGCACAATAATAGTGACCGCATAGTGTATAGACATATTTTGTCAAAAAATTAAAAAGGAAAGGCAGCGTTCAGTAAAGTGAGGAGGAGTTTTTAAAAAAAAAAAAAAAAAACGTGAATGTTTATCCAAGTTTGGCCACCTTCTCAATTGGTTTTGTTCTCAGCCATTTTGAATTTTAGTTGGTCAGCTCAAAACTACATGACAACCAGTGAGATTGATAGTTTCTTCAGCCGCCATCAGGTGGTATGCAAAGTGCAGTCAGATTTGACTTGGGATATTGCAAAGTGCAGTCAAATTTGACTTGGGATGTTGTGCACGACTGCCACCCCTAAAATGTCAGTGTCGCACTATGTGCTTGAGAAGGGTAGGTAGTTCAGGGCGTTGAATTTCGATACAGATCAATTCATAAAATTTGTCTGACTGTTGTTTTTGGATTGGATGTTCTGACAATTTAGTATGATCAGGCAAGTGATCTGTGAAATTTTTTAGTTGTCTTTTTTTTTTCAAGCTCGTTTTGCTCGTTGAATTTTTTTTTTTTTTTTTTTTTTTTTTTTTTTTACTTCATTGTTTATTTCATCATTTTACTTGTGAGTCCAGTAGTCTGTGAAGCTGAGATGATACGTAGACCATAATTCATATGTAACATGTGTGCATTCTCACAAACTGATGCGGCTTCACACACACACACACACACACACACACACACACACACACACACACACACACACACACACACATGCACGCACGCATGCACGCACGCATGCGCGCGCGAGCACAAGCGCAAATTATTTGCATCATTTCATAGAAAATTGTATTTCTGTGTAGGGTTATGTAATGGACATAGCCATTCATTCAAGAGCAGGCCATTCCCCCACCCGCCATCAAAAATGTTGAATGATTGTCAGAACCTCTGTTCATGCAACGTAGACAAAGAACCAGTCAGACTAAACAAAAGAGGGTTGCCCTTTTTATTAACAACTAAACTATTTACGTACAAATTCTTTCGGCGTTACTAAGCGCAGGTAAGTGCATACTGAAGAGGGCTAAGCATATTTTTCAAAATGGCATCTACAGGTCTTCGGGAACTTAGAAAAAAGAAACTTTTTTTAAAAGTACATCTTTTAACCCGTTCGCTGCTTGAAAATGTTACAAACAAAGGCTTTCCCAGTGCCAGGGAAATCTAATGATTTGGGGGTAATAATTAACAAAAAATTCTAGCTCAGAAACTACAAAAGATATAACAATGAAATATATATGATTTTTGAAGGAAATTGAATGAAGATTTTGAATCTGGGCTTCTTTTGTTTTAATTTTGATAATAAAAAGGTATTTAGGCAATTAGATTTGGATAGATTTTTTTGCACGATCAAAAGCATATGTATTTACCACTACATCTTCACATCCAAACAAGAACACAAAGCAAAAAAGTTGAAAATAAAGTTTGTATTGTCACACTACACCTGTTAATGAAAGTAAAACAGTTTAGAAGTCTATCAAGACGCTCACACTCTATGCAGACAGGTCAGTCCATGACCACGCCCCCTCTCCCCACCACACCCCCTTGCTGGACTTCAACCCTCTCTTTCACTGCTCCTCTTCCCCTACCTTTCCCTCTGCCCCGTGCCACGCCGCGAGCAGGCCGCGCTCCCCTCTTGCGCTGACTATCACGTCACTGACCACTGGCACGCAGTGCAGAGTACACACTAGGCGAGCTCGTTCGACGCTGGCAAACCAGTCAGCTGAACACACACTGAGGTCACACAGCCCGACACAATAACTGACGAATACGGTCGGCAATTCCATCACTATCATCATCTCACCTTCATGCTTGAGTGAGTCGTTGAATAAAAGATTATTGTCTTTGTCAAAAATCATTAGCAGAGCCTGCTCAGCTGTGTAAATACGTTGATTTGGTCGCTGCGCTTGTCGAAGGTTGTGCCGCCATCTTTGCAAGCGAGACGAAGTGCTGGCTGGTCATCCAGTCAGTGATGAGAATAAATGGGCTTTCCCCTCACGTGTGGTCATTTACATATCATTTTAATACTACAGACATATAAGGCTTACAACGCACACTCTATTTAAGTCCGTTGATAGAAATAGTAACAAATGAAAATTCAAGAAAAATGCATGACGTCAGTGGACGGCCCATAGGCACTGGGAAAGCATTTTTAATGCGGCGTCAGCTGACGGCTTAAAGGCACTCTACGGGTTAAAGCTTGCCCCCATAGTGCCACACACATACAAAAATAATTTTCTTAAACATTACCAAAGTTTTCGTGACCTCGCAGACCTATAACAATGCTATTGCCAGCCGTGGCCCTCCGTTTACAAGTACATAAGACACTTGTGACTTAAGCTATGACACGTGCATTCCTACTGAGCCTCGTTGCAACCTTGCGGACCGGTCTTCCCCTGTCTGCATCAACAACTAGTCTCCCCAAGCTCTTTGTTCACTGCGTAGCATATGCACATGCTGCATGGTTTTCTTGAAGAGGTGTGCGTAGGCACAAGACTCTTAAAACCTTTTCCTCTCTCTGATACAGCCTGCATAAGCAGTCCATGCGTTATGTCAACACACCTTTAACCCTTTCACCTTTTTTTTTTTTTTTTTTTTTTGTGGTTTTTTTTTGTTAACTCTTACTTCATACCAGCATATGTTGTTAATTCTTATTTCATACCAGCATATGTGAAATGCGGATATCTCTGGAACTAAACAGCCGATTCTCATGCTATTTTTTGTGAAATGGAGGAGATACACTGTATTTTCATGATAGTATAGCATGTTAGTAATTAATGGTTGGTCAACAACAGTTTCAAATTTTCAGTAATTTCATGTGCAGAAAAAATGCAAAATGAAAAATTGAATGTTACCGTTCTTTTCAATGTAAAAAAAAAAAAAAGGAAGGAAGCATGCCAACAAACTCTCAAAAAGGGAGGAAAAATACTCCGCTCACAATTGAAGACCAGAAGGTATGGTATAACTAACAGAAAAATGGAAGAAACGGCCATAAATCCAACTACTCCGATAGCAGGGAACACACACATACACACGTATGCGTAACGGGTACACATGAAAGAAAGAAAAAGAGAACACATGTACACAAACACACACTTACATCCCTTTCACTCTCTCTGTTGAAAGCAACATTTTTTTTATGAAAACAAAGTCAGTCACATGTCTGATGGTCTCTGAACCCTGGCGAGCCATTCAAACTGATCATAAGTCCCACTCAAACACGTCTGTGTCAGTCGGCCACGTCCCCTTCAACGTCGACCTGCAAGCAAGCTGTGTGTGAAGTTCATTGCTTTTTACAAGTCTTAGCTCACCCTTTCACATAGACTTTCAACGGTCAGCGCTGGTTGGCTCAACGCCAAAACACTGGGCACACGCGGTGAGCCAGCATCTAGTCTATTTCTTGTGTGCTTGTCTCTCTCCACCACTTGGCCATGGTCAAACGCCTGACTTTGCGGCAATTCGGTCAAGCTCTATCTATCTCATAATGTTTCCTCGTGACTAACTGGGTCTTCTTCATCTGAATCAGGATCAGCTGACCGTCTGTTCAATATTTCCAGCACCTGATCTGTGGTAAATGTGCGCCGAGGTCAGGTTCGTGAAGTATTTGATTGTGACGTCATAGTGAATGGAAAAACAATCGGAATGATTTTTTTTTTTTTTTTTTTTCTCTCTCACTTAACTGAACAGTGCTCTGACGAAGCAAGTGGCTGCGAGCACAGGTAAGGGAATCCCCAGCTATGACATTTATTGCTGGCTTTCTATCTCAAACTTGGAGGGCAAGAGTATCAGGAGTTGGGTAACCCTAGTTGGTCGCCGAACGGCAACATTGGCGGTGAGCCACATTGTCGCCGAACGGCAACGTCGGCGGCGCAAGGGTTAATAACATACAAAACTACAAGGAACTTGGACACGGTGATAACCTGAAACCTGTCAGCACAAAAGAAAAGGTTGAAATCAGAAGACTGAGCTCTCAGCTCAGAAGCTGTACATAAGAAAAACAAACCAAAAAAATGCCTGGGATGAAATAGGAAAAGATGGTGACAATTAGGCATGCAAAGTCGGTGGTTCTGTTCATGACACCACAGGTCCTGAGAAAAGCAACCTTTGGTGCACAAGTCTGATTTAAATCAAATCTCTCCATTGACATTTACAGCATGTATTCTTTGGATTGATAAAGGAACTTTTGTCAATGTTTTGCACTTGCGTTTTGTTGTCAAGTTTGTTGAAATACAGCACTGTCTGTCTGTTGACAGGATGAAGACCGCCACGGGCACCGCAAGCAGCTGGTTACCGACATCCGCATCACCTTTGCCGACACCCCTCGCCGTGGAGGGCGAGGTGGGCGTGGAGGACGCGGTGGGCGTGGGGGACCTCGTGGAGGTCGCGGGGGCTTTGGTGGGCCAGAACGCGGAGAACGTCCCACCCGAGGTGCTCCTCGCGAGTCTGCCCCTAGAATGGATGACGAGACCGATTTTCCTCGTCTTGTCAAATCTGAGGCCTAGGTGGGGTCGGAATTCAAGAAGAGAGCAGCGTCATCGTGCTGCATGAAAATTTGCCCATGTTGTGTGAATTTTTTTTTTTTTTTTTTTTTTTTTTTTTTTTTTTTTTTTTTTTTACTTCTGCAAGACAGGCTGGAGTGACATTTGCTGTTGTGGTGATGACATTGAATGAGATAAAGGTTCGTCCTGTAAAGCGATTCCTCCTCCATGACAGCACAGACTTCATTCTCCAGCGAGAGGGCGGCTCATCTCCCTTCTGCCCAGTGATTTGTTGGAGAGACAATCCAATGCCAGTTTTTTTTTGTTGTTTTTCTTTTTTTTTTTTTTTTTTTTTTTTTTTAAGTGACATTAGATGGGAGTTCAATCAAGCGTCCCTTCCATCCACAGTTACGTGAAGGAAGTGGCTCCGAGTAAGACAAGTTTAGGGGAGGGCTCCACAGCGCCCCTGAACAGTGCACTTTTTGGGGTCAACATGGCTGTGGAGGAGTTTGTAAGCATACTTTGTTGTCGGTGAGGAGGAATTTGTGTTCACTTACAACGTGGTTATGTGCTGGCTTGCTGAGTGTGCTGGTGGTGGACAATGCTGAATTTTACTGCCATGTTATGCATCCAGCGGGGGGTGGGGGGGGTAAATCCTTTTGATAGAGATAACTTTTTCCTCCCCCTACACCTCTTTTTTTTTTTTCTTTAAATTGGCACATGTGTAACATGACAATGTCCATCTTGTTTACGACTATTCTCATGTGCTGTTCATTTCGTCATTTCTGTTTTGATACCCCAGCCGTGTCTCCATCATGCGTGTGTTGTCATCGGAGTTCCATTGCCGGCTTTATTTAATTCCATTCTCATCAATCAACTGGTGTCATTTGAGTTGTAGTTTCATGCTTCTCTCTTTCCCAGGGTGCGAGTGGTTCAGTGTCCAGGTGAGTGAAGAGGGTGACTGGCATATGGCGTGTGCCTGGGTTTGTTACCTTTCATCTCGTTTGCATGTGCAATAAGAAAATGAGTGATCACCTTTTGAAAGCAGTCATTCAGATGGCGCAGACTTTTCTTCCCGTTTCCTCTTGTCTGAATGGGGTTTTACCGTTTTCTATTTGTGCTCAACTCACATGTAGGCGGTGTTGGTTGTTTTGTTTTGTTTTTAGGTTAAAGAACTTTGGCCATAAATTGCTTAGAACTGTGTAAGCAGATTGAAATTAACTAGAGAAGTGGTCTACCCACCACCCCCACTCCAAAATAATGAATATTTTCAGTGCATACCTGCAGTATGCATTTCCTTTAAAGTGCTCACTCATTTGATAGTAGATAATTTACATCTGGCAGTCCTTGTTTACATCACAGGTGTATTATGAACGAACTATCCTGGGAAACATAGTGTGCGTCAGATCACTCATGTCTAAATGTACTGCAAAAGTGTGGTTGGAGAGGTGACTGAACGTGAGATTCAAATTGTGAAAGTGTGGGTGAGGATTGGTTCAAGTGTATACGGATGGATGACCATTGTCGTGTACATACTTCATTCTGGTTGACTTTCTGCTTGAGGACCTGATGTTCAAATACAAACTGAGGAAAAATAGTAAAAAATAAATGAAGAAAAAAGTGTCTTGTGTATGTGGGGTTTTTTTTGTTGTTGTTTCTTCACACCTTTACGACACACAAGCTCGTTACCTTGCTCTCTGCCTGTGTGGTCACTGGGTTCTAGTGATTGAAACAAAAACACCACAAAACTCGCTTTCTTCATGAACAACGTTGTAGCATTCCCCCAGAAGCATGTATGTATTATACTGTCCAACTGGGTGATTCTCTCCTTCATGATAGAACTATGTCAACTTTAAAGACCTTGTTGCAGTTGACGGCTCATGTTGACTAGAAGAGGATTAGAAAATATGCTCAGCCGCCAAACAAAATATTGCTCAACAGCTCTTCTGACATGTACCGAATACATTCCCTCAGACAGCTCCATCTACACTCGGTGCTCGCATCTTTTGTCCCGGCTTCGATGGTCTCTAAAATAGAAAACGTAGAGCAGACACCTCACCATGTTTAAACCTAAAGACTTTAGATTCTCTCTAACTCCCTTTATTCTTTGTAGGCCATTGCTGGCTCTAGCCTCTGCTGCTGAATTTTCTACTACTCTGAAGACCTTTGTAGAGCTCCTTCATACTGACCGTATGTACTTGATATATATAGTAAGAACAGTAATGATTCATATTTACACACCACACACTTTGAAATCTGATGATTACAAATAGTTTTTGCTTGGGTTCCTGGGTGTGTGGCATCCAAGGCAATGAAGTTGTCGACTAATGTTGCTCAGAATGAAGTGTTGAGCACATTAATCCCTCGCTCCAAACTGAAACCTGAACTTAAGTCAAAGACCTCTGGAAAGAGAAATGGAACTTTTAGATAATGAGCTATTCCAGATCCGTTCAAACCTGAAAGAGTTAACCATGCGCCTTTAGTGGCTGTAACATCTTGTGCAGATTGCACACAGGCCACTAGTTTTACACTTGCTTGTAACTCATAAAGTGTGAAGAAGCTCTGTAACGTACTCGTATTTGATTGACCATTTGCTTTAAATATACAGTGTTGGGATTTACATGTAAACACTTCAAAGCAGATTTCATGAAAACCTTTTTACAGAGATCTCCCACCTGATGTGATTTGGGGGTTTCTGAAGATATGCATTTTAAATCTAAGATTTTACAGGGAAAAAAACTTAAATGTTGTTCAGTGTCGTTTTGTTCAGAGAGTTGACTTCAACAAGGTAATGCAGATATGGTTCTTTGTGGTTGGCTGGCTTATAAACAACATGAGGTGATCTGAGCAAGTTAAGTTCACTAGGCAATACGCCTGTACATGAACAAGGAAAAAACAGGCTTGAACTCTCCTTGGACCCGTTGGATTTCCTTGAAAACCACCTGATCTTAAGCCGGAAAAACGTTCATGAGAGGGAAAAAGGTTAGTTTCGAAGTGAGATGACTGCAGATTTTAAGAATAACTGTAAGTGAATCCGTCAAAAACAAGTTGCGAAACAAAACATGACCTGTTTCGACCTCTTGCATCTTAAGGCAAAAAGACCTGAGAGGTCAAAACACATCTTGTTTTGCAGTGTAACTTGTGTCCTTGGTTTTGGCAGACGCACTAAGAATTATTCTAACAATTAGAGGGGGGAAGTCCCCTGAAAAGAGAACGTTGCGAAATGCCTTATTTACCCGTCTCTTGCCACATCGAGTTTTTCAAATCCAACTTTCCAATATTCTATGTTCAGTGCAATGCCACCCATGGTCATGGTATTGCGGTGCATTTCTGCATGCATATATATATATATATGTATATGGATTTTTTTCCCCGATTGTGGGTCACTCATAGGTTTTGTCTTTCAGAGGGAAATAATGTCTTACGTGTCACAAAGGGACACATTAGAGGAAGGCACAATTATCAGCAGTTCGAGTTTTGATTTGAGTGAACTAAAAATACCACAAAAGTGAGCAGTTTTGATCTACAGCTTTCCACTTGCTTCCAAAAGTGGACAAGCTGTGAATAGCATGTGGTTACTTTTTCTCTTTGTGAAAAAGCGGAACTATGCCAATCGTGGTGTTGCGCCTTTTTAATTAACATGTGCAAAGTCTGAAGCTTGTGGAAGCTTCAAGAGCACAGGACTGCAATCAGAGCAGACAGGATTTCTTTATCAAATTTTTCTTTTTCTTTTTTTAAAACACTTGCATGTATTTACAAGGCGAAGTAGTTAGCTTTGTGGACTCCCGGTTGGGAGATCATGGGTTCGATTCCCATCAGAGCCATGTACGATTTTTCTGCCCTGACTGGCTGCTACCTAGAGTTGAGTTTACTGTGGGCTCAATTGGGAAGACTGGGACACACAGTCGCGTTTCATACACTATATGGATGTGTCTCTTGAGGGTGTTGCTCAAACTTCTGACAAACACTGCAGGTGTCTGTATGATGTGTATATCTCGGGCTTGGTTGACACCGGGATTTATTATGAAAGTAAATGTAGAGTACAGCCCTGTCATACAGTCTCAAACCATAATGGAATCCTTAGCATTATCTTCATCATCGTCATTCTCGTTGATCAGCGTTCAAAAGCAAGTTCTCGAATTCTGGACCCTTCATGCCCTGATCACATGGTGACCTTGGTTTCGGTATCATCTTCCTGTCTATGGCTTTGGTTTGATTCCACTGGGGTCTATGATGTTGGCAAATTCATGGGGGCTGTTGTTGGATTGATGTGGTGGCACCCTCCAGAAGGAGAGCCACTTGCGCCGGCTCCACGACTAAGTAATGATTGTCATCAGTAGGGGGCTTAATGGATGGTGTCCTATGTATATTAGATCAGAACATGCACCACTGAACACCACCAAAGTAACTCGGCAGCAGTGCAGTGTATCCTCCAGTGGGTTGCATTTTGACAACTTGACATTGACTGTTCCCTGTGGGTTGCCAGTGCAGCAATTTTGGAGACAAATTTTCCACATCGTCATAGTAATATGAATAAAGAGTGATAAACTAAAACCAAAAAAGTGATTTTTAAAAGCAGTTGAAAAATAAGGTAAAAGAGCAATATGACAACAGTGTAATACACACATTTATCAAAGATTCTTCTGTGTATGCAATATGTAGCAAAAAGCCAAGTGCATGCTCTTCAGTAAAAAAATTTTTTTTTTTGTCTGGCATCATTTCAAAATTTGCAGGTATTTGACATTACCCTACACTTTCTTAAAATGATAACGGTGGGGGGAAAAAAAGTAGCTTTGTTCTTTGTCGAAAACGTAAATAGCCAGGTTCGAATTCAGCGGCTGGAAGTGATGTCACATATATATATATATCAGAGGTAGTAAGATTGAAGATACTATTGGACGCCATAGCCGTGGTTCATACCACTGGAGACTCCTTTCAAATGGGTAGTCCATTTCCCCTCTTGTCTTTCTGTGCCTTCCGGATTCTCTCAACATCATCTTTTCTTACCTTTTTTTTCTTTTAGCTTTTATGTCATATTGTGCCACCTCAGTGGCCTTGTCTCCACGCAGCTCATTCCGAGCTCCCATCCATAACCACAGCCTGCCTGGCCTGGCCCGCCGCAGGGAGTAGTCGGTGTCAAGCCGTCAGGAGGAAACCTACCGGAGAAGACGCTGCACTGCTACCAAGTGTTCAGTGGCGCCCGTTCTGATCCAACATGCGCAGGTCACCACCTACTAAGCCCCCTACTGACAACAATAATTGTGTAGTCGCGGGGATAGGCATGAATGAGCTGTCCCCCCAGAAGGCATCACCACGTCCGCCCAACATCAGTCCCCATGAACTTGTTAATATTGGTGACCTCGATGGAATCAAACCAAGGCCATAGATACGGAGAGGATATCGAAACAGGTCACAATCGGAGCAGGCATGAAGGACCGCATCTTTTTTTTTTTTTTTTTTTCCTTTCAGGAAAATTCCCACACACTGGAAGATGCTGTTATTACCGGCATGTGGGGTCTCTCTCGTAGGCAGAGATGGAGCAGACAGAGGCACTGCACGGTTCTCGCTGAACACGCGTCAAGCAGACAATTCTGTAGTATGCATTCATTCATCAGATTGGGAAGGGTGTGTTATTGCGTCTCATTACCAAAAATCGTTTTTTTTTTTGTTTTTTTTTAATATCCTTTCTTTGTGGTGGATTCCATTATTCAGTGCACCAATTACAATACACATATTTGTCATTCAACAAATATGCCGAAAATAAACGACTGCCACTACAACTCCCCCCCGTTCGTGGTCACCTTGTCTAAGAGACTGCTACGTTTCTCTGCCGATCTCAGAACTTTCAGGTGAATGAGTACAGCTCGATCATATACTACTACTACTACACACACACACACACACCTTCCAACTTCTGCTGATCTCAGAACTTTCAGGTGAATGAGTAAGCTCAATCATATATAATACAACCCTCTCCCCCCCCCCCCCCCCCCCCCCCCCCCACCACACACACACACCAACCACCACCCCACTACTCCCCTCATACTGCAGAAATGGTACTTTGAACCCTGGATGTATGTGTCGAGCAGCTACTCCTCCCAGCCTTACTTCTAACGACAGATGAAAAACCAATAGCCACTGGATCTTGCAGATCTTGTGGAATTTGACAAGACAAGTGATTGCTCATTCTTCATTTTCGTTGTCCTGAGTGTTGTTTATCTTGCCTGAAGGAGACCTAAGAGGTCAAAACATCAGTTTTGTCTTGTGATTCATTTGTCCATGTTATCTGGCGGAGTTCTTCCCAATACCTTTTGAAATCTTCCACTGAGGAAGCAACTGGAATTCAACAATGCATCATTGATGTTTACAGTTTCAACAAATACCGTGCCGTGTTATATCAATGCACACACACACACACACACACTTTTTTTTTTTCTTGCTTTCTTTCTTTTCTTTTTAAACATTGAACAGCTCTTCTGGCTCGAAGAAATTCCTTCTCCCCTACCCACATATTTGTGATGTGATTTGGGGGTGGGTCAGTGTTATCCTCTAGGGGAAGGACTTGGAATATTTTCTCTAATAGAGTTATGTTAAAATTTCACCTCCACGATCTCTCTTACTAGGTATGAAAGGAGCAACTTTCTGTTACTAGTCATCGAAAGATTTTTTCTCGGGACTGTTAAAAATACTCGTGAGTGGCTCAGGAAAAATGCTCCCTCAGCTTATGCACTTAAAAATGCTTGTATCTCAGAGAGACAGAATTAGAGATAAGTTCAAACATTCAATACTGAATGAGCAACAAAGAACTGACAAGTTTAGTGTACCTTCACACATCAGCTTTACTTGTTTATACAAGGGTGAAATGTTCAAATCAACTTCACTAATTCAGTTCCAGCTCTCTTTCCCACTTTTTCTGGTCATTAAGAGAGGGAAAGTTCTGGATGAATCGAGTTGGAGTCAACTTGGAATATCAGAACTTATCTGATGTTGGAGAGGATAGTTGATCTCACTTTAGTTGCTGGTGACTGGTCTACCATCGACATCTCTTTAACTGGCTGATCGAGTGGGCTATGGTGCTTATCCATAACGAGGCAGGCCCAGGATCCCAGGGTAGTTCCTGTGGGTGACCAGTGAAATCGTTCACAGGGTATCTTAGAATGGAAGATACGATCTTTTCCCAATCTGGCTGTGTTTTCTTTGTTTCACTGGTGGTGATCAGTCTTGCAGCCTTTGGTAGAGCAGTGAAGTGAGGACCGTGCATTTCCCATTTTTTTGTTTGCTAAACGACACATCCGGTCTCTGATGCCTGTTTCATAGGCAGGCTCTCAGAGACACGTGACAGCTTATCTTGTCACCACAGACAAAGAAAGGGGAGGTGATAGTAAGCGGAGGGGACGGGGGGGGGTGATCATTCCCCATCACCTACAATGTGAGGTTATGTGTAGAAGATCCAAGAACACCATCTCTTAGATGTTGGCGCTATTGTTAGCCTTCATGCTAATTGACAAAGCGTTGTTGTCTCCACCTGTGAGACATGTGCAGGTTCTCTTTCCCATACCTGAAGTGAAGGAAGAAAGGAAGGGAGAAAGGGGAGGGGGTGGTGATGAAGAAAGGGGAGGGGGGCAGCGCTCTCCACCTGTGAGACACATGCAGGTTCTCTTTCCCATACCTGAAGTGAAGGAAGAAGGGAAGGGAGAAAGGGGAGGGGGTGGTGATGAAGAAAGGGGAGGGGGGGGGGGGGGGGGGCAGCGCTCTCCACCTGTGAGACATGTGCAGGTTCTCTTTCCCATACCTGAAGGGAAGGGAGAAAGGGGAGGGGGTGGTGGTGAAGAAAGGGGAGGGGGGGGCAGCGCTCTCCACCTGTGAGACACGTGCAGGTTCTCTTTCCCATACCTGAAGGAAGGGAGAAAGGGGAGGGGGTGGTGGTGAAGAAAGGGGAGGGGGGCAGCTTTAGCGCTGCACTATTAGATGAGAAATGGCCGGGAAGGGAGCAGAGTGACTAAGGTAACAATCTCCGTTCTGCATTGTCCATGTAGAGCATTGCGCATATGTCACTGCATGCACGCCTATCATGGTAATGTCAAACAGAAACCCGACCAACAGTGGGGTGGGTGAGCGATGAGGGGGGGGGGGGGGTGGGAAATTAACGTAGATTAGAAATATGGACTGCCGGTCATGAGACAAAGAGAGAGAGAGAGAAAGGCACAGGTGTGGATGGGGAGTAGAAGGGGGTTGAAGGGGGAAAGGATGGTGTGGCTGTCAATTGTCACGTCACATAGGGCTCCCTGAAAAAAAGATTCTCTCTTCAGATAAATTTCTAATTGACAGCCAAGGCCAATCCAGGACCCTTATAACTCTGGCACTAGCTGCAGACTCACCAAACACCAGTGGAGCCTTGGAATGTGGCATTTGGCTTCTGTGCCTGATGGCTTGTCAGGAGGGACTGAGCATGATTTGGCCCTCTGACTAGGCGGGATAAAAAACGGTCATACACACAAAACTCCACTGCCTGTCTGTACAGGCAGTGTCCGCAGGAGTATCAGCCTGCGTACGCAGAAAGAAAGAAAGAAAGGAAAAGAAAAGGCCCTCTGACTGGGTGTAAAGTTTTGGCTCAGGGGGCAGTAATCGCCATAGCGCTTGATGTCCGCTGCCTGGCCAATAGTGCTGATTTGTCACCCATTGAGTGGTAGGCCCTATCCTTAAATGGCCTTTGGAGTGGAGTGTATGTCCCATTTCCAACATTCAGGCCCAGTGTGGAGCCGGGATCACAAGTTATGTGCAGTCTCTTACCAGTCCTATGGCATAAAAGACCGTTTCACCTGAAAAATTCACTCTTGTGAGGGGGATGATGAGCTTTGTGCTGCTTCCCAACGCATTTGGCTAATGTTGGGTCAGTCAGCTGAGCCCTTTTCATCTCCTTGTGAGGAGGCTTGAGTTGGTTCGGAGCCCTTGCCTGAAGTGTGGATACCATTGCAGAATGAGGTGGGCTCCTGAGGATGACATAATGGCCCCCAAGGATGAGGTCATGAATGGGATTGTCCATCATTGCCACCTTAATCTGTCCTTTTACATACCTACTGTCAATAGTAATTATTGCTATAGGTAAGGTTTTTTGAGGGCTGAGTCAGGTCAGCTCCTTATAATGGTACAGTCTCTTTTCCGACAGCATGTTGAATCAACAAGTGATGCTCTCACTACTGCGTCCGATGACAATTATAGTCTTCCTTCACAATTCCATCATACTCATTTCGTGGACTATTGATCAACAGCATTCGAGAGAAATCAACACACACACACACACACACACACACACACACACACACACATGCATGTATAATCTAATGAATGGATCAGCTCCAAAGAAAATCTCTGAAAGCTTTGTCATCAATATAAATAGACATACACATAAACTGTCTTTTCCCAGACCCCGAAGTAATCTTTATAAATCTAGCTTTGTATACTTCGCAGGGATCTTAGGGAATAATTTGTCACACGCAAGTACACACACACACACACACACAGAAACAAAGACAGAAAAAAGGAAAACTGAAGAAAAAAAAATATGGCTATGTCTTTTGGTACCATAAGCACTCATCATTCAAAAAACAAAAACGAAACAAAACAAAACAAAACAATGAATGTGTAAAGTTTTTAATCAGCATGCATTACATGAACAAAGTAAATCCTGATACGTTTTCCTGAGAATTCCACCAGCAACACAAATGCTGCGAATTATCCCTGATATTTGCTGCGATTGTCGAAGTCTAGAAACACTTGCTCACTCCCTTCTCTTCTTCTTCTTCCAGGGAAGCGACCGCAATCAACCAGTTGATTATTCTGTCACTGTGGAAGGAGGTTGGAAGCAAGCACAAAAAAGCCTATTTACTAATCTTTTCAAAAGCTCTATCGATGATAGTACATTATTGAAGACTATTCATTTTGATTATGATAAATAAAGACTTGAGCGAGTTAAAGACCTGACCGTACAAAGACCAGATAACACATAGAAGGGACATGTAAAGCCAGTTCTGGCTATAATTGCAAAAGCAATTGTCCTTTTGAACCTGAACCTGAACCTAGTGAGTCTGAAGGCCCTTGACACAAAGGTGTCGATGGTTGTGGCCTCCACGACACTCTGGGGCAGGCTGTTCCAGTCTCTATACGCATGCAGTTCAATACGTTAAGCTGATTTCAGTAAGATCGTAGTTGCGCAGTTTCTATAAGGGGAAAGAAAAACTGCACAGGACGTTAGTGTCACCCATGCGCACTCTTTTTGCATAACTAGTCAGAGTTCGGGGTTAAAGCAAAGGTCAAGTAGTAATTACAAAGTTTAAACAGATGAAAATTTTTGTTGAACGTACAAAAGATGATTCAATCATGGAATTAGGGGTCAGTAAATTAGTTCAACGCCATATGTCGGTGAAGATAGCAGAATGATGCATGACTTGTGGACTCCTTGTGTTTTTACGTCATTGATAGGGCACAAGGATAGGAGTGAAAAGCCAAGCAGACAACAGGAAAATGAAGGGTCATCTGGATCGTACTTGCATAGATCTTCCTCAGAGTCAGATATGCTATGGGTCAAAGACTGAATTGTATGCTGAATGTTTTAATACTGGCTGATCTCCAGAGTAAAGCCAGGGGCAGCTTTGAATGTAACAGAAAGTATATAACGTTTTGGGCTTAAACTGTAATCGTGTTTACTGTTTTCCGGCAGTGCTTTGAACTTTTGGCAGTTTCTTGTTTTTTTCTCGTTTGTTTTCGGTGAAAAGAGTAATTGTTCTAATGGCGGGAATCATGGACGATACAGGGACAACATCACCAAAACGGTTCGGTTTGGATAACAGTTTCTCTCTCTTCGCAGTTGTATTGGCACAAGGCTTAGAAGCGTTCCGTCCTACTCCTTCTCCCTTCCGATTTCCATAAGTTTTCGTTTCTAATGAAGTTGTTCTTCTTGTAGATCTGCCCGCCTTCATCAAGTTGAAGATTCTGGCATTATCTATATACAAGGTTCCGGTTTGTTGTAGTGTTGTGTTTTGTTTGTTTGTTTGTTTGTTTGTTTTTTTTGGGGGGGAGGGGGGTAATCAGTGCATCCTAACTAATGGGGCTGGACAAAAGGGCCTGGGGTCACCCACCCCTATTTCAAGCCTCTAGGCAGTGTTGGTAGGGCATACTTTGTTGTGGGTGGGAGGGAAGTGTGGAGTTAGGGGGGGGGGGGGGGGGGGGGGGGGGGGTTCAGAAGTAGGATTGGAAGCTCTCCACCGAGGCTGATATTGCCTCAGGCGGGAGCTTCTTGAACTCCCAGGTAGTACGGGGGAAGAAGGAAAATTTCCTATAGTCCCTGTACCAGTTTAACCTGTAAACGATTGAAGTGACGTAGGAATATACTTAAACTCCAGCAGAAGCAGAATTGTGAAGGGGGGGGGGGGGGGGGGGGGGGGGTGCGATCAGAAGGCGAGAGAAGTGGGAAAGGGGTGGAGCTGGCCTTAAGGGTTCCATTATAAAGGAAATGCTTCTTCTGCGATGATTTAACAAGACAGAAGTGTATCAGTAAAACGGTATGATGGATCAAGTCAGTTTCAAGTACTAATGTGGGAAAGGGGTGGCCAAACAGATGTGGTGGTCTAGGGGCTGCTTAGGTGGGATCAAGAGGCAACACCCTGGACGGGAATCTGGGGACCTTGCCCCTCAGATACGGAAAAATAACTGATGATCCCCTGGAAAATGATTGTGAGCAGTTACTGTATTTGGGTATTGTATGTATACGCATATGAATAACCTTATAAGGAAAAAAAAAAAGGGGGGGGGGGGGCACACCCAGGACTGCCTATTCCCCTGTTCATTGTCAAACTATATTTGGAAGTAATGGTAATTTATTCATAGAGGAAGTTTTCTGACTTTGGACTGGGATTGGTATTCCAGGATATTTAACAAAATCATTGTTTTTCAATCCTCAGATCAGTTGCTCAATAAATGTACTAAGCTGAAGAATGCAATGGGACACAGATTATTGTATTAGTGTGTTCTACTTATTGCAACTTTAAGAGAGAAAAAAAATGCAAGTGGTCTTTCTTTAGTCGGAGAAAGATCTGAAGTTGTGCTGCTGACAGTACATCTTGACATGAAAACAGAAGCAGTCTGTTTAAAGTTGAGGTCCATATTGTCTTGAAAGACATGGGATGGCACACAACGGTTAAGTCTCTCCTAGGTTAGTGTTGACCGCAGACTTTACATGTTGATCTTTGCAATGTTGACAAGATCCGTTCTAAGGTTGCTGTTGACACAAGCGCTGTATGGTACAGCTTGAGAACTTTGTCCAGCCAGGCGAGGTTTTTGTTCACTGATTTACACTGTACGAGCCACACGAGGGAGATACAAAAAGATGATTTTGCCCCTCCATCTGCTCCCTTCCATCTGCTTACACCCCCCCTCCTCCTACCCCCGATGTTCTCCAGCTTTGAATTTTTTTCAGTGCTGGAACATTATTCTTTCTCTTGATTTCTTATAATGATATTAATTGGTGCTGTCATGGGGAGAAAGCCAATCTGTCCATGAATTAATTACATCAAAACAAAAGGAGGGGCTGCTAAACTAGGCCCGGGAGCTATGGACACCTGCAATGTTGGTCAGGAAATGGGAGCAACACTCTCAGAGGTTTACGCAACCATTTAGTGGATGAGACTCAATTGTGTGGTCCCAGTACTGAGCCCATAGCAAACTCAACTCGGGGTAGGGGCCAGTCAAGGCAGAAAATCCCATATGGCTCTGATGGAAATTGAGGCCACGACCTCCCAGCCAGGAATCCGTGGCGCTAACCACTTCAGCATGGCGGCTAGGTGTAGCTCTGGAATCCATGTGCTGTTGTGTCCCTCCTAGTCTGCAGTTGTAAAAGGGATTCTATGAGGAAGGAAAAAAACGGTATTGTAAAATACTGTAGCTCAGTTCCTTGTCTTGATAAAAAGCACAATAAATCTTTGTAAGAAGACTAAAAGAACTGACATTAGCAGATAAAGTCAGTGTAATTCTTGTGTGTTTCACTGGCTGTTTAACCTTAACAAAAAAGATGACTATGCCGTGCAGAAGACAATCTGGGTGGTCTAGATGCGCCCCCCCCCCCCCAAAAAAAAAAAAAAAAACCCACCTGTTTTATCAGCTACCGCTGTTTGTATGTCACAGGTCTCTGGAAGATGTTACCACGGTTCTCAGGTATGCCAAACTAGAAACCTCTGACGTGCGTCCGTGCGTGCAGACTGTGTTTTTCTCAGAGAGTCTGGAGAATGAAGCCTACAAACTGCTGGAGCTGGATGCGGACGTGGCGGAGGCTCTGCAAGCCGGTGATGGGTAAGCAGCGAACCCGTTCTTTGAATACACACTGGTCAGCTTGTAATGTCACCAGTGTCTGAAGAGAACAAGCGAATAAATGAACAAAATGTTGTTTAATAAGGGAAAGGAATGATGTTTTTTTTCATCCAGCCCACAAACAAAGGAAAGGTCTTTAAATTATAAAAGAAAACATCTCACAGAACAGCACATCAACAATTTAGGATAAATAATGCAAAATATAATTAGAGGAAGAGAGTGTGGGAGGGAGGTAGGGATGGAAAACAACAGAGAGAGCTAGAGAGAGAATGGGGATGGGGGAGTAGAGAAACAGAATGAAGAGACAGAGTCTCTGAGAGAGTAATCAGTTCTTCAACCAAAATGGATACCATTATTTCGCAATATCAGGTGGTGAAAGCTAGTCACGACAGAGCCCATGAGAACCGTTTCAGTGACAGAACAACCAGTTTTTGTACATCGGGAGAGGCAGTGACAAGAAGCAGAGAGAGAGAGAGAAGGAGGGAGGGGAAGACAGAGAGAGAAGAGAAGAGAAGCATACCAAAAATTGTTACATCACAATGATGAAATATAATGAAAGGAGGGTCGTATCAAAAACTAAATCATGTAATGAAGATGAGAGCTGAGAATATCAGAAATCTTATCCCAGTAGTAATAACAATGTCATATATATCAATCTTTATACATCAAAATGATGTCACAAGGAAAAAAAAATGTTAAGCAACACTCCAGTAGAATAGATTCAGACAATATAGAAGATCGTTAGTCAGACATGAGATATTTTTCAAGTTTTATCCTGTTCAAAGGTCTCGCAGACCTGCCTGTCCATACGCATCTGGCATATTTTGTACGCCATTTTACTCAGAATATGACAGTACACCTCTTTGATGAAAAATACGCCAAGCAAAAATTGTAGCCAAGTTTAGTTTTGTATATGACATTGGACACTACTTGAATTCTGAATCTGTGGAGTCTTTACCACCAGATATTGTTTTAGAGAGACAGTGCATGCGTATCAGTTTCACTGTTTGTACTATGTGCGATTTTTAGTTGGCACAGCTTGACTGTTTTAGTGTATGAAAATGCAGAATGTGACTAAACTGATGAAATGTTAGATTTTAGTATGCATTGAAACTGCTTCAAGACGAAAATCAAATGCACTCGGGGGGGGGGGGTGGGGGTGAGTTGAGGCCACTGCCCCCAGCCCACCGGGTGGAGGAGGGTGTCTAATGCCTGCGTTTAGACCCTTTGAAAAATCTAAGGCTTTTTGTACGCGCTAAGGTTTCATGTATGATTAGTTGATTATGCTGAACCCGGAAGTGTCATAAAATTTGGTTTGCAGTGGGCACCAAGCAATGTAGGCAAAGCATGATTTCCTTTCATGCCAATCAAACTGAGGTTACCTGTATTTGTTATTGTTCATTTGTGTGTGTTTTTTTTTGAGTATACTCGAAAAAGGCTGTGTCAGTTCTTAATAAACATTGATTTGTGTTTGTTCGTCTCTTTAGGTGTTGTTGCTGTGTAGATGTGTCGCATACAGGCAAGCTTGGAACGTCCTTTTTGGAGATGTCTCCTTGTTTGCTCTGTGAGGCGATTTGTTGTCGCAAGCAGCAATGGTTTGGAGTTATGGGCCTGCAATTATTTCATCGTGGGAGCAAGGGTTACCCTACTTGTTTGTTGTTTACATGAATGGACGTCGAGTACATGGAAAGGACATCAGACATGTCTCTTACCATCAGAGAACTGTGTGTTTAAAGAAAGAATGATAATGTTGTCATTGTAAATAAGAAAATTGTAAGCTTAATCTGGAAACCAGATGCTTCGGTGGGATATCCACACAGAATGAGGACACCGTTTCCTTTGGTTTTGCCAGTCTCAACTTCGTCCAGTTCGTGAAAAAAAGAAAAAAATCCCCACCACTAGCACCAAAGAAACATATTGCAGAATATTTCATTTTTCTGTCTTTCTACTGAATAGGGCATTGTTTTCTCTGTGTGTGTGTGTGTGTGTCTGTGTCTGTGTCTGTGTGTGTGTCTGTGTGTGTGAGTGAGAAAGAAAGAGAGAGATGGAGTATTTCAGAATATTTGGTGAATCTTTACAGGTTTTATTTTCAGTTTTTCTACTGAACAGCGTAGTTTTCTTTGTGTGTGCGTATGCATGTGTGTGTGTGTGTGTGTGTGTGTGTGTGTGTGCGCGAAAGGAGGAGTGAGAGAGGGAGAGATTATTTAAGAATATTTAGTGAATCTTTACAGGTTTCATCTTTCTTATGAAAAGGGTATTGTTCTGTGTGTGTGTATGTGAGAGAGAGAGAGAGAGAGAGAGAGAGAGAGAGAATATGAATACGAATACGAATAATGTATTCAGATTAAGGCCATAGCTCATACTGAAAGGGTGACACCCACAATGCACGAATAAAGGATTCTCACAAAAAGAAATGGAAAAAAAAGTAGTTACGCATATATACTATGCAAAACTATTATGAATACATTGTTCATAGTCGTTTTTGTGCTTTGTATATGTACCTAGCAAGATCAAAGAGGACACACTCATTTCTTGTTGCTAATAGTAAGTTTACTGTAAAACTACAAGGATCAAAATAATACTTTGACTTAATAAATTGTACTCGAAGGTCATTAAGAGCAGGACAGCAAAATGAAAAATACATTTCATCTTCCTTGGCCTGTTAACATAAGTGACATATCAGTCCATTTTCATTCAAAACTATATCTAAACCGATGGCAAGCTATGTCAGAGATACCAAATCTAAATTTAGTCAATTCACTCTTAATATACTTGTTCATATTCATTTTAATGTATGGCTTAAACAGTCTGTATTGTGCAAATCTGTCACTGTTGTTGATATGGTCATGCCAGTCTTTCCATCTGCGATCAGTCATTCTTTGTTTAAAATATTTTGTAAAATCCCGATATACTTTCAATGCCCTGGTTGTCCCAAACATGCAAAACCATATGAATTTAAGCACTGATGAACATTGGTAGCCCATGTCTTCATACCATTACAATCCAAATTTTTGCAACATCTTGTATACTTTAAATGATATCTTGGTTTCCTCCATTCTCGTTATTTTCAATCAATACTTGATACATTTAAAAAAAGAATTGATATAAATCGGATACCTTCCAAGTTCACCATAAACTAAATCATTTGGTGTTCAGTTGTCTACATTCAAAAATGTTTTCATAGCATACAAATGAAAATTCTCTGTTACCTTTCTCGAAAGCCCAAATTTCTGCTCCACACTGTAAAATTGGCTGCGCGTATGTGTGAGAAAGAGAGAAAGCGGAAGAGAGTGACAGATTATTTCAGAACATTTGTTGTGTGTATGTGTGTGCAAGTCATGTAGTGAAGCTGTCATGGATGCTTCCCCTCCCCTGGGGTTGTTGCAGTGTGACCCTGCGTGGGGCAAAGGAGGACTGTGTTGTGCTGTGCACCAAGAATCGAACCTTTGACCTGAAGGGTGCCGAGCTGTCCAACTCTATGCTGCTGCTGGAGCACATGGACTATGGGCCTGACCTCCCCGACTCTGGACCACAGGAGATGCAAGAAAGACATGTCAGTGTGTGTACTGTGTATGTGTGTGTGTGTGTGTATGCATGTGTATGTATGTGTGTCTGTGTATGTGTCTTTGTGGGTATATGTGTTTGTAACCTTGTGGGGATGGAGGGGGTCCCATTTTTTTTTTTTCAGCAGATCCAAAATTTGAGACAAATGTATGAGAAACCAGCTGAAAAAGAGATGCTAAAATAAAGAAACAAAAAAGAAGAAAGAAATGAGAGGGAGAAGAAAGAAATGAGAGGGAGAAGAAAGAAATGAGAGGGAGAAGAAAGAAATGAGAGGGAGAAGAAAGAAATGAGAGGGAGAAGAAAGAAATCTGCTGGGTGCTGGTAGAGTTTTTGTATTCTGGGAAGTACTAACATCATGAACTGTTTTGTGTGTGAGAGAAGAGAGACAGAGAGAGAACATTTGCTGAATTTTTACAGGATTGTTCGTATTGCCAGTATGCACAAGTGGTTCATTTTTTAGATGTCCTGTGTGCCAAACTATGTGCTAATGGAAAACAGTATTTGCAAAGGATCTTTATAGAACTATTTGTGTCTATAAAGGCCTTTTTTGGCTGGCCTATGATAATAGATCTAGAACTAATTGTGTCTGAAAAGGCTTTGTTTTTGGCTGGGTTGTGGTAATAGAATTATAAGTATTTGTGTCTGAAAAGGTTTTGCTTTGCCTGGGCTGTGATGACAGAACTATTTGTGTATGAAAAGGCTTTGTTTGGCTGGGCTTTGATGTAGAACTAGAATTATTTGTTAAAAGGCCTTGTTTAAACCTTTGGTGATTGATGTCAACTACTTGTAATATACACTGAATTTTTTTCAGACCCGAGACTCTTACAGAGTCTGAATATCACACTTTAAAAAGTGCCCAAATCTTCATTTTGACTAAGTTTTTTTCCGTATCGGCAACCAAAACAAAATTTTTTTTCATATTGGCAACCAAAACAAGTTACAAAATGACATATCTCTGCTTTCAATTGACATAGAAGCATGTAACTTACATCAACATGATCAGGATGAGATTTATCTTATAAGAAGACATTTGAACATGCCAACATAACCATATCCCCCCATCCCACCTCCAACCCATCCCCATCACCCCCCCTTTAACCTTACTTCTTGTGTGCCATATAAACATTATGTATATGAATTGAATATCTCTGCTTGTTATGACCTTATGAAGTCATATGACTTGACATTTGCATCAAAAGTAATGCTCAGAAGAAAAAAGAAACAAAAAAGTTGTCTCCCCCCCCCCCCCCCCCCCCCCCCCCCTTTCCATCCCATCCCCGCTCCTCTCCCATCTTTCTTCTGCTCCTCCCTAATTCTCCAGTTTCTGTGCTTCCATATACTAGTGAAATTTATATCAAAATGATTGCCAGGAAATATTGAAGATAACGATGTCATTACAAAATAGATACACTCATCCTTTTAGTTTTTAACCTGACCACACACCACCTTGCCAGCAGGATTGAACGGACAAACTTAAAAGTTTACTTAGTTGTAGTTGAAAGCCTGAAGAATTTCATGAGTATATAAATATTTCAGAAATTCAACATGAAAAGTTTCAGAATCATTTTTTGTTCTGAACTTTTCAATCAGTACTAACACTGAAACTGCAAGGCAGTGACATCTCTTTCTAATTAGCGTACTAGTTTTAGAATTGATAGATATCCTTATGAGCACAGTACAGAAAACCAAAGGAGGGGATAGGAGTGAGACACGCGCATACTGGCCAAGGCTCGCAGCTAATGGGTAAACAGCGCCAACTTTCAATACATGCCTACACACAATCACCATCAAAAGTACAAAAGACAATGTATTGAAATGAAAGATGAATAACAGATTTTGTCAGGGTTTTTTTTTTTTTTTTTTTTAAATTTTTTATTAATTTACAAACATTTGTAGAAGATAACAGTTGAATGTGGGTTAACAGCCCACTGCCTGTAAGTGATGGAGAGAAGGTTTGTATAGAAGTGGCCATTGTTACAGTGGGCTTAATTACCTAAACTGGAAATAAACTTTGCAACAGCTTATCGGTGATGATGCTGAGCATCAAGTCTTTTTGGCACACTTTAGTATCTTGCTTTTTGATTGGTCTGTAATATGGTGACCAGAACAAGGTTTGTTGTGGCAGACGCGAACTCCACAGTTTGGAGTACCTAATAAGAAGTAAAAATGATCTGAGTTAGGGTTGTCATTCATTGACTAAATCATGATGATAAATGATCCAGTTGATGAAGTCACACACACACACACACACACACACACACACGTGCGCGCGCGCGCACACATGCTCACACACGCACGCACACACATACACTCACACACACACACACACACACACACACACACACGTGTACACACATGCACACACACACACACACACACACAGATGCGCACACAGATGCATACACACCTACACACACACACACAGAGATGCACACACAGATGCACACACACACAGATGCACACACACACACATGCACCAGTGACAATGGAGTGCATTAGACAAATATATAAAATCACTGCTTAATTCATCAGATAAAGGAAATATAAGCACAAAATTAATATTCTGTACATTTTCCTATTGCTGCTATGCTAGTTTTAGCTGTTCATTCGACATAGGGCGTCAAAAGCGTCATTGGACAAGGTCACATGACCTATTAAAGTTTGATATGTAGGTCGAACAGGAAAGATCTGGTTATAAAAAATCATCAGGAAATAAACCTTGAAGTTATACAAACTACATCTGTAACATGTAAATAAAACCTAAGCATGCATTTTAATTTGGTGTAAGATACTAAACACTTACTCCTCACCAGCACAACCCCACCATCATCCCGGTCTATGGTGTTTTGGTCGCCAAACAAAAACAAAATACTCTTCAAAGAATATGACAGTAACATATTCAAATCATGGATCACAGATGTAAAACTGTCGGAAAAGGTTGCAACTTACCATTCAAGAAAGCTGGAACTGCGTGGTTTGAAAATGACTCGTTAATGTTAGAAAGATTCTGTTAAGCATTTACGGGTTGCATGCCATCTTGTTGTTCTGCCATTTTGAGTTGACCGCAAAGCTGCACCACAGCCTGTTCAGTAGCTTTGTTCTCCGCCAAAATTAAACAGACAAACTTAGAATGTTACTAAGTTGTAATTTAATGCCTGAAGATTTGCGTGAGTGTATAATTTTGAAGTTCGCTCTCGGTTTTATGTAGGAAATTTTACATAAAATGTTTTAGAACGATGTTGTACTCTGAAATTTTCAGTTGGTGCCTACAATTTGCATACGAAACTTCGCAGGAATGACTCCTCTTTCTAATTAGCATACTATTTATAGAGTTTATAACGGTCCAATCGAGAACAAAGCACAAAACCAAAGGCAGTGATAGGAGTGAGATGCGCGCATGGTGGCTGACTCTTTCTGCTAATAGGTACACAGCGCCAGCTTTCAACGCATGCTTACTTACACTCACCATCAAAATGTGACAACACTGATGAAATGTTAGATTTTTATATGTATTGAAACTGCTTCAAAACGAAAATGAAGTACACCTGTTGTTGTTTTTTTCCAAAGTACACCTGTTTATGTGAGGAAGTATACCACAGACAATTTTTGGGAAGACAGAATTGACACAGAGATGTCAACTGTCCCGATTTGGTTGTATTTTGTTCTGATGTTACATGATGTGATGATCATTTTGACGCGTTCACTTCTGGCTTTGCTGGGTCGTTCACCTGCGTTATTCTTGTATGTAAGCTGCTGGATAGGTTTGGGACACCTGTGAGCACAGATTGGGATACTGATTATTTTTGTTGTGGCACTTAATTTTTTTTGTTGTAATTGCTTTAAAAGATATCTGATCGTGACCGACAACTTAATGGCTGGCACACCCCAACACAACCAAAATCTCATCTGTCTGAAGATGTCATTGTGGGAAGCATGTGTCTTGATTTGATATACATGTGTGATGGTGATGGTCTGTGGTGTGTTTGTGTGTGTATTTCTTACCTTACAGGAGGGATTTTTTTTTCTCTTTTTTTTGAACGGGTGACACAGCCCCACATGGTCGGCAGAGCTCTGATTATACTGAAACGAAAAAACCTTTGCGGCATACATAGCAGGGAGTGTTTTGCCCCAGTCCTGATTCCCTCCTTGCTGTTTGCTTTCAGGTGTTCAGTGTACTCCATGAGTATTTTGAACTGCGGCCGGCCAAACCCCGGCTGAAAAGGCTGCGTCAGATGTTGGACGAAAACCACTACAGTGGACGTGAGTGTGAGGAGGATGAGCAGCACCAAGGCAAGAAGGTAGTGTGGACAGCGACACCGTTTTAGTTTCATGTGGATAGTTATTATATGAAACATATTTTATGGTACAGCTCACCGTAGAAGAGTCTCTTGAATAGCTGGTGGTCTGGCATGCGAGTTATATGACCTGCCCATCAAAGCTGAGACCATCAGGATGGTGTGGACACTTGGCAAGCCTGCTTTGTCAAGCACTTCTGTGTCTGGGATTTTGTCCTGCCATTTTATGTTTAATGATCTTCTGAGGCAGGTTGTGTGGAAGTGATTCATCTTCTTGGTGTGCGGTTGGTACACTGTCCACGTTTCACATGTGTAGAGGAGTGCGGGGAGAACAGTTGCTCTGCACACCTTCAGCTTGGTCTCTAGACTGATGCCTCTTCTGTTGATGTGAAACTGAAACTTGATAACAAACAAATAGGGAGGGGGGTGGGGGCTGGGGGAAGGCCGGCTGAATGGGGAGGGCAGATGTCTGTTCATGATGCTGTGCTTGTGAATGTTATTTGTCCGCTTCTTCCTCAGTGTTCAGTGCCGAGTTTGTTGCTGCTTTCTTTGGTCATACATTGCAAAAAGAACTAGCGGATTTATTCTCATTATTCTTCTTCCTCACTTTATGTACAATTTAGTTTTTAACTCCCCCACCCCTTGGATTGACGTGCGTATATAGGTGCATGAGTATGTGTGCATGTGTATATGCGTGCATGCATGTGTGCATGCGCCTTTTGGTTCTTTAGTGTGTGTGCATGTAGGTGTGGTGGGTTGTTAGGTGTGGCTGAGGGTGCGAGTGTATAGGTATTACTACTCTTATTAACATTTTGTATTTTATATATTAATGCTTTTTAACCTTTTTGAATGTTTCATGATTAGAATGTTTTACAGTCACTGCAGAACAGTTTTCCTTTTGTAGGAGGAATAGAACTGAATTGAACTGTGTGTGGTGCCTGTTGCCTGTCTGCAGTACACCATGCAGGATTTCCTGGAGGTCGTGCAGGCCAGCGAGGAAGAGGTCAGGGCCGGGCTGAAGAAGCTGAAGGCTTTCCGCATCGACGGTGAGACTGTCGTGAATATGGCTTCTCCTCTTTTTGTGTGTGTGTGTGTGTGTGTGTGTGTGTAAAGTTTAATTCAGTTTCTCAACAACAACTGAAAGCTTCAGTATGATGTAAAGTAAAAAGAAACTGAAAGAAAAACCACACACATCACAGCACACGCGCACGCACGCACGCACGCACGCACGCACACACACACACACACACACACACAACACACACACACACACAGACACACACACACACACACACACACACCCTCACCCAAGTCAACACATACATGTGCAGTGGTCCAAAAAATGTTATAGTATAGGCTATATCTTCGTACCATACTATGATAGGCACAGCTTGAGGCCTCCATCACTTTTTTGTGTGTCAAAATATATAGTTAGAGCAGATCGTAGTGCGTCAATACCAAAAAGATAGAATTCATAAGCAAATAATCATACACAAATAATCCTATGCAGGGGTGGTTAGGATTTTGAACATTTGAGTCAAAAGTAGACATATAAAGGGTCCCATCTTTTACACATTTTCGCTTCTTTACCACAGATTTTCATATTATGTTCCTAGATTTCGTACCTGTACTTCAGTTCATTTATCAAGCAAAGAATTCTTGGAAGTGTGCTGTTCATTTTGCACTTAAAGATCTATTGTTTAGTAAACAGAATGATAATGGTTTCTCCTCTTGTTTTTCGCTGTAACCCCTCCCTCCTTTTCCAGTCCTCCTCCTCTTCCTCCACTCCCATTCCACCCTCTCTCTCTCTCCCTCCCACCTCTCTACCTCTTGCTTCTTCCCGCTCTGCCCTGTGGGCATGTCAGGGGTTCATTCCTTCAGTGCAAACATGTCGCCCGCCCTCAGAGAGGTCTGTGAAGGTCATTTTTTCATTTCTGAATAACAACAACAAAAAATACATGTGCAGTTGCATGCGTGCAGGAGCATGCTCACACAATCCCACAAGTCACACACACATGCACATGCACACACACACACACAAGTGCGCACGCATGCGCACACATATGCATACACGCATCATACACACACGCACATGTGCTCGTGCACCGCATACACTGGCAGCGTGTACACACACACACACACACACACACACACACACACACACCTCTCTCTCTCTCTCTCTCTCTCTTTGGTGACGTCATCTGAATTCCACTCCACCATTCAAGCTAAGAGTTGTCCTGCTTTGCTGAAAATCTCCTTGGCGAAAAGTCCATGTTTCCGTCCATGAAAAATTAGGAACAAAAAAACAAAAATGCTCTGTCATTGTGTCTGTCAAATTCACTAATTACTCACTCTCCATTTCTCAGTGTGTGCCTGTTCTGTTCGATTCTTATAAATAGAGATCCATGGAGAAAGTTTCAAAACTTAAAACACTAAAACCAGCAAGTGAATGTCTATCTAAAAAAATACCCCACACGCTGCATGGTGAGTGTGAGTCAGTTTCAGAAAAAAAAGTAGGAGGATGGAGGCCCCAGTAGTTTAGAAAATTTTTTAAAATGAAAGGAAAAAGTGGAAACAAATTGGAGGTTGGAGGACCCACAAAAAAAAAAAAAAAAAAAAAGGCAAAAAAAAAAAAGCCATTGAGAAAGTAATCCTTTCGCCTGGATCGGAATGAGCATGCAGTCAGGACTTGCTGTCTTGAGAACACCCATGCTGCTGCTTGCACTTTCCAGAAAGAAGTGTCCAGTTTCAGAATGGACTGATCCATCGTGTTGATCCCGTTCAAGGCAGTAGCATGAGCAGGATAGACCGATCCGTAGCGTTGTGGTTAGACTGATCGGTAGCATTGTGGATAGACTGATCTGTAGCATTGTGGATAGACTGATCTGTAGCATTGTGGATAGACTGATTAGTACACGTTGATTGGTAGTGTTGTGGATCGACTGATTGGTAGCGTTGTGGATAGACTGATTGGTAGCGTTGTGGATAGACTTATCGGTAGCATTGTGGATAGACTGATTGGTGGCATTGTGGATAGACTGATTAGTACACACTGATTGGTAGCATTGTGGATAGACTGATAGGTAGCGTTGTGGATCAACTGATTGATAGCATTGTGGATAGACTGATCGGTAGCATCATGAATAGACTGATCCATAGCATTGTGGATAGACTGATCGGTAGCGTTAGGCATAGACCAGTCCATAGCATTGTGGCTAGACTGATCCATAGCATTGTGGATAGACTGATTGGTAGCGTTGCGCATAGACTGATCCATAGCATTGTGGATAGACTGGTCCATAGACTGGTCCATAGCATTGTGGCTAGACTGATCCATAGCATTGTGGATAGACTGATCAGTAGTGTTGCGCATAGACTGATCCATAGCATTGTGCATAGACTGATCAGTAGTGTTGCGCATAGACTGATCCATGGCATTGTGCATAGACTGATCCATAGCATTGTGGATAGACTGATTGGTAGCGTTGCACATAGACTGATCCATAGCATTGTGGATAGACTGATCCATAGCATTGTGGATAGACTGATTAGTAGCATTGCGCATAGACTGATCCATAGCGATGATACTGTTCAGGGCACTGGCGTGTGCTGGACTTTGACTACCAGTCCACCGTGGTGAGCCACATCCTCCATCTGGCAGAGGAGAGGGACTGGGTCCATGCTGGAGTGCCGCTGCAGGACACCTTAGATGTGCTGCACGACCTCTTCCCCAGGTACAAGCGCTGGGTTTGTTGTGGGGTCCGGTCGCCAGGGGACTGGAGGATGGGACTTGTAGAGGAAGGGGGTTGGGGGGGTGGGGGGGGGGGGGAAAGAAAAGATGGGATGGTTGGAAAAGATCTGTTGTTTGCCTTCTGCAGTTGTGTCATTTCTGGAAAAAAAATAACCTGTGCTGTTGTTTGTGTTATTTTAAGAAAAGAAAGTATTAAGTGCATGATGTTACTATAACGCACATGCTGTTGGAAAAAAACAAACAAAAAAAACCAACAGTGAAAACAAAATTTGAATGGGTGCAATTTTTTATCCTAGATTCCTTGTGTTAGAACTTACTTGAGGGATATTTTGATTATTGGATTTTTTTGTTGTTTTGGGTCGCAGGGAGGTGATCATTCACGTTCTGAGATGCTTTTCTTCGGGTGAAGCTGACGAAGATATCGGTAAGTTCCCTCTATTTACCAGCCACTGTGGCGAAATGGTTAGTGTTGCATACTCCTGGCTGGGAGACCGTGGTTTCCATTCCCATCAGTGCTATGTGGGATTTTTCTGCCCTGACTGGCTCTTAAACAGAGCTGAGTTTGTTCTGAGCTTAGTTGGGAAGACTGGGACCACTACACAGTTGTGTTTCATCCAACTTTAATGGATGCGTCTCTGAGGGTGTTGCTCAAATTTCCTGACCAACACTGCAGGTGTCTGTATCCCTTGGGCCTGGTTGACGCCAGGATATGTTTTGAAGGTAAGTGTAGAGTACAACCCTGTCCTGCAGTCTCAGACCGGAATGGAAATCCGTAGCATCAGCTTCATCATCATCATTCTCATTGATCAACAGTAGAAAAAAAAAAGTCTCCAGTTTTGTGGCCCTTCATGTCCTGCTCACACTGTGACCTCGGTTTCGATGTCCTCTCCACGTCTGTGGCTTTGGTTGGATTCATACGGGGTGACCGGTATTGGCAAATTCATTGGAGCTGTCGTTGGACAGATGTGGTGGTGTCCTACGGAGGGAGAGCTCATTCATGCTGGCTCCAGTACTAAGCAATTATTGTCGTCAGTAGGAGGCTTAGTATGTGGTCTCCTGCATATGTTCGATCAGAGCGGGCACTACTGAACACCAGAAGTGACTCGGCAGCAGTGCAGTGTCTCCTCTGGCAGGTTGCCTCTTGACGACTAGACATTGACTGCTCCCAGGATTGCTGGAACCGGGACTGTGATGGGCTGAGCCAGGCTGTGGCTGTGGTGGGGGGGGGGGGGGGATGAGCGGCGTGGGTGCAATTCCACACCGAGGTGGCACAGAGGATGAGACAGGAAAAAAAAAAGAAAGTTCCCTCTCATTATTTAGCTAACTGGTTAAGTTATTGGCAGATTAATAGAATTTGGACATCAAGATTAGTCTTGTAAGAAATCATGAGCCATTTGTCAAACAAAAACATGCAGTGAAAATGATATTTGTTTTTTTATTTTGTTTTGTTTTTGTTTTTTGTTGCAAGTGGATTGTACATATACGTATGAGCCGGAAGTGCTGCTCGCTCATCTGTTTGATACGTGGCTTGGTGTTTGTGAGAAAAGAAATATATTGAGTAATATCGCGTGAAAATTATATATATTGTGTACGAGTAGGGTTTTTTTTGTTGCTAGTGTGGCTCTTAGTTTATTCGTAATAAAGATCGTTCTTCATTTTTAAAAAAAATTGACATGTATTTTTTTATTTATTAATTTTCTTTCCAGATTTGGAATAATAGACAATTACACTGATCAGCTGTACGTTTGTTGTGTGTGTGTGTGTTTTTTTGTTGTTTTTTTTTTGTATGTATACACAGCAAGTGTGCGTTCAGGTATGTCAATTTCAACAGTAAATTAGACCAACTGCTGTTCTTTTTCTCCTTTTTTTTTTTTCTTTTTTCTTTAACCCGTAGAGTGCCTTTAAGCCGTCAGCTGACGCCGCATTAAAAATGCTTTCCCAGTGCCTATGGGCCGTCCACTGACGTCATGCATTTTTCTTGAATTTTCATTCGTTGCTATTTCTATCAACGGACTTAAATAGAGTGTGCGTAGTAAGCCTTATATGTCTGTAGTATTAAAATGATATGTAAATGACCACACGTGAGGGGAAAGCCCATTTATTCTCATCACTGACTGGATGACCAGCCAGCACTTCGTCTCGCTTGCAAAGATGGCGGCGCAACCTTCGACAAGCGCAGCGACCAAATCAACGTATTTACACAGCTGAGCAGGCTCTGCTAATGATTTTTGACAAAGACAATAATCTTTTATTCAACGACTCACTCGAGCATGAAGGTGAGATGATGATAGTGATGGAATTGCTGACCATATTCGTCAGTTATTGAGTCGGGCTGTGTGACCTCAGTGTGTGTTCAGCTGACTGCGTCGAACGAGCCAGTCTAGTGTGTACTCTGCACTGTGTGCAGTGGTCAGTGACGTGATAGCGCGAGAGGGGAACGCTGCCTGCTCGCGGCGTGGCACGGGGCAGAGGGAAAGGTAGGGGAAGAGGAGCAGTGAAAGAGAGGGTTGAAGTCCAGCAAGGGGGCGTGGTGGGGAGAGGGGGGCGTGGTCGTGGACTGACCTGTCTGCTTAGAGTGTGAGCGTCTTGATAGACTTCTAAACTGTTTTACTCTCATTTACAGGTGTAGTGTGACAATACAAACTTTATTTTCAACTTTTTTGCTTTGTGTTCTTGTTTGGATGTGAAGATGTAGTGGTAAATACATATGTTTTTGATCGTGCAAAAAAAATCTATCCAAATCTAATTGCCTAAATACTTTTTTATTATCAAAATTAAAACAAAAGAAGCCCAGATTCAAAATCTTCATTCAGTTTCCTTCAGAAATTACATACATTTGATTTTTATATCTTTTGTAGTTTCTGAGCTAGAATTTTTTGTTAATTATTACCCCCAAATCATTAGATTTCCCTGGCACTGGGAAAGCCTTTGTTTGTAATATTTTCAGGCAGTGAACAGATTAAATGCACAAAAATTATTGAAGAAAAATCATTTGCTTAATGAATACCTATTGTGGACCAGTTACATCCCCCTTTTTGGATCAAAGTAAGGGAAGCAAAAAGATGTTTTTACCAGCTATATAGACAATGGAAAGATTGTTGGGGATAAAGAGCTGACTTTCACAGAACGAAAGGAAAGTCAACATTAAAAAAAAAAAATTTTTTAATCTTCCTTTTTTTCTCGGTAGCAACCCCATGGACCGTTGATTTAGATCTATTTTCAAATTTTGTTGTGAGTGAAGTTGGATTCATCTTTTTTTCCCGTCTTTCTGCCCCCCTTGTAACCAGCACCACTGTGATACTTCTGTCTTTAAAGATACAAACTTTAAAAGAACCATTACTGTTCTGCTGAGCAAAAGAAACAAACAAATTACAAGACAAGACATGACGCTTTTCGACCCCTTTGGTCTTCTTCAGGCAAGACAGACCATATTCAAGACAATGAAAACGAAGAACAAACAATCACTTGTCTCCTCAAATTGGGCGCAAAATGGATGTGGAATGTGAAGATACAGTCATCCTTTTGACTTTGTTCAAGACCAGTCCTGCTTATCTATGAGAGCGGATATACATTGATTTGATATGAACAGTTTTCACATGATTTGTGTTTTTTGACAAGGTTCTGCTAAGTTTGAAGTATCAACTGAAAAAAGCAAAGAAAAATCAATCCTGGGAAAGCGATACTGTTCTGATGATGAACTGTACAACACATACATACATGGACACATCCATGCCCATGATAGCACCTGTTGGCTAAGGGAAATCAGTTTTTTTATCGTTGGATTGACCATGGGCAGTAATGACTGATTCAGATGCTGACGTGTGTGTGTGCACGCGCGTGCGCGCACACACACATATACACACATGTGACTGACTTCATATGTCCTCGTAGTCGGCCAGCAATGCACACAGATGAACTGTAAGCATACCTGTAGCAGTCATTTAACCCTTTCACCGCCAGAAGTTCTGTTTTGCATAAACCCCCATCGCCAGCCATTTCAAAATAAAACTCTTATTTCATACCAGCATGTGCGGATATCTCTGCAACTAAGCAACCAATGCTCATGCGGTTTTTTTGTGAAATGGAGGAAATAAACTGTAGTTTTGTTAAATCATAGAATGTTAGTAATGGTTAGTCAACAAAAATTTCAAATTTTTGTTAATTTCAAGTAGAAAAAAAAAGCAACACAAAAAAATTAGATGTTATCTTTAGTCTCAACATAAAAAAAAAAAAAAGAAAATGAAATATGCCATCAAACTGTGAACAAAGAAGGAAAAATACTCCACTCACCAAATGAAGATAATATCCAACAGAAAAATGAAAAAAACAGCCATAAATCCAACAGCAGAAGAAGAGCTGGAAGTAGCCCACAGGTTGAAAATCATCCTTGTTCACCAGCACTCTGAAACATTCAGTGGAATAGTTATTGATATGACAAATGAGATGATGCAGAAAAGTAATCACACACACACACACACACACACACACACACACATATAAACTTCTTACAACCCACTGGCACACTCATCAAAGAAAGAGAAAAGGAAGGGCACACACACACACACACACACACTTTCTTATGCTCCACTGGTACACACATGAAAGAAAGAAAACGGGAGAACACATGCGCGCGCACACACACACACATGCACACACATCCCTTTCACGCTCACTGTTGAAAGCAATAATTTTTTTTATGAAAAGTCTTTCACGTGTGGTATTAGACAAGGATGTCCGTTTTCCCCTTTAGCCTTCGTTTTAGCTGTAGAACTGCTAGCTATTAAGATTAGAAATAGTGGCATTGAAGGAATACAGATACGAAATGAAACAAACGCATGTATCAAAATTCAACAGATGGCTGATGACACAACCCTTTTTTTAAAACACCAGAATGATATAACAACGGCAACAAATATTCTCAGACAATTTGCATGTTTCTCAGGCTTGAAACTAAACATACGCAAAACTAAAGTCTTGGCAATAGGTGATGCTGATGAAAGAGTTCTTAACATACCCTTTGAAATAGTGAACAAAATAAAAATCTTAGGAATATCCTTTGCAAAAGACAAAATGGCCAAAGAAATAGAATACAACTGGAAAAGTAGGCTGAAAACTCTAACAGCTATGATAAAAGAATGGAGTAAGAGAGACCTTAGCATACATGGCAAAATAGTGATCATAAAGACATTTTTGACCAGCCAATTTATTTATGTTATGCAGTCGGTTGGACTGCCAAGGGAAATACTGATTAAAGTTAATACAATTTTATATAAATTCCTTTGGCAAAGGACACACAGTAACAGAAAAGCCTTTGAAAAGATTAAAAGAAAGGTCATGAAAGCAGATTATAAAGAAGGAGGGTTAAGAATGGTTGACATGATTGAATTGCAAAATACCTTCAGCCTGCAGTGGATTGGACGATTATACAACAAAAGAACTGAGACATGGTGCCTCATTCCTTTTTGGCACTTGAAAAGAATAGCCTCAGCTGAGGAAATATTTGAAATAAACTGTTCTGCTAAAGATATACCAGGGATCTCTACAATCGAAAATAATTTTTGGAAAGAAGTTCTATTAACTTACCTAGATAACAAAACTAAAGTAGAAAGCGATAGTGTGCTTGGAAAAGATATTGGTACACAATGTCTCTTTTATAATAAGTTAATCAAATATAAAAGTAAGGTCCTCAATTTTGAGAAATGGCGAGAGAAAGGCCTCATTACAATAAACGATATTATTAAAACGCAGGAAAGGCGTTTTTTAACTTTAGTGGAAGTACAAGACCTACTTAACCAAAACAGGGCAATAACCATGTTTCAATACAATGCTCTATTAAATGCCATACCACAAACTTGGATCAACTTGATAAAAGATAGGAATAGACGATTTGAAATGGAGAATCATGGTACCTCTGATGCAAATCATTTCTATGCTAAAACAAAACAAATTAAAGTATATCTGTTGGAAAAAGAGTAACAACAAACCGTTAACTCCACATGCCGTAGATTTTTGGAGCAGAAAACTGAACATTGAATTGAGTGAAAAGATGTGGCTTACGCCAAGATTGGCAACAAAAGAAGTACGCTTACGTGAGCTGCAATGGAAATTGTTACATAATATTTATCCCACAAATATTATGCTACAAAAAATGGGCGTGTGCCAATCTATTTCATGTGATTATTGTCCGGACACTGTGGATACCATTGAGCACTTTTTTTTTGAATGTCCATCAGTGAGACAATTTTGGTTAGAAATTGAAAATATTATTTTCTCAAAGGTAGGCATGAAATTGCATTTGTCTGTAACAGACGTGCTGTTCGGGATATATGAAAAGAAATCTTCACATAATTATATGTGCATCAATAACATTTTGCTAGTGGGTAAAATGTGCATAAGCAAGATTAAAAAGACAAAGTCATCAATACCATATGAAGTGGTTTTTGAGCAGGAGGCACAGTTAAGGAAGTTAATATAACATGCACGCAGGCACGCACGCATGCACGCTCGCGCGCACGCACACACGCACGCGCGCACACACGCGCGCACTCACACACACACACACACACACACACACACACACACACACACAAGAGCATAAATATTGTGCCGCTCCAGCTCTCCTTTTCACACAAACAATAGCAGACACTGTAAAAAGCAGGCACCCACACACTATTTTGTGCTCAGTCGCAATTGTGCATGTTCTATCTTTTTAGTTAACGAATAATTCATGTTCATGAGCGCTTTGTAATGTTTCTAACGGCTTTGTAGAAAATGTGAACTTTATCTTTTACAAATAGTGTTATCATACACGCACGCACACGCACACACAAACAGTGGATGTGGGATATGAGGGAAGGGAGGGATGGGAGGCAAGTGTGTGTTTAATTCAATTAAAAGTATACTATGCAGCAAACATAGCAGAATGAAAGTGTCAATGCACCACACATCAGTACATGAATAAACCCAGACGCTTTGTATCAAACGCCAAAACATTAAGATCCGCAATGCACACACACACACACACACACACACACACACACACACACACACACACACACACACACACACACACAGACGATGTATGGTGAGTATGAGTCAATATATCAGAGGGGGAAAAGAAAATGAATGACAGCAGGAAAAAATAGGAGGATAGAAATTCTCTCTCTCTCTCTCTCTCTCTCTCTCTCTCTCTCTCTCTCTCTCTCTCTCTCTCTCTCAGTCTGTCTGTCTGTGTCTCTCTCTCTCTCTCTCTCTCTCTCTCTCTCTCTCTCTCATGGATACTGATTCTCTCGCTGCAAGGATGTCCTCGTGTCTCCCTTGTGGTCTCTCTTTTTCACTATAAGGATAGCCTTCGGGGAGAATAGGCCGGTTTGCGAGACGAGCTGTGCGCGCCTCTCTCTCTCTCTCTCTCTCTCTCTCTCTCTCTCTTTATTTTTTGTTCCTCCCTTCTCTCCTTCGCGCACTTCTGGTATCATCCTTGCATACTTATTTTCGTCTTTCGTTTCAAGGATGGTTCCCGGAAGATGTCCGGGCCTCTTTTTTTTTTTTTTTTTTTTTTTAAATTTATATATATATATAACCCTTGTATCTTTTTGTGAAACACAGTGTGAGAGTGTCACTGCACCAAACACTAGTACAAAAATAAACCCTGACGCGCTGTAACAAACGCCAAAACATTAAAACCAGCAAATTAATATCCATTCATAGCAATACATCATACAGACCCGCATGGTGTGTGAGAGTTGAAGGGAAGAAGAAGAAAAAAAAAAAAAAAAAAGACCGCCTTTACAAAAAAAAAGCCAAAAATAAAGAAAAGTGAAAAAGAAAAAGGAAAAAAATCAAACAAAAAAGAAACAAAGAATGAAAAAATAAAAGAACAAAAAATAGTAAAGGCGGAGGGAAAAAAAAAAAAAGAAAAAAAAAAAAAAAGTCTTTCACGTGCCTGTTGGTCTCTAGAACCTGTGGAGTAATTCTCTTGGGGCGTATGAGTTCAGCTGGTCATATAATTCTCAAACTCATCTCTGCAGCACACCTCTGACACATCGGTCAGCCACTCCCCCTTCGACCTTGATCTGTCGCAAGCCAGCTGTGCTCACAGTTCATTGTCTCTTAGTTGTTGGTCGCCCCCTATCAAAAGTCTTCACTCACACGGCTTTTAAGTCAGTCACTGCCAGTTGGCCCAGAGCCAACACCACGCCTGCACACACCACGCTGCCTGCTACCGCTGACTACTCTCCACTTGACACACGTCCAACAGTCTCTCTTTGTGCTAATTCGGTCAGGCTCTCCCAATCCCATAATGTTTCCTGGTCACAATCTGGGTGTTCTTCACCTGAATCAGGATCAGCTGACCGTCTATTCAATATTTCCAGCACCTAATCTATGGTAAATGCACGGCAAGGCCGAGTACCTGAAGTGCTTGGTTGTGACGTCATAGTGAATGGAAAAACAATCGGTATGAATTGATAGAAAAGAAGACTCTTAACTGAACAGCGCTCAGACGAAGCAAATGGCTGTGAGCACAGGTCAGGGAATCCCCCAGATATGACATCCATTGCTGGCTTTCTGTCTCATCAGATTGGAGAGTGAGAATATTGGGAGTTTGGTAACCCTAGCTGATCGCATTTCGGCGACGTCGGCGGTGAGCCAGATGGTTGCAGAAATGCGACGTCGACGGTGGTAGGGTTAAGGTACAAAATTCAGGTTTACTATAACCATAGGCACTCTCGGTTGCGATTGAGTTGCTTCCCTTATTGCGGTTATATATGGTTAGTGTTGTTTGGGAATGTGAGATTTTAAAACACAATTTTTTAATTGCGATTTTGAAAAGAAGATGGATCGAAAATGCCCGATGTCGACAGAAGAAATTCTTCATCTGCTAGATCTTGACGAGCCTGTCGACAGGGATTCTGATGAGTTTTTTTGCCCAAGAAAGTGACTGTAGTAGTGAGATGATGATTAAGATGTAGTAGAAAGTGTTTCAGTGACGAATTTCACTTCGGGATCCAGTACATGTGGACAGACTGACCATGGTAGGGCTGGGATTGTTCGACGTTCGTCTAGGACTCGAGATTGGGCAGTCAATTTAAAAAGACCATAGCTGAGCTGGACATCCATTTTTCATTGAGTACACCACATTCGGTGTGGATTGCATTATGTTCAGGGCTGCTAAACAGGTTTGTTTACAACTACTGGTTTTCTTGAAGTTTCGTGGAGGCGGGGGTCAGGCTGGCAGAAGATCAGGTTGAGGCAGTGCCAGTCACAATCATGTTGACGTTTTTTACTGCAAATACAAAAGAAGGTTTTGATAATGTCTTCAGGATACATTAGAAAGACATAACAGATCCGCTTTTGCCAGTTGGGTTTGCTCTGCTGAGAGCTTGGAAGAAGTGCCTTGATTTTTCTTTTAAAAAGAAAAAAGGTTTGGTAAAGAGAGAGTGGGGCATGTCAAAACAAACTGGGAGAGGGAAAGGGGGCATTAGGTTTCACCATGGTGATGGTGTGAATCTCATGGACCTTTTAAGAAAAACATGGTGCAAAGACTTTCTGTTGTTGTTGCTATGGTCTGGATGTAAGTGCGCAGGGGTGTCGGCCCACTTGTAGAATAAACTTAAAAGAAAAAACAGCATTCCATTGGACAAAAGGGACAAACAGATTACAAGACAAATGTTTGTCCCTTTGTTTTTCATTTTTCAAACACTCGGAATTTATTGAAGAAATATCCACAAAACCTATTGAAGAAAAAAATCCACAAAATTGTTGAAGAAAGAAAATACGCAAAAGTTATTAAGGGAAAAAAGTGCACAAAATCATTGAAGAAAAATCAAACACAAAAATTGTTGAAGAAAAAAACAAGACAGTTTGTTTTCCCTTTCGTCTGGCAGTATTATAATTTTTTCTTTTAAGTTCATTTCAGTTTCTGCCTGCAGTCACCTCGCTGTGAAACTCACATTTAGGATGATCCACTGTATGTCTGAATGTTTGCAGATGTGTTTGACCTGGATGAAGACAAGGTGTGCCTGTTCTATGCCGAGGTCTGTTTACGAAACGCTGGAAAGGTGGGTTAGGTGACTGGTGTTTGTGCGTCTGTTTGGAAGGTAGTGTCAGTTCAATGGATTTTGCAGAAATTTTTTTTTTTAGATGGTGTTCCATCTTCTGTGCCACCTCAGTGGCATTGCAGCAACACTGCTCATTTTCACACACACACACAGTCCACAGCCACAGCCAGGCCCAGTCCGCTCAGCCCTGGCACCAGCAATCCACAGGGAGCAGTCGGTGTCAAGTCATCAAGAGGCAACCCTCCAGAGGAGACACTGCACTGCTGCCCTGTCGCTTCGGTGGTGTTCAGTGGTGCCTGCTCTGATCGAACATACGCAGGACACCACCTACTAAGCCCCCTAACTGATAATAATAATTGCTTAGTTGCGGAGTTGGCATGAGTGAGCTTTCTCTCCGTAGGACGCCATCACGTTCTTCTGATGACGGCTCCCATGAACTCGTCGATACTGGTGACCCCAACGGAATCAAACTAAGGCCACAGATGCTGAGAGGACATCGAGACTGAGGTCACCATGAGATCAGAGCATAAAGGGCCACAGAATTGAAGACTTTTTTTTTAATGCTAATCGATGAGGATGATGAAGATGAACCTATGGATTTCCATTCCTGTCTGAAACTGCAAGACGGGGCTGTAATCTATGCTTACTTTCATAATATATCCGGGCGTCAATCAGGCCCTAGAAATACAGACACCTGCAGTGCTGGTCAGGAAATTTGAGCAACACTTTTAGAGACTCGTCCATTTAGTAGATGAAACTGGAGTGTGTGGTCCCAGTCTTCCCAACTGAGCCCGTAGAAAAATCTCACATGGCTCTGACGGGTTTTGAAACCACAACCTCTCAGCCAGGAGTCCACGACGTTAACCACTTGGCGATGGTGGCTGGTGATTTTGCAGGATAATTTGTAGGGTTTCAAGGGTCAGAATGTTAGTGGTGAATTTTTGTTGCTGCGGCGGTTTTGATTTGGATTTTCGCGTGTAGGAACAAATTGTCATTCCATTGCTCACAACAGTGTGTATTGGTGTAGGTTTGTAAATTTGTGTCAATTCAAAATCAAAGGCGAAATCACTTTATTATCTCAAAAACAAAAAATTAAGGCCAGGTGCAACAGTTCAAATACACTTACATGAAATAATCAATGAACAATTCTCTAAAACAAAATGACCTTGCACTGCACCCACATCACTCAGCCTGCATACATATATCCCACGATCTTAAACAACGTTATGATGTTACCATTGTATATTTGAAAGAATACAAAGCATTTAAGATTAAACAGTGCAACAGAATTACAAGAAACATAGAAGGTACAAAAGACAAATATCTTCAAGATCTTAAAAGTGACTGCACAGAGCATCAATTGAAATGCATTTTAAACATATTGTCAACAACAACAAAAAAAAAGATTACAAGGCATTGAATGCATAAATACTGTTATTTCTGAAAATTTAATACACATACACACACATCATCACTCACATACACACGCACAGACACACTCGCACACACACACACACACACACATGTGCATTCTCCTCCATGCTCGTGTGTATGTATAATTTCTGTGTTTGAGATTCATGTGTGTGTGCTTTGTTTGATGAGTAAGTTCCTCCAGGTGTGTGATGTGTGGTGTATGTGTTATGGGCACTGTGTGTGCAGTTCAACCTGAGCGAGTTCCTCCAGGTGTGTGATGTGTGGTGTATGTGTCATGGGCACTGTGTGTGCAGTTCAACCTGAGCGAGTTCCTCCAGGTGTGTGATGTGTGGTGTATGTGTCATGGGCACTGTGTGTGCAGTTCAACCTGAGCGAGTTCCTCCAGGTGTGTGATGTGTGGTGTATGTGTTATGGGCACTGTGTGTGCAGTTCAACCTGAGCGAGTTCCTCCAGGTGTGGGCCCAGAGTGTGCCGGAGGGAATGAAGACATCCCTCAGCCAGCTTCAGGTCAGTGTCGGTTCTGCAGTCCTCGTAGGAATGCCGCAGTGAAGAAACTGTCCAGCATGTCTATCCTCTGCTCCGATTTGAAACCAAAGGTTCATGTTTATATCACAGACTTCTGGCAGGAGGACTGGAATACACTGAAGGATGACAAACTTTTCCACATCCATCCAAACCTAAACAAGTTCCTCTCATCTCATCTACCTTTGGTGGTGGCAAAGAGGAAAGTTTCTCAGTTTTATGCCGGCTTCACACGGGCCATTCATTTTTTAAACTCACTCGTACCATTTAAAGAGTGAAGAAGTTCGACATTGCATCCCATGTAACAAATGTCTCAGCATTAGACACATTCTAACTGAATGTAGGGAGCTACATGATGTCAGACATGAATACTACGGGGCAAGCTCAATGAAGACCTTGTTCCGGGATGTTTCCCCTGGATTTGGTTTTTGAGTTTTTGAAAGAAGTCGATGTTTTTAAGATCTGATATTAACTTGTGTAACAGACTCGCTTTTTACAGGTCTTTGGATGTAAATAAACAACTAATATGAGTTTTAACTTTGCATTTTAATGCTCTCACTTTGTTCTTTCTTTTTTTTTTCTTTTTTTTTTTATAGTGTTTCGGCCCTGACATGGCTTTTGTGGTCGGCAGGGCTTAAAGCAACATGATTTGATTTCACCTCCTACCGTGTCCACCACCACACTCGGTGCTTCAGTAATGATGGTCTGTTGCTTTTCCCCCGTTCCAACCCAATCCCCCGCAGTCCATTGTCATGAGGCTTACCAGGGGCTCTTGTGGGTATGACTTGGGGGAAGGAGGAAGGGGCTTTTGTTTTTAAAATTTCTTGAGAAATTCGAAAAACTCCTACATGTGGCTCTTGAGAAAAATATAGTTTTTGGAGACAGTCATAAAAAATGTTGTCTTTTTGTGTGTTGTGTTTTTGTTTGTGTATGTGTGTGCTCTTTCTCACTTTGAAATGGTCAGCTTTTTTTTTTTATGTCTGTTGGTCTCTCTTAGCACTGCAAAACTTCAGGAAGGGGGATGAATCTGATATTTAGTAACATTTGGAAGGGGGAATAAATCTAATGTCATGGGAAGATAAATTTGGTATCCGTTTCCACTTGAATCGCTTCACCGGCGATTTTGGCGTATCAAGTGTGTGATCTTCAAAATAGATTTGCAAAACTGTTTAAAAGGGTGTGACCATATCTGGAGCAGATGTTTGAAGGAAGGGTCTGCCTCAGTAAAGACTTAGGGCAACAACTGCTTGAAACAAGTGGTGCTGGGAATAACTTTCCCGGTGAAATGAACTGCGTGAAAGTGAGCACATGACTTTCAGAAACAGCAGAGGCTTTCGGCCTGAAATGTCGTGTGCCGCTGCAAGGTCAGCTGTAGTCAAGCAGGCTTCTGCACATGGTGAGACCCCTTCAAGAAGATGGGACAGCAAAAAAAAATTTTTAAAGACAGCTTTCCTGTCACCAGTGCTACCATTTGTACTGACAGACAGGGGGTCCCAGGGACTCCTTCACTGATGCTATAGAGGGTCCCAGAGGGGGTATTGAGAGTCCCCATGAACAAAGTTAACCAATACAGAAAATGTAGTATTTCTTGCTTTTTTAATTATCGGCTTGATAATCTGAACATTTCAGAGTAAATGAATCTTCTCTCTCCTCTCTCTCTCTCTCTCTCTCCTCTCTCTCTCTCTCTCTCTCTCGCAATCTCTCTCTCTCTCTCTCCTCTCTCTCTCTCTCTCTCTCTCTCTCTCTCTCTCTCTCTCACTGAAAACATTTCTTAAAAAAAACATGGGAATCCAGACAAGGATGCTGCAATGTCTTCAAAGTCTTAACATCTCTCTCTCAGCCAAACACACACAAAGTGAAACAGAGAGAGAGAGAAAGAAAGAGAGAGTAAGAGCACACACACACGATAGCCGTGAACTTCCTTTCTGCTTCATTCGCCTAGGCTTGTGCACGCGATTGTTACAACTTGTGAGTCATCGAACTGGTTAATTAGTGGCGGCGGGCGCCATAGTCTGAATAAGTCAGCCGGTCGACTGAGTAACCGTTCAGTGATGTGGGCGACAAGGCGAGCCTATCAGTGTTTACGCAGCTTCTCGGCTTACTGTACTTTTGCGGGCACACGCTGTCCTGAATTTGACGGCAGGCAATAGCGCGCGAAGCTTGTGGTGTGCTCAGCTTTGATCACTGACCACGGCACGTTTTGGGGTTTGCCTGATTTTGTAGTGCATCCCGCAGGACTCGCTACAAGTTTTGTTAGTGCGTCCTTTTCACTCATAGTGCGTCATGGACGCACATATGTGCGTCATTGGGAGCCCTGTGTCACAACCTTGTTTCTAGTTTCTGGCAGGTTTTCAGGACAAGAAACAAAATAAAGGTGAAATAAAACAGCAGGCACGCAGTTGATTTTTTCATGGTTCGATGTAAAGGAAAGTCCTCAAAAGAAATAAACTTCGTCGTTAATGTCTAGGGAGAGTTCTGCTTGATGTGATTTAAGGCAAGAGGTGGCATGAAAATTAAACCATTGTTCGGGGGGCCGGAATAGCTCAGTTGGTAGAGCGCCGGACTCGTGATCCTGGGGTTGCGGGTTCGAATTTCGGTACAGGGGGATTTTTCCCTCGGAGTTAACATTGGTTCTGACTCCATTCCCCATACAGTCCTTCGAATGAGACTATAAACCGAGGTTCCATGTGTGAACGTACGCACAACATCTTGCACACACGTAAAATCCCATCACCAACTTTCGGAAGAGAAGGCCAGTTTGGCCATTGGTATGAATGACACGTTACACATAGCATGCACCTTCCCCGAAGATGGAGTATGGCTGCCTTAATGGCAGGATAAAAAAACGGTCATACACACAAAACCCCACTGTCTGTCTATACAGGCAGTGTCCGCAGGAGTATCAGCCTGCGTACGCAGAAAGAAAGAAAGAAAACCATTGTTCTTTCAAAACTTCTTTATTTTTTTTTTATTGTTTATGTTAAAAAAAAAAAAAATTGAAAAAAACATATTTGGGTGATTTCAAAGCTCTTGTGTGATTTGGGGACCACAAATGGGGGCAAAATGATGAAAAATGAAAAAAAAAAAAACGGTTCATGACAAGAACTGTATTTCTATCATAGCAGACATGTTAGGCACTTGAAACATGATTTTTCTTGTTTTGCTGAGCTATAGTAATGCAATTACAAAAGGATTTTTGTACATCTAAACTGCTTTTTTTTCAATAATTTTTTTTCCATATCATGGCCATCGGCTTTGCATTTCATTGCTTTTGAATTCTTCAAATAGAAATAGCAAATGATAAGTGCTGTTTTGACTTAAAAATAAAATGTAATTGCATGCAGAAATCATTTCTGATCAAAAGAAAAAAAAAAAACAAGCTCGCTAGTCTGAATCCAGAAATATTGTACTCCTTGCACATCAACTATTGTCGAAAAAAGTGATTTTGAGAAAATGATGTTTGAAAATAAAGAAGTTGAGCAATTTTCATGCACACCTCCTTCAAATAAAGTCATTTTTACTAAGAAAAAAGTGAAAATAGACAAAATGAACATCACAGATGGTTTCAACAGACTTTCTTGAGCACAAAAACACATAAAACCCAAAACATGATTTTTGAAAGAAAATGGTCAAATTTTTGTGCCACCTCTCCCCTTTAAAAAAAACCACTGAATATTGTTAGATTCAGATTGTTCAGTTAGCGTCCTTTCAAATCATTATCGCTTTGTCTTATTTGCTTTAGAAGTTTCTGCGGGTTTGTTTTTTTTTTCATATCCAAAGCAAAGATAAAAAAAAAAGGAAAAAAATCAAAGTAAAGACAACATTTAGCCTTTGGCTGTCGGCCGCGGATATAGCCGCAATTCAAGGGTCATCACATAATTGATCATCTGACCGGTCACATGATATTGTTTACTTGCTTGCAAATGGCAGCTCCCATACAGCGTGTTTGAAGCGATTTTTCAGCAAGTTTTGGGTTGATTTTGATGGGGGTTTTTTGCGTTTCGTAAAGCGAAAAGTAGTCGAGCGGATAACATGGCTGCCAGAAGCATTACTGCCAAAGAGGTGGAGAGAATTGTGTTTGAAGTGCAGTACGAAGGTGAAATTAGCGACGACAAAAGTGAGATAGAATATGAAGGTGATGTGGTTGTTGATCAGCCTGACAATGAGTCAAGTGATTCGGATTACCAGGAAGAAGATATTGATCTACTAAGTATAACGCCAGGTAGGGGGCGTGGTCGTGCTGGTAGTGGGTGTAGTCGAGTACATAGTAGGAGAGGAAAAAAATTGTCACTTTCCTTCAAGAATATGTATACATTTATGTATATACATATATTTGCATACTTTTGAACACTTGTTAAGTTTTTGCCAATTTTTTTTTTGTATGATGGGTGAAGTGTTAGCAAAAGTCGCGTCCCTAGCCGACATTGATATGCATTACTCAATGCATCCTTGAACACACTGTGTGTTTTTTTTAGTAAATAATTGCACTTGGTTGTTATGTCCTATAGATTTGTGCACATTTCAATACCATTTCCACCCATGATATACAGAGACTTGAATTTTCATGGATTTTTTTTTTCAAAATCTTCCCATGATTGTGAGTTATCTCATCCTGTCAACATGAAACATATAATAATTATATTCTCCATTCATTTTCCTTCAATAAAATGTCTACTTCTGTATACTTTAGAGTAATACTTGAATTTTTATGATTTTTTTTTTTTGTAAGGTGGGTGGTTTTTTTCCCCAGAACTATTTGTCAAAGGGTTAACAAAAGAAAGAACCAGAATGGTGTTTGTGTAAAAACGAAGGCGAGAAACCGAGAGGAGTGGGAAAGGGGATTGGAGGGATAGAGCTGTGGGAGGTGTGGGGGGGGGGGGGGGTAGGAAGAGGTCCCCTTTGTCCATTATAGTGACATATTGTATTATATAACTTGAATTTCAGTATGGTGACTGTAACCTTGCGAGATGGGAAAAAATGTTTTGAAAAGTATCACTGAAATTATAGATTCAAAGAGTTGTAGTCAACGTATCAACTGTTAAAGTTGACAGGCAGTGTGAAAATCTGAAGCCCACACCGGTGACAGAGTACCCTTTTTTTTTTCTTTTTTTTGTTAATTGAAAGTTTATAGATACATGTAGAAAAAGAAATCCTTTCTCATTGAGTTTGTGCGTGAAGTGAATATTCTGTTCGGTTAGGATGTGCGCAGCATGAATACTGTGTTCGGCTAGATCGTGCACAACGTGATTACTGTGTATGGTTAGGTTGTGCACAACATGAATACACTTTACAGCTAGGTTGTGCACAACATAAGTACTGTGTACAGTTAAGTTGTGCACAACATGAATACTGTGTAAGCTAGGTTATGCACAACAAGAATACTGTGTACAGCTAGGTTGTGCACTACATGAATACTGTGCACAGCTAGGTTGTGCACAAAAGAAGTACTGTATACAGATAGGTTGTGCACAACATGAATACTGTGTACAGCTAGGTTGTGCACAAAAGAAATACTGTGTACAGCTAGGTTGTGCACAACATGAATACTGTGTACAGCTAGGTTGTGTACAAAAGAAATACTGTGTACAGCTAGGTTGTGCACAACATGAATAATGTGTACAGCTAGGTTGTGCACAACATGAATACTGTGTACAACTAGGTTGTGCACAACATGAATACTGTGTACAGCTAGTTTATGCACAACCTGAATACTGTGTACAGCTAGGTTGTGCACAACATGAATGTCATCTGCCTCTACCGTAACCCATCGAAAGGAAAGAAAGAATGAAATAAAGTAAAGATGAAAAGTGTATAAACGATCAGGTCATCTGACAGCAAGACCAATTTCACAAGAAATTGCAACACTTTAATCTCTCTTTCTCTCTCTCTCTCTCTCTCTCTCTCTCTCTCTCTCTCTCTCTCTCTGTCTGGCTATCTCTCTCTCCCTTATCAATATTTATGACCAACAGTGAGAGAGCTTTGTTCATGTGACTTACGTATTTTGTATATAACTTAGTGTTCCATATTCCCGCGCAGGCTTTGCTGTGAAGGCTGAAAGGCACATAAATATGATTCTAAAGTCAAAAAGATTCCATATTTTTGCCTTTCGATTGCCGAATTTTCTTCCACTGGAATCCAGCTTCTTTCCTTATTTTGTTTTGGGTTTTTTCTTTTGTTTGTTTTTTTGTGTGCCATCTAAAGTGATTTCACCCTTTTCAGATTTCCTCTTTCTTAGGGTGGATGAAGTCCGGTGTACATGGTGTGTATTGATCCACTGTGTTGTACCAGTGCATTGAAAGCGTATGTCGATGATTTCAGGGTGTTGCTTTAGTTGACCGAGACTCCAGACCAGAGACCATTTCTTTCTTCCCTGCCGAAGACTTGCCTGAGGACGTGTCTGAAAGGTGAGAGAAAAAAAAAAAAAAAAAAGAAGAATGAAAGCAACAATTTTTTTCTTTTTTCTGCTATCCCATCTTATGTGCCACCTGAGTGGCGGTGCACCCATGCCACTCATTCTGACACACTGCAGCCTGGCTCGCTGCAGTCCCAGCACCAGCAGTCCACAGGGAGCAGTCAGTGTCAAGAGGTAACTCACCGGAGGAGACACTGCACTGCTGCCGAGTCACTTCGGTGGTGTTCAGTGGTGCCTGTTCTGATCAGACATACGCAGAACACCACGTACTAAGCCACGTACTGACGACAATGATTGTTCAGTCGCGGAGCCAGCATAAGTGAGCTCTCCCTCTTGAGGGCGCCACCACGCCAGTCCAACGACAGCCCCCATGGACTTGCCGATACGGGTCACCCCAACAGAATCAAACAAAGGCCATAGACATGCTGTGTAGAGTTGACTGACATGGGGAAGTGGTTGTGTTGTGTAGAGTTGACTGACATGGGGAAGTGGTTGTGTTGTGTAGAGTTGACTGACATGGGGAAGTGGTTGTGTTGTGTAGAGTTGACTGACATGGGGAAGTGGTGGTGTTGAGAAATGATTGTGTGGTGTAGAGTTGATCAGTTGTATGACATTGAGAAAACTTCACTCATCCTAAGTGGCAATAGGAACAGAGCAGATCAGCCTTGTCAGGAAGAACCTTACAGATTTTCATCCCTCCTTGGGTCAAGACACTACAGAGGCACTGATGGTTCTGAAGTGCAAAAATAAACCCAAGTCATAAGACGAAGATTAGAGACAGTGTGCTTAAAAAATGCATAAGAGCAACAGTGTGCTGGCTAAGACAATGATTCCATGAAAGCACTTGACAAAAGGAAAGAAAATGAAGTGTCTGGAAATGTCATTCTTTTATTTTGGGTGCAGTGGCGTATGTATATCTCGCAACTGTCAGAAATTCCTCTCCATGTTAAAAAATATTCCTCTCAAGTCTCTTCGGAGGTTGTCAGCTCTGGGGTTTGATTGGCTGTTTGACACGGGGAAGTGGTTGTGTGTAGAGTTGAACCAGCTGTTTGACATGAGGAAGTGGTTGTGTATAGAGTTGAGCCAGCTGTTTGACACGAGGAAGTGGTTGTGTGTAGAGTTGAACCAGCTGTTTGACACGGGGAAGTGGTTGTGTGTAGAGTTGAACCAGCTGTGTGACACGAGGAAGTGGTTGTGTGTAGAGTTGAACCAGCTGTTTGACATGAGGAAGTGGTTGTGTGTAGAGTTGAACCAGCTGTTTGACACGTGGAAGTGGTTGTGTGTAGAGTTGAACCAGCTGTTTGACACGTGGAAGTGGTTGTGTGTAGAGTTGAAGCAGCTGTTTGACACGGGGAAGTGGTTGTGTGCAGAGTTGAACCAGCTGTTTGACACGGGGAAGTGGTTGTGTGTAGAGCTGAACCAGCTGTTTGACACGGGGAAGTTTGTGTGGTGCAAGTTTGACCAGCTGTTTGACACAGGAAAGTTTGCTGTGTGGTGCAGGTTTGACCAGCTGTTTGACATGGGCAGACTGCCAACCATTACGCATTTCGCGTAATTTATTACACCCAAGTGATAATTCTTACGCCCTTATGCGTTTAGCAAAAAAATTACGCACTGAAAGTTAAAAAACAAAAAAAAAAAAACGGACGAAATTATCGGCTTATGTACAGACACGCACAGCGCCGTGTGTATAACCAGTAATCTTCAAGAAGTGTTTCCGGTCATGCGCAGTTCGTTTCACCATCTTTACCATTCAGCGAAGTTGGCGTCCTTTTGAAGTTTTAGCTACAAAAATGTCAAAACGTGAAGCAGAAAGTTCTGGACAAGATGCGAAAAAGAAAAAACTTGGTCAAAAGTTCCGAAAAGAATACTCGGAAAAGTTCCCCTGCATACGACCTTCGGCTAAAGGTGTAAATTGTGCACAGTGTACCACTTGCGAGTCAGTCTTCACAATTTCCCAGTCAGCAACTCAGCATGTGAGAGGATCTTCAGCCTTGTTAGAAAGAACAAGACAGAATCCCTCTCATCAATGAACAAGACAACCACAGAAGCCCTCATGATTCTGAAATCCTCAGGAGGACCATGCCACAAGGCTCAGTTCAGTGACAGCCTCCTTGAAAAGTGAAAACGTGCCAAGGCTGCTGCCAATGCCAACAGCCAGTGAACTCAAGTGGGCATGCAGGAAGTGTTGGTGTACAGAATTTCCAGTGTGTTATAAATTTTGGTGTAGGGGATTTGTGTGTGTTTCCAGTGCATTTACATTTTCATAATTTGTGAAGATTTCTTGTGACACTTAAAAGAAAAGCTTGTTTTTGAAGGAAAGTAAAGTTCACAAAAATTGTGCGAACAATTTCATTGCATCGTGTTTGTAAAAAAAGTAAGTGTTGCGCTTGATTACTCTTAGCTTTCTGAAATTACACATTTCTGCCTCACTGACCTTCAATTCTTACTCATTGGTCTCTTAGGGGGTTGGCAGGTCTGCGCGGGAAAGCTTGCTGTGTGGTGCAGACTTGACCAGCTGTTTGACACAGGGAAGTTTGCTGTGTTCTGCACAGCTTTGACACAGGGAAGTTTGCTGTGTGGTCCGCAGCTGTTTGACACAGGGAAGTTAGCTGTGTGGTGCAGGTTTGACACAGGGAAGTTTGCTGTGTTGTGCACAGCTTTGACACAGGGAAGTTTGCTGTGTGGTCCGCAGCTGTTTGACACAGGGAAGTTAGCTGTGTGGTCCGCAGCTGTTTGACACAGGGAAGTTAGCTGTGTGGTGCAGGTTTGACACCAGGAAGTTTGTTGTGTGGTGCACAGCTTTGACACAGGGAAGTTAGCTGTGTTGTGCAGGTTTGACACAGGGAAGTTTGTTGTGTGGTGCAGGTTCAACACAGGGAAGTTTGTTGTGTGGTGCAGGTTTGACACCAGGAAGTTTGTTGTGTGGTGCAGGTTTGACACAGGGAAGTTTGTTGTGTGGTGCAGGTTTGACACAGGAAATTTGTTGTGTGGTGCACAGCTGTTTGATACAGGGAAGTTTGTTGTGTGGTGCAGGTTTGACACCGGGAAGTTTGTTGTGTAGTGCACAGCTGTTTTACACAGGGAAGTTTGTTGTGTGGTGCAGGTTTGACACAGGGAAATTTGTTGTGTGGTGCACAGCTGTTTTACACAGGAAGTTTGTTGTGTGGTGCAGGTTTGACACAGGGAAGTTTGTTGTGTGGTGCACAGCTGTTTGACACAGGGAAGTTTGTTGTGTGGTGCAGGTTTGGCACACGGAAATTTGTTGTGTGGTGCAGGTTTGACACCGGAAGTTCGTTGTGTAGTGCACAGCTGTTTTACACAGGGAAGTTTGTTGTGTGGTGCACAGCTGTTTGACACAGGGAAGTTAGCTGTGTGGTGCACAGCTGTTTGACAGAGGGAAGTTTGTTGTGTGGTGCAGGTTTGACACAGGGAAGTTTGTTGTGTGGTGCACAGCTGTTTGACACAGGGAAGTTTGTTGTGTGGTGCACAGCTGTTTGACACAGGGAAGTTAGCTGTGTGGTGCACAGCTGTTTGACAGAGGGAAGTTTGTTGTGTGGTGCAGGTTTGACACAGGGAAGTTTGTTGTGTGGTGCACAGCTGTTTGACACCGGGAAGTTTGTTGTGTGGTGCACAGCTGTTTGACACAGGGAAGTTTGTTGTGTGTGCACAGCTGTTTGACACCGGGAAGTTTGTTGTGTGGTGCAGGTTTGACACCGGGAAGTTTGTTGTGTGGTGCAGGTTTGACACCGGGAAGTTTGTTGTATTGTGCACAACTGTTTGACACCGGGAAGTTTGCTGTGTGGTGCAGGTTTGACACTGGGAAGTTTGTTGTATGGTGCACAGCTGTTTGACACAGGGAAGTTTGCTGTGTGGTGCAGGTTTGACACAGGGAAGTTTGTTGTATGGTGCACAGCTGTTTGACACAAGGAAGTTTGTTGTGTGGTGCAGGTTTGACACAGGGAAGTTTGTTGTGTGGTGCAGGTTTGACACAGGGAAGTTTGTTGTGTGGTGCAGGTTTGACACAGGGAAGTTTGTTGTATGGTGCTGGTTTGACACAGGGAAGTTTGTTGTGTGGTGCAGGTTTGACACAGGGAAGTTTGTTGTGTGGTGCACAGCTGTTTGACACCGGGAAGTTTGTTGTGTGGTGCACAGCTGTTTGACACAGGGAAGTTTATTATTGTGTGGTGCACAGCTGTTTGACACCGGGAAGTTTGTTGTGTGGTGCACAGCTGTTTGACACCGGGAAGTTTGTTGTGCAGGTTTGACACCGGGAAGTTTGTTGTGTGGTGCAGGTTTGACACCGGGAAGTTTGTTGTATTGTGCACAACTGTTTGACACCGGGAAGTTTGCTGTGTGGTGCAGGTTTGACACAGGGAAGTTTGTTGTATGGTGCACAGCTGTTTGACACCGGGAAGTTTGCTGTGTGGTGCAGGTTTGACACTGGGAAGTTTGTTGTATGGTGCACAGCTGTTTGACACAGGAAGTTAGCTGTGTGGTGCAGGTTTGACACCGGAAAGTTTGTTGTGTGGTGCAGGTTTGACACAGAGAAGTTTGTTGTGTGGTGCAGGTTTGACACAGGGAAGTTTGTTGTATGGTGCAGGTTTGACACCGGGAAGTTTGTTGTGTGGTGCAGGTTTGACACCGGGAAGTTTGTTGTGTAGTGCACAGCTGTTTGACACAGGGAAGTTTGTTGTGTGGTGCACAGCTGTTTGACACTGGGAAGTTTGTTGTGTGGTGCACAGCTGTTTGATACCGGGAAGTTTGTTGTGTGGTGCACAACTGTTTGACACCGGGAAGTTTGTTGTGTGGTGCAGGTTTGACACCAGGAAGTTTGTTGTGTGGTGCAGGTTTGACACCGGGAAGTTTGTTGTGTGGTGCAGGTTTGACACCGGGAAGTTTGTTGTATTGTGCACAACTGTTTGACACCGGGAAGTTTGCTGTGTGGTGCAGGTTTGACACAGGGAAGTTTGTTGTATGGTGCACAGCTGTTTGACACAGGGAAGTTTGCTGTGTGGTGCAGGTTTGACACAGGGAAGTTTGTTGTATGGTGCACAGCTGTTTGACACAGGCAAGTTTGTTGTGTGGTGCAGGTTTGACACAGGGAAGTTTGTTGTGTGGTGCAGGTTTGACACAGGGAAGTTTGTTGTGTGGTGCAGGTTTGACACAGGGAAGTTTGTTGTGTGATGCACAGCTGTTTGACACAGGGAAGTTTGTTGTATGATGCACAGCTGTTTGACACCGGGAAGTTTGTTGTATTGTGCAGGTTTGACACAGGAAGTTAGTTGTGTGATGCACAGCTGTTTGACACAGGGAAGTTTGTTGTGTGGTGCAGGTTTGACACAGGGAAGTTTGTTGTATGATGCACAGCTGTTTGACACAGGGAAGTTTGTTGTATTGTGCAGGTTTGACACAGGGAAGTTAGTTGTATGGTGCAGGTTTAACACAAGGAAGTTTGTTGTATGGTGCAGGTTTGTGACACAGGGAAGTTTGTTGTATGGTGCAGGTTCAACACAAGGAAGTTTGTTGTATGGTGCAGGTTTAACACAAGGAAGTTTGTTGTATGGTGCAGGTTTGACCAGCTGTTTGAGCGGCGAAAGAAATGGACGCTGGAGGAGATCAGTCCCTACATCTTGGACCTGACCACTGACAAGTTGGACGTGGGAGCCCTGCTGACCAAGTATTCCAGAGCGTCCTCGCAGAACGGGGTCAAGGTCTTCAGCTCACGTCGAACTGCAGTCTGAGTGTGTGTGTGTGTGTGTATGTATGTGTGTGCTTGCCAGTGCAGGCGTGTAGCTGTGTGGGTTTGCGTGCGTGTGTGTCGGGTATGAATTGGTCTGTGTATGATTTGGTCATTTTATGATTACCTGTGTGTGATTCGGTTTCATAGTGAGGCAAGTGCAGGCAGAAATTGAAACAAACTTTAAAAGAAGAAATATTGTTATTCCGCTGGACAAAAGGGACAAATAAAGAACAAAGCAGAACAGGATACGTTTCAACCTCTTTTGTCATCTTCAGGTAAGGTAAACAACATTCAGGACACTGAAAACGAAGAACAGCCAATCACTTATCTGCTCAGATTGGGCACAGAATGGACTTTGAATGAAAATGAGGCTGCTGCAAGGGAGACAAAGCGAGTTAGAATAATTTGTGTGATTTGGTCTGCTTGTGACTTGGGTTTAGTGTGTGATTTGGTTCAAGTGTTTTTTTCTGAATGGATCTTGGTTCTGATGCTGTCGTCAAGGTTATGTAAATAAGGCCCCTAAGAGGTATGGAGAGGCAGTGAGGCTTTAACTTTCACTGCACACATTCATCCTCTGATACGTTTGTCTGCTTCTCTTAAGCTGATACGAATCTGCGAAGAAGAATTATCATATAATTCTGTCTGTTATGTCTAGCTTCCCTTAGACACGCAGTCACACAAGCTTTTGTGTCTCGATTTTGTCAGAACTTTGAGCTGTACCTACATTCAGGAAGGCTGCAATCATTTTGAAAGAAAGTTCGCTCATGTTTTCCTAAATGACAGTAGGAACAGAGCAGATCAAAACCTTCTGCGCTTTCTTAGCTGTGAAGGAATGCAGTAACTAAGCGAAGAAAGTGTTAATAGAATGGAAGTGGAAAGGAGTGTAGTGCAAGCACCAACTTGCATGTTATTGTCAGGGTAAACAGACATTAAAAGGACTCTTGTTGCAGGCACGGGCTTTGTATGGATGAGCAGATGAAAGAACACTTGCTGCACACTCTGGCATGCATGTTATTTCCAGGGTTAAACAGAAATGAAATGAGCACCACTATAAGCACTAAGAGGCGTGATATTCTCAGGGTTAACCTGAAACAAAGAGTGCCACTATAAGCACTAAGAGGCGTGATATTCTCAGGGTTAACCTGAAATAAAGAGTGCCACTATAAGCACTAAGAGGCGTGATATTCTCAGGGTTAACCTGAAACAAAGAGTGCCAATATAAGCACTGATAGGTGCCGTATTTTCAGGGTTAAACTGAAACGAGAGTGATGCTTTAAATACTAAACAGGGGTGGTATTTTCAAGGATAAAGAGGAATGTAAAGAGCGCTGCTAAAAGCACTACCAGGCATAGGCATTTTCGGAGATAAACAGAAATTAAAAGAGCATCACTAGAAGCATTGACAGGCCTGGTATTTCAAGGGAGAAACAGAAGTGAAAAAAGCGCCACTATAACGGTAACAGACGTGGTATTTTCAGGGATAATCAGAAGTGAAAAAAACGCCACTACAAGCACTAACAGGCACTTTATATTCAGGGATAAACAAATGAAAAGAGCGCCACTATGAACACAAACGAGTGGTATTTTCAGTGGTGCAACCTGACTTGGATGATGTCTGGGGGCAAAAGGAGGGGAGCATAAGCAGACGGCTGAAAAGTGTGTTATCCCATCTGAACAATATGTCTGCCGAAATAAAACTTGACTTTGATTTCGCAATTTTGTTTTTTGTAGGAGTGAGAGTAGGATGCATGATTATGAGTCCATTCCACTTGTTCTGCAATCAATGTGTTTTAGGGGGTTCTGACTGTGTGCTCTTTGTCTCTCACTTGCTCACTTCCCATACCTCCCTTTCCCTGTCTCTCTTTGTCTTGTTTCTTTTCTGCTGTGGATCTTCTCACACCTTTTTTTGTTTTGTTTTGTTTTGTTTCCCACACTTGAGTTAATGGGTTACCCAGCCTTGTTCACCTTTTTGGACTGTCTGTAGTTTCTACTGAAACAAATCCTGGACTATGGAACCAGCCACCATGGCAAAGTGTTAGCATCGCAGACTTCTGGCTGGGAGGTCTTGGGTTTGATTCCCATCAGAGCCATGTGGAATTTTTCTGCCCTGAACAGCTCCTACCCAGAGTTGAATATGCTACGGGTTCAGTTGAGAAGACTGGGATCACACAGTCGAATTTCATCCACTAATTGGATGCATCTAAGAGTGTTGCTTAAGTTTCCCTGACCAACATAGCAGGTGTCTGTATCTCTCAGGCCTGGTTCGTGCCAGGATATTTTGAAAGTAAGCGTGGTGCGTGTCTGTGCGTCTCTCTGTGAGTTGTATGTGTGTGCGTGCGTATGTGTGTGTGAATGTCAGTGATGATGTGTGCATGCACACCATATGGCTGTCTATCTCTCTGTCTGTCTGTCTTTCTTTCTGTTTGTCTGTCTGTTTCTCTCAATGGTGTTTGATAATTGGGCAGTTAATGGTCCATAGTAATTATTTGCCTATCTTCATTTATGTTTGTATGTATCATATGTACAGCTTTTGTCTGTCACCACCCTCCTCCCCTCTCATATCTGTCTCCCCCCTCAGTTTGTCTCTCATCACTCCCTCTCCCTCTCCTGCTTCTGCGCCCCCCCCCCCCCCCCCCCCCCCCCGTCCGTTTGTCTCTCACCACTCCCTCTCCTGTTTCTGCCCCCCCCCCCCCCCCCATGTTTGTCTCTCATCACTCCCTCTCCTGTTTCTCTCTCATCACTCCCTCTCTCTCTCTCTCTCCTGTTTCTTCCCCCACCCCCACCCCCTTGTTTGTCTCTCATCATTCCCTCCTGTCGCTTCCTCTCCTGTTTGTCTCCCCCCCCCCCCCCGCCATTTGTCTCTCATCACTTCCTCTCCCTCTCCTGTTTGTCTCTCTCCCAGCCCCCCCCCCCCCCCCCCTTTGTCTCTCATCACTCCCTCTCCTGTTTGTCTCTCTCCCAGTCCCTCTCCCCCCCCCCCCCCCCCCGTTTGTCTCTCATCACTCCTCTCCCTCTCCTGTTCCCCCCCCTCCCCCCTCTCTGTCTCTCATCACTCCCTCCCCTCTCCTGTTTCTCTCCCCCCCCCCCCCCCCCCCCCCCGTTTGTCTCTCATCACTCCTCTCCCTCTCCTGTTTCGCCCCCCCTCCCCCCCCCCCTCCCCCCCCGTCTGTCTCTCATCACTCCCTCCCCTCTCCTGTTTCTCCCCCCCCCCCCCCCCCCCCCCCCCCCCCCCCCGTTTGTCTCTCATCACTCCTCTCCCTCTCCTGTTCCCCCCCCCCCCCGTCTGTCTCTCATCACTCCCTCCCCTCTCCTGTTTCTCCCACCCCCCCACCCCCCACCCCCACCCCCGTTTGTCTCTCATCACTCCTCTCCCTCTCCTGTTTCTCCCCCCCCCCCCACCCACCCCATTTGTCTCTCATCACTCCTCTCCCTCTCCTGTTTCTCCCCCCCCACCCCCGTTTGTCTCTCATCACTCCTCTCCCTCTCCTGTTCCCCCCCCCCCCCCCCCCCCGTTTGTCTCTCATCACTTCTCTCCCTCTCCTGTTCTCTCCCCCCCCCCACCCACCCCGTTTGTCTCTCATCACTCCTCTCCCTCTCCTGTTTCTCCCCCCCCCCCCGTTTGTCTCATCACTCCTCTCCCTCTCCTGTTTCTCCCCCCCCCCCCCCCCCCCCCACCCACCCGTTTGTCTCTCATCACTCCTCTCCCTCTCCTGTTTCTCTCCCCCCCCCCACCCACCCCGTTTGTCTCTCATCACTCCTCTCCCTCTCCTGTTTCTCCCCCCCCCCCCCCCCCCCCCCCCCCCCGTTTGTCTCTCATCACTCCCTCTCCCTCTCCTGTTTCTCCCCCCCCCCCACCCACCCCGTTTGTCTCTCATCACTCCTCTCCCTCTCCTGTTTCTCCCCCCCTCCACCCCTTCCCCCGTTTGCGTTTGTCTCTCAACTCTCCCTCTCCTGTTTCTCCCCCCCCCGTTTTTCTTTTATCACTCCCTCTCTCTCTCCTGTTCTCTCCCCCCCCCCCCCCCCCCCTGTTTGTCTCTCATCACTCCCTCTCCCTTTCCTGTTTGTCTCTCTCCCAGCCCCCCCCCCCCCCCCCCTCCAGTTTGTCTCTCATCACTCCCTCTCCTGTTTGTCTCTCTCCCAGCCCACCCGTTTGTCTCTTATCTCTCCCTCTCCTGTTTGTCTCTCTCCCAGCCCCCCCCCCCCCCCCCCCCCCCGTTTGTCTCTCATCACTCCCTCTCCCTCTCTTGTTTTTGTTTTTTTTTTAACTTTTTTTTTTTTAATTTCATTTCAAACATTTACATGAACACAGAACATACATAAGGAATTTTGGGAAAAAAAAGAGAATTCAGCAATCACACAAGCAAGAAAAAATTCCACATTTCTCATTTGAAAAAAAAAAAAAAAAAAAAAAGAAAGAAAAAAGAAAAGAAAAGTAGGTTTTGCAGAAGAAGTGGAGGGAGGGGTAGAGAAAAAGAGAGAAGATGAGAAAGAGCGAGAGAGAGAGAGATGCTGGATGGATTACATTCAATCAATATGTTGACACAAGGTACTTTCACAAAGTAAATCACAGTGGCCAGAAAACAAAAACATAACCATCAATAAAAGAGATAATGATGTCAGAACAGACATATGTACAGACTCATCTGCAACATTAGGTAGTCTGTGTGTGCAGAGATCAAAGCATAACAGGTTACTAAAAGTTGACAAAGCATTTAAATCTGTGAACATGGGTCATAGGATACAGATCGAGCGATGTTTAAATAGTTAATCATTAACAAATAATGGTTTGTACATTGACCATTTCACAGTGAAATCTACATGATTTAATTTTAAGTATGCGATGTGTTCTTCAATTTTATACCGATTCCTTAGTTTCCTTATAAATGCACTTACTTGTGGTAGACTGTTTTGTACTTTACAAGTGTATATATAGTATTTTGCAAAGAGAATTATAAAATAAAAGATTACATCACTAGAAATTGCTGCATCATTACCAAATAGTATCAGTGACTCTGTTAGCCGCACATTTTGTGCATCATACATCTTTCTTTCATTAAATCGGTGAGATTATTCCAGAACAATTGTACATAATGACAATTCCAGAACACATGATCAATACTATCTTTATACTCTCCATAAAAGTCACATCTATCGTTATTTTTTACACCAATTTCCTTTAATATGATATTTGTACACAGACATCTATGTATTATTTTTAGCTGAAACCACTGGAGTTTTATATCCTGTATCTTGTGTGCGTATACAAAACAAGATTTCCAGTCATGGGATGTTGAGAGCTTGGCATCCCATTTTTCGCAGCATTTAGGCGTTACGTTATTTGTAATCAATATATCATAATATAATCTACAACCTTTGTGAACTGCAAACAGTTGTTTAAAACACAATGATGAGTTTCGGTATGTATTGTTATTTATATTAATGCCAGACTTTTTTGTATAGTCAAGTATTACAGATCTGTAACCAGCGTAAGTGAGGAAATTGATATTAATATCATACTTATCCTTGAAACATGTGTAAGTGAGGAACTGCCCATTATCATCAAAGAAATGGGCAACACAGAATATGTTTTTTGTTATGCAATACTTGTGAGACGATAAATTTTCTTCCCATTTGAAACCTCTTGTTATAGCATAAAGGTTCGGCGAGAAGTTCAGCAGAATTTTTAGGAATGCATTTGTAGTAAAACACCTTATATGCTTCAAGAACTTCTGACCAAAACTGATTGTATTTAGTGAATTTTGACACAAACTCTGGTCCATACTTATCAATAAGTTCCCACTTGGGAAAGTTATGCAACAAAAGACTTTTCCATTTATGTTTTGTTTTCCCAGCTTTACGAATCCATGAAAGTTTCAAAGATAAGACAAATGTTTTCAAATCAGGAAGGCCAATGCCCCCATTCTTCACACTATTGTGTGAAATGTTTCGACTGATTTTGTCTGGTTTCCTGTTCCAAATAAATTTATAACAAATTTGTTGACACGTTTGAAAAAATATGTCTGGTGGTTTGGTAAAAGGAGCCAGAGATGAGTCAGCTTTGAAAGGATTATAGATTTTAATATTGCAACTCTGCCAAGAGGTGTGATCTGACGTTTGACCCATATTTTGAACAGATACTTTACTTCTGCTAATTTTTCTGAGTAGTTAACTTCAAGACATCCTTTTAAATCATTAGTGAACCAAATACCTAACACACGAAATCTCGGCGGATTCCAGTTTAAACCTAAATGTTCCATATAACGAGCTGTGGAATTTTTGCGACTCCCTAGCCAAATCACACTAGTTTTGCCCGAGTTTATATGGAGCCCTGAGACAGAATTAAACATGTCAAGTACATCTATGCAAGTTTCAAAAGACTTTCTGTCTCCTGCCAGTAAAAATTCAGTGTCATCAGCGTACTGTGTCAGCTTGAGTTCAACATTATTCACCGTAATGCCTTTAATATCTGTGTTTTCTCTGACAGTCATTGCTAATATTTCAACACACAATATGAAAAGATATGGAGATATGGGGTCTCCCTGTCTACAACCTTTTGTTATTTGAAACCATTCTGACACCTGGCCATTCACTATAACACAAGATTTAGTATTTCTATAGAATATACTTATCCATTTACGTATGTCTTCTTTAAAACCAAATGTTTTTAATACTTTAAACATGAACTCCCAATTTATCGAGTCAAAAGCTTTTTCAAAATCAATATTTAACAGCAATCCTGGTAACCCATGTTTATCTAAGTAGGCAATTGTATCATAAATCAGTCTTAAGTTATCCCCAATATACCTATTTTTCATAAATCCGGTTTGGTCTTCACTGATGATCTTTGGTAGTACTATCTTTAAACGATTTGCAATACAGGATGACCCAACTTTGTAAATCACATTTAATAACGAGATAGGTCTCCAGTTTTTTATATACTGTCTTGGTCTATCATGTTTCGGAATGCAAGTAATGATTCCTTCTTTCTGTACATTTGAAAGTTCTCCTCGTTCAAAACTCGCATTCAGTGCTCTTACAACAAAGAGTCCTATCTTTTTCCAGAAAACTTTAAAAAATTCCGCGCTGAAACCGTCTGTACCGGGACTTTTATTATTTTTCATGTTCTTTAGAACACATGTAGCTTCTTCTAGACTTATTTTCCCCTCTAATCCTTTTGCTTCCTCTTCATTTAAACACGTGATATTTTCTACTAAATCTTTAATTTCGCAATTTTCTACCTCAATCTTTGCATATAGCGATCTATAAAATGTATATACTTCTTGAATAATGTCTTTCTGGTTTGTTAGAGTATTGCCATGTTGGCCTATCAATCTAGCCATATTTTTGCTAACATAGTGACGTTTCTCTAAATTACAGAAATAATTACTCACTTTCTCCCCTTCCGCTATCCATCGAGCTCTGGACCTTAACAATACTCCCTCCATTCGTTTTTCCCTTATCTGTTTTAACTGTTCTTTTTTCATGTCTATAAATCTGATGTCTTCTTCATTTTTATTTTCGATTCTGTCTAGCCGTTGTATGTCATGTTCAAGCTGTTCTTCTTCTTCTGTCAGTTTTTTTCTTTTTCATCGTGGCATATGAAATTGTTTTGGATCTTATTTTCAATAAAAGAAAATCAAGAAAGATGTCATCCGAGATAGAAAACCTCAGCTCTTCGTCAGTTACTTCCTCTACGTTTGCATTTAGCGCGTTTTCTTTTTTAACCTTATCGATTTCCGAATTTATTTCATCCAAATACATTTTATCCTTTAGAAGGGACGCATTGAATTTCCAAAAGGTGTTATGCTTACTGGTGTCTTACACTGAACAACCAAAGGCTTGCAGAGGAACCCACACCTACCTACCTGGGAGTGACCTTTGACCGCAGGCTCACTTGGAAACAGCAGATCACCAGATGCTGAAGCAAGGCCAAGTTGAGACTGGCGATCATGAGGAAACTTGCGGGGACGGACTGGGGGGCCGACGAACGTATCCTGAAGAGACTCTATACAGGGAGAGTCCGACCTGTAGTTGAGTACGGGACGTCAGCATGGGCATCAGCTGCAAAGTCTAACCTCAACCACCTCAATAAGATACAGAACCAAGCTCAGCGTGTCATAATTGGCGCCATGAGATCCACCCCAATCCTGAAGATGGAAGAGACCACTGGGCTACAGTCATTGGAGGACAGAAGGGACACAAAGATCCTCATCCAAGCAGCAAAATTCAAACGCCTTGAAAACCATCCAATGAACAACAGAATGAGCAGACCCACCAAGAGCCGGTTGAAAAGAGGCAGCTTCATCTGCCAGTCAAGACGCCTTGAAAGACAAAGCCCAGTCTTGATGGAACACGAAGCAAAGCCTATCCCGGCAAATGTCACCCACCCATCTTGGAAGAGGCAGGTGTTCCCAACAGTCGTCACCAGCATTCCCGGAGTGGAGAAGAGAGGAATACAGTCAGACACCCAAAGGAAGGCCCTGGCCATGGAGTACATCTGCAACCAATATCCCCAGGAAGACTGGACCCATGTCTTCACAGATGGCTCCGCCACAGAGGCAACGAGGGATGGTGGAGCTGGAATCTTCCTCCGATACAAAGACGGAGATGAAGAAATTGCAATTCCAACAGGAAAATACTCCACCAACTTCCGAGCTGAGCGAGAAGCCCTCTGTGAGGCAGCCACAACAGTCTTGCAGAACTCCAAAAGAACAACAGGGCAGGTGGTGGTCTTCTCTGACGCTCTCTCCGTGCTCCAAGCCCTCAAGAACTCCCGCTGCAAAGAACAGAACCATATCACTTCAGCCCTTGTTGCCCTGAGTGCCAGAGTGGAGAAAGTGGTGATACAATGGGTACCAGCACACTGTGGCATCAGAGGCAACGAAAAAGCGGACATTCTGGCAAAAGATGGTGCACAGAAGGAGCAGGCCAACAACCTGGTGTCATACGATGAAATTAAGACAATCATCAAGGCACAACAAGGAATAAAATGGCGCCTCCTGCATCCCAAATACAACCCAGAAGACACATACCATTTGCTGGGACGACGGGAACAGGTCAAGATCTTCCGCCTGAGGACTGGACATAATCGCCTGCTCCACCACATGCACACAAAATTTGGCATTGGACAGAGTGGAGAGTGCCCTTGTAGTGAGGGACCAATGACAACTGACCACATCCTTCAAGTCTGTACGACGTATGCAGCATCCAGGAGAAAGTACTGGCCAACACCGACAGCAGTGGAAGCCAAGCTGTATGGCACCCTGGAGGAGCTGCGACGGACGGCAGCCTTCATCGAGGACACCGGGCTGCTCATCTAACGGGATGGCGAACGAGGAAGAAGAAGAAGAACTGGTGTCTTCAAATTTTAATTTTAATACAACAGCCGAATGATCTGTCCTGTAGCCACATTCAATATCTGCGTCCTCTACAAACGACACTACTGAGTCTGAGATCAGAAAAAAGTCTAATCTGGCCTGCTGAAAAGGGTTGGTTCTTCTCCATGTATAACGAAGGCATTCTACGTTCAATTCTCGCCAGATATCGTTCAAATCTAAGTTTTCGATCATATCATCAACTGCCTCTTTTGCTTTAGGATTATTAACATGTTTATAATTGTGGTAATCTTTTTCAGGCTCAAGAACTAGATTAAAATCCCCAGCTATTATAATCTTTTCAACTTTTATTTCACTAATCTTTTGTTTCAAGTTATTATAGAACTCTGGGTTGTCTCTATTTGGTCCGTATATGTTTACAAGGAGAAAACTCTTCTTATGGATTTCAACAACTACCATAATGTAATTACCTGAATTATCTTTAATAGTTCTTTCAATCTTAAATTCAAAGTTATTATTAAACATTATCGCGACTCCTCTTGCATTTGATGTAAAGCTTGAGAAATATCCCTGATACCCCCATTCCGCTAAAATATACTTTTCCATTTCCTTCTCAAAATGTGTATCTTGCAAAAAATAAATGGAATGGTTTTTATTTCTCATGTAATGAAAGATATCCCGCCTTTTCTGGGCGGTATTGAGGCCCTGACAATTAACAGAAAAAATGGATACACCACTATCCATTTTTTACAAGATGAGGTTTAAAATGAACGCCAAAAAGACACAGTAATGTTTTACTATATTCCAGGACATCAAATTTGTCCACACACATTGAATACAAAAGAGCACATCCATCCAACTTCATAGGGAGAGAGGAACAGTAACAAACCAAAAATTTCAAGTCTAAAGGAAAAGGAAAATGCGTGTCTTTGAGCACAATAATTATCATGAGAGGAAATAAGAGAGAGGGAGACAGAGAGACAGAGAAAGAGAGAGACAGGGAGAGAGAGAGACAAAGAGAAAGAGAGTATGTACAAACAGTAACAATTAACACAAACAAAAGCAACAACAATAAATCCAAACAAAGGCAAAAGATACTTAGTAAGTAGCCAGCAGTATCAAGCCAAAAAGAGCTAGCCCATTGCTTCCTCTCTCTCTCTCTTTTTAAAAAAATTTTTTTTTTTTTACAATATTTGGTGGTAGATAGGAGTCATTCTCCTCCCACTAATGCTGAATCAAAAAAAAAGCAGAAAACAACAACAAAAATGACGCCGATATTTTTCATTTTGTTTAAGGTTCAGAAGTCGTCTGAATGCAAAAAACTTGTTGCATCAAAAATCGTGCATGCGCAAGAGTATGCGAAAGAAAAAAAAAAAAAAAATCACGTACGTGCAGAATTTAACCATGTTCAAGCTGTAAAGACACAATTATTTCTCAGGTTTGCTTACAAACATTCCAGGAAAAAAAAAAAAAAAGACTGACACGGTTCTTAGCCAACACTATGGGGAATAATCACACATACACACACACACACACACACACACACACACACACCTTTTCACCCCCACCCCCCTAAAGTATGAACTGCCCGTGCTTGGTTCAACCTCACTCACAGGCACCCCATCCTAATATTCACCCAACAGTAAAACAGTGCACGAAAAGCCCCTAGAAGCACGGGAGGAAGGGGGGGGGGGGGGGGGGGGGGGGGGGGCAAAAACCGCTCTCTTTCCGATCTTTTCGTCAAAAGGACTCACCGGATGGCAAGAAAGGGTGGGGGAGGGGGGGGGGGGGGCAGAGTTACCGGGGTTGGAAGAAAAAAAAAAAAAAGGGGGGGGGGAGGGTGGAGGGGGGCAGGAAGATGAAAGGGGGAGGGGTATTCGGATTGGATTCAACAGACCATTGCCATATTGTTTGTCTCTCTCCCAGCGTGTGTGTCTGTGTGCGTGATTATAAATATGTTTTCCTTTTTTCTTTTTCTTTTTTGTAGTAACAATGTCTTGCAGCGCTCTTATCTGTCAGTCTCGCATAATCGTGCGATGTCTGTTTTCTCTTCCTTGATGATGTTGACTGCGATGGCTTGACCCGTTTCAGTCTTCAGGAGGCGTCAACGTCCAAGGCAGTCCAGTAACAGTGACGGATTACTGTGTCCAGCTGATAAGACATCTAGTAGAAGTACTCGAACCCACCTGCACAGGAGCAAGTGGCAGCAGTGTTCTATCCTACGAATAATCTACCCGCGGCAGACTTATTTATGTATTTTATTTGTAAACATGAAAAGACAGACATGACAACACAAATGCATACAACCTAGCACATAGTGCCATGTCTGCATGTGTCTACTGCGGTACGATGATATAATAAAAAAAAAAATGCAGATGGAATGATACATGAAATGAGAATGACCCCCACTCCACCCCAGGGCGCACTCTACTCCATCTGCAGTAAAGATGTAATATTAATGAATCAAGCCTAACTACGACGGCCATAACTATGATACCAAACAATAAACTTGGGATATGAAAATATTTTAACATATGGACCTTGATGTACGTGCGACAGTCTTCGCACCAAAAACTACACATCCATTCAATAAACCAAATGAACATATTCCACTCTTGACTACTTTAATCTATATAACAAATATAATAATGCAAGGAGTGTGACTAGACTCACTGGTAAAAAAAAAAATGGAGTAACGAGGGCACGCTCAGAGTTCCCCAACCGCCAGCGACACCAGCGTTCGGGAGTTCCTCAGACGTAGGCGACGCCAACACGTTCCATCGTCCCCCAGACGTAGGCGATACCAGTACGTGCCAGGTGCCAGAGTCCCTCAGACGCAGGCGATACCAGCACGTTCAAGGCTTCCCAGATGTAGCGGTGGCTGGGCGACGACCTCGGTACTGTGTCGCTTGGCCTAGTCAGGGTCAATCCTCCGCACGCTCAATTACGAGGTTAGCAGCACGAACCCGGGCCCCGGTAGATGTTGAAATCGATCAAACCGGTGCTCTCAACAACTGTGATCCTCCGCTGACTTGCGGTATAGGTAAGATGCAACGTCTTCTTTTGAGATCAGATTTCTTCCCGGTCGAAATTGCTGCTGCTGTCTGCCACGTCTACAATAACAGTAATCTTTTATTCCGTCACTTATTCCGTCACTTCCCTAGAAAGATGTCTTGGCAACGATGCTTAGCGATGACATATGAAGATTTGATGCATTGTAGAATAGCTGATGATAGTTCTGTAGATTCGCAGCGCGACAAAAAAAAAAAAAAAAAAAAAAAAAAAAAAAAATATATATATATATATATATATATATAAGCAGACGTGATGTTTTGAAACTGCATCAATAGGAGGAAAAATGATTTAGAGTGCAAGTTGAGCAGCCTAGACAATATTTGGCGTCACGGCCTACGTGAAGAGCTGTGACGTAATTTGTAGTGACGACAAAAAGGTGTGGAGTCTATGAAGAAATCCAGAGTTGGTCTCAGGTGTTTGGTCGAGAGGGCTGTCGCGTTACATTCTCCCTCTCCTGTTTCTTCCCCCCCCCCCCCCCCCCCCCCCCGTTTGTCCTCTCATTACTCCCTCCCCCTCTCCTGTTTCTCCCCCCCCCCCCCCCCCCCTGTTTGCGTTTGTCTCCTCATCACTCCCCTCTCCCTGTTTGTCTCTCATCACTCCCTCTCCCTCTCCTGTTTCTCCCCCCCCCCCCCCCCCCCCCCCCCCGTTTGTCTCTCATCACCCCCTCTCCCTCTCCTGTTTCTCCCCCCCCCCTCCCAGTTTGTCTCTCATCACTCCCACTCCCTCTCCTGTTCCCCGCCCCCTCCCCCCGCTTGTCTCTCATCACCCCCTCTCCCTCTCCTGTTTGTCTCTCCACCCTCAGTTTGTCTCTCACCCCCCCCCCCCCCTCCTCTGTTTGTCTCCCCTCCCCCAGTTTGTTGCTGATTACTTTACACACACACACACACGCACTGACTGACTGAAACCATTTACTGTCATATTAACATAATGATTTACCTGTTTTTCTCTCACTTGACCTACACTCCACAGATAAAACAATAAGAAAGTTAAAAAAGTAAAAATGAAAACAACTCTACTTCCTCAAAAAAAAAAAAAAAAAAAGGAAATAGAAATAAACTTGAAATACGGGTCATGAAGATTTGGCACACCTTGTCAACTTTGTTAACTGTTCTATATTTTTTTTCTTTACCCCGTTTAAGCTGATAAGATTCGATGTCAAAACCAGCCAATGACTGACGTCCACTTTAGGGCCAGACCACACGAGAGCTAACCAACTACATAGGATTACCGGATGGCAGGCTGACTAGATGGGGTCAGGTCAAGGTCAGCCACCAAATGGACAGCCAACCCCATAGGGTCATCCAATGGACAGCCAACCCCATAGGGTCATACAACGGACAGCCAACCCCATAGGGTTATACAACGATGAGCCAACCCCATAGGGTCATCCAATGGACAGCCAACCCCATAGGGTCAATACAACGGACAGCCAACCCCATAGGGTTGTACAACGGTGAGCCAGCCCCATAGGGTCATACAACGGACAGCCAACCCCATAAGGTCATAAACGGACAGCCAACCCCATAGGGTCATACAATGGACGGCCAACCCCATAGGGTCATACAACGGACAGCCAACCCCATAGAGTCATCCAATGGACAGCCAGCCCCATGGGGTCATCCAATGGACAGCCAACCCCATAGGGTCATACAACAAACAGCCAACCCCGTAGGGTCATACAACAGACAGCCAACCCCATAGGGTCATACAACGGATGGCCAACCCCATAGGGTCATACAACGGACAGCCAACCCCATAGGGTCATCCAATGGACAGCCAGCCCCATGGGGTCATCCAATGGACAGCCAACCCCATAGGGTCATATAACAGACAGCCAACCCCGTAGGGTCATACAGCAGACAGCCAACCCCATAGGGTCATACAACGGACAGCCAACCCCTTAGGGTCATACAATTAATAGCCTATCTCATAGAGTCATACAATGGACAGCCAACCCCACAGGGTCATACAATGAACAGCCAAACCGATAGGGTCATACAATAACAGGCAACCATATATGGTCATACAATGGACAGCCAACCCCACAGGGTCATAAAATGAACAGCCAACTACATAGGGTCATACAATAACAGGCAACCACATATGGTCATACAATGGACGGCCAACCACATAGGGTCAGACAATGGACAGGAGAGAAAGATAGTATGTCTGTTCTTAATCAGCAAAATCTTATTTTGCCAGCAAACCCCACTTTTCACATAATCAAATTTCCTCAGCCAAAAAAAAATATCTAAAACCCTACAAAATCAAACAAATCTAATTGCGTGAAAAGGGGGGTTTGCGGGCAAAATAATTTTCCTGCTCTAGAACCGCATATATTATCTTTCTCTCTGATTAACTAACAGGCACTGTGTTTGGTGGGACAACTTGCAACTCTTCGCGAACAAACGATCTTTTAGGGGCAGGCTTTTTAGACGTAGTAGCACCGCTAGAAGAGAGAGTTTCTCTTAAATAATACACAGGAGGGGTTGTTTTCATAATTCTTTCAACTTCATATACATCTACGCTCCATATAGGGTCTGTGGCTCTAATTCTAACATCGCCCTCTGCTTCTCCAGGCGCATACAAGTATCTTACTTTTAATCCAAAAGGCAAGAGTTTCTGATTACCCTGCACATCTTCAGTAATACTTATTTTTTTTAATTTGATCGCGTTCACTGGCTTAAGGCCCGTTGCTTTAAATTCTTCATTGTTCATGGCGCGTAAGACTGCTGGCAATCTCCTGACCCATTCTGTGTTGCGTGTTTTGTCCATAAGGTCTCTATGATATTGATAGGTAAACAGACGCTCAGCTAGATTCTTATTAAAGTTTTCTACTAGGGCTTGTGATCGATGGTTGCCTGGGATCCCTCTCTTAACTGTAACCCGGTGTCTTAAAAACAGTTGGTTTACAGCTCCTTTAAACTCTTTCCCATCATCAACCTGAATCAACCTAGGATACTTTAATGGACCTCGCATGTATATTTGTTGTAAAGCCACAGCCACGGCAGTTGAGCTTTTATCCGTTAAAGGCTCAGCATCTTTATACCTTGAAGCCATGTCGACAACTGTCAGAGCATACTTAAACTTTTTTCTTCTAACTTTGTCATGTGGAAGATACAACAAGTCCATCTGGTGGGTGTCATTTGGAACTGAATTAACAAATTTAGGCCTTATTATTCTTTTTGGGGCAGGCAGATATATTTGCCAGATCGCTTGTTTTGAAAGCCAGTCTTTCGCTTCTGATTCAGACACCCTAGCAGCTTTACTCAGTTTATTAATAGCGGCCTTTCCTTTCCAATACCCTCCAGGAGAATAATATATTTTGTACTTCGCATCGTCCATAAGAAGGGACTGTTTTTTATTACATTTTAACTATGTTTTTAGATTGAATATGCGAGAGAAGAAAGATTGCTCCCATAGCACCTATAATAAAGCCTATTTCTACCATTTTCTGATCCTCAGACGGTTCATAAAAGTCAGACAGTTCTGGCGGCGGCGATGTTAGAAACTTCTTTCCTGTCACTAAGTAATACTCATTCATTGCTTCATCAACGTCTGTAAATGTGTGCTCTGCATGTCCCTGCTCTCTTAACTTTTTATTAATAAAGTCTAAGTGAGCAATTCTCCTTTTCTCGTAAGCGTCTCTTGCCTTAGCTAAATCTTCCATTGCCTTGTTATGACGTTCTCTTTCTTCATCAGATCGCAATTTACTAAACATATAATTGCTGCCAGAGAAGGCCAAAGCATTAACAATAGCTCCTCCCACCATCAGAACCAATCCAGACATCTTTTTATAAATCAATATTTTCTAGATTAATCTGCCTATGCATTAATCAGCCTATGCATTAATCTGCCTATGCATTGATGTTTTCTGGGATAATCCCCTGTGCAACAAGAAAGTCTTTTGAGGCAATCCCTGCAGTAATTACAACTATAACCTTAACAACATCCTCAATGTCTAACCTTCCTAGATCCGCCGGCTTCATTTTTAAGATGTTTTTTGCTAACACGCTATAACCAATACTAAGGCCGCTAATTACAGCAGAATGGTAAATCGTATTGATAATCTTTTTTTCACTCATCTTTTTATTAACTAAAAAAATAATTAAAATAATCATAATACGAAAGACTGTCTATGTGCTTTTTAATCAAATAATCTTTTGTTGTTAAAGCTAAAAATAAGGCCGCAACTAGCCTTGGCAAATCTTCTATCTTTCCCATGTTGGGCGGTTTTATTCCTAGCAAACATTTTGCAATGGTTGAATAGACTATAACACCAACGATAGGCACTGCATAATTAACCAGCGTTAAACTCATGGTTTAAAAGTATTATATTATTTTTTATTGCTTTTAAAAATGGATTGTGACGAACTATTAAAGTGTGAGGAGCAGGCGGGCTACTCCGTAGACCTCTGCCATAAAGAAAGATTATACTCTCTGGCCGCGTGTGGAAAAACTAAACAGTATTTAGGCGTTGAACTAAGTATTGAACAGATTCAGCAATTGTCTACATCAGACGTTGAGAAGTATTACGCCAGGTACGAGGCACAGCTAGGATCAAAAATGGTTAGATCAGTGGGGCAGACAATAATTAGTTTATATGCTAAGTTAGTAGGCAAGATAGCGCCGATTGATTCAGAAGAAGATTTAAAATATGACTTAACACAAGATCCGGTTTTAACCAAGTCTCTAGAATCTCTTGCATGTGACATGTATTATAGATTTGGGACGTTGCTATGCCCATTCATCATGGGATTAATTACTTTCAATCATATTAATTTTAATCATATTAATTTTAATCAGACTAAAAAAAATGAGCGAGCAGGAGAAGAATGTCCCACAGGAGCAGAATGCTCCACAAGTGAATTTACAGGCGAGTGCCCCACAAGTGAATCCACAACTGAGTGTCCCGCAGGTGAGTAGTGTTACTAAGTCTAAAAATCCTGGACGTGTTGAGGCCGGTCGTAAACTAGCTGAATGGAACAGACTGCAAAAAGCAAACCAAGCAGCAAAACAAAAATTATTAGATAGTAATACAACATCAGCGCCAGCACCGCCACCGCCACCAACAACACAATCAAACTATAAGATGTATTATTATGTGCTGGGGAGTATTGTTGTTGGTGGAGGGCTTTTAGTATACAAGCGCCTAAAGCCATACTTAGCAACAAAGTCACAAACCCCCACAAAAACAGTAAAAGAACCAGCTTCTGCAAAAAAAGTACAACCTCCTGCTGTAGACCCATTTTTAATAAATTAGTTTTTTTTAATGTGTTGTTAAGTACTGGTTAAGTACAAGCTAAGTACTGGTTAAGTACAAGCTAAGTACTGACTAAGTCAGTTATAACAAGTTAAGTGTAAGTAAAGCGCAAGTTAAGTGCAAGTTAAGTACAAGTTAAGTGCAAGTCATGTTAAGTACTAGTTAAGTACTAGTTAAGTACTAGTTAAGATCTTAAGTTAAGTACTAGTTAAGTACTAGTTAAGTTCTTAAATAAAGTACTAGTTAAGTACTAGTTAAGTCGGTCAAGTTGATTCTCCAGTGGTCTATAGCGTATGAAAACTCGGGGCTAACGGAAGTTCGCTTGCTATTGGTAGAGACTAGCGACTTCTTATTAACAGCGGTTGTGTTTACTTGATGAAGAGTAGAGCGCAGATTAACATTTGTGTGATGAAATACTTTGTTTTCAAAGAGAGCCTGCTTGTAGTCGTCGTGACTTTTTTTTTTTTTGACAACTTCTTTACCTATGCCCTTAGCTTTCTTCATTACAGAAGTCTGGGTAGCAATACTATACATCTTTGCCTGTAAGCCAACATATTCTTGTATAATTGTCCCATTAAGTTCATCCTTCATCTTTCCAATCACTTTCTTGTTCACAGTTGAATGTAGAGGCGAATCTTTAGGATAGTCACATGTGTCGTACCACCCATCAGCTCCTTTGGCCACTTCTGTTTCCATGTCCTTATAGAAGTCTTCAGTTGGGACGTCCAGAATAAAAGAGTCAGTATCTGTGTAAACGACATTTGCTTCTGGGTACAGCGGCTTAAAGTAGTCGTATAGAAATTCTAGCATTAATAACTTTGACAACTCTAGCACGGCAAACCCGATAAACACCGGCTTGTCCAACCTCACATTCTGTTTCTTCATCATAATACCAACCAGGTTGTCGCTAAACCGTCTAAAGTCTTGGTAGTTAGGTTTAGAGGTCAGCTTAATTGCTTGTTTTTCTTTTGTAACTAATCTTACATCTTTACGATTGTGTACGTTCTCCATGGTTTTGCCAAAACAGCTGTTGTTCATTAGTTTAAAAAAGTCTTTTTCTGAAGCGTCTATGGCCTTAGTTCTAAGGTCGGTGTTCTTCATGATGTATGGTCTCATGAAAGGCTCTTGGTCAAAGGTAATTATTCTGTGAACGGCTCTTAGTTTTAACCCGTGTCTTAAGTAAAATTGTAACAGCCTGTAATGACAGACATATTTAGTCTTGTGTCGAAGATTAGGCACGAGTTTGGGCGGTTCGGTGGGACTCATCTTTAATTTTTCTGCGGCTAAGGGGAAATCATTATGGAGGTCATGTAATTCTTTAGGATAATCTAAGTCTACCTCTAAGATTAATCCTATTGGATTATCGGGCGTAAGATCTGACAATAGTCCTACCACCCAATCAACCTCATGAGGCCCATTTATCATTTTGAAGTTTCTCAATGGCAGTGTCTGGCTCATGGCCCACCCATACAGATTGTTGGCGTCTAAATACATTAGATAGTTGGATGGCTTAGTTGGATCATAATTGTCTAAATACTTGTTGTTGGCTCTGCGGTAAGAATGACAGGCCATACTAATGCCTCCCCTCAGCCCATCCTCAATCATCTGGTGTGTATCCAGATCCGATATTAAGTCAATCTCGACGTTTGTATACTTCAAGAATGCGTCCCAAGAAAGGCCCGGGGAAGAGATGTACTGTGACGAATCCAGACCGTAGTGTTTCATGCATGCGGATCTGTAATTCTGAAAGACGTCTGCCAATAAACACACGTCAGCCAATAAATATTGATCGTGATAATCGCCCATCGTCTTGCAGTGTAATTCTGTCCAGGCTTTCTGGGCGTATTCATAGTCGGCGTCAGATATGCCTCCGCCTCTAAGACGGCTGTAAAAGTCGTCTTTATGTGGCAGCGCCGGCTCATCAAACCTCTCCCACGAGTCCATGTATTCATACGGGTAAACGCCTTTACGGACTAAAGATGGGTTGAAATATTTTTTAGTGATTGGACAGTCTTGTAGAGATCCTGATAATTTATCCAAACTTGCCATCAGATGCTGAGCAGAATCATAGAAGGACAAACAGTCAAGAGTAAAGGTCATGTACTTTTCTGATGATTGCGCAATACAGCTAACCCTCTTATATTTAGAAGTTACTGCTTGCATGATAAAGTGAGAATCATAGCCCCGCAAGTTATGAAAGAAGATTGGCAGTTTCCATGTCTTGGGGTCAACCTTAAGCTGAAGATTACAGCTGTTGTGCGCAGCCCCTCTGAATTTGCCAGTAATGTGATCATGGTCCCTTACAGCATTGCCTGATAATTCTCTGTTGCATATCCAGCAGTGGGTGGCTGATTTATAACGTTCTTCATCTTCAGGAGTCATCTTAATGTTTGAAAGGTTCAGCTGATTAGAGAATTGATTGCGAAGATGCTTCATGTGCTCCAAAAATCGATTAGCTGCATTGGGACCTCTGTAAATCTCTGGTTCTGTGTGTCCGCCATCTGACCTAACAACGACGAAAGCATAAGAACAAATCTGATGGTGGGTTAATAAGGTTGTTTTTTGTTCTTGTTGAGGGCCGTAGTACTGTGGCAAGATCGCCTCAAAGTCAGCATAAACTACGTATGGTCTCATCTGCATTTTGTGTGCATTCTTAAAACTAACTTTAGACCCGGGCGGGGGCGTAAGAAGTTCGGTTTTACAGTCTACAATACTTTTACAATGTTTCTTATGTTCAGCAGCTGCCTCTATAGATGGAATTCTGACCAAACATCTTCTACAAAGCTCTTGTTTAGCTGTATTGTTTGTAGTATAAGCCATAAGTCTGCTAATTGATCTAATTAATACATAATGGCTCTTGGAACCGTCTGCAAACAGAATCAAGTCTACATGGTTCTCAAGTGATTCGCCTAAATGGGGAGCTTCGGGAGAGATCCTTAGAGGGACTAGATTGTCTACTACAGACCATGTGTATACGCTCACGGTTATTGGTTTGTTTTGCTCTTCAAACTGAGATATACTTTCTATACTCACTGGAAAGGCTATGTTATTTAAGTTTAGGCTATTTTTATACTGCCAATAATTAGAAACTCTGTTTGCATTATTTTTAACTCGGTGTAAGTGCGCCAAAACACACCACATGAAACATAAGTTATCTGAATTATGTATATTTAGGACTGCTCGTTTAAGAACTAACTCTCTCGGGAGAGGAAGGTAAGAATTGCCGACTATAGGATAGAACTTTACTTGTCTTAATTTGATTTCAATGACTGTTCCTTTAGACCAACCGGAGCCGCGCATTTTTGCTTCTTCAATCGCTTGGTTAAACTGTGTGAGCATGTAATCAGCCCAGTCAGAATTAAAGTCGCGATAACTCATTATTTCTATCTGTCTAGTTGAAACCCAGACTAGTATACTACTATCATCGTGGGTTATATATTCAATCTTAATGGCCAACAACACTTTCACTGGCGGGTCAATTTGAAGAGACTCTGGGATTTTAGAAATAGCATGCGTCACGCTTTCGCGAATGTTTATAGGGTTAATAATGCCCATGTTTAGTACTCTGTTCATATTGCCCGACGGTTTGTCATCCATCGCTTTTGTGATCGTCATTTTTAAGATCAAATAAATAGGTAATACAAAAAAATAAATACTAAAATTTAGCTAATATTTACTAATTTGAGGTAATACAAAAAAAATAAATACTAAAATTTAGTTAAATTGAATAGCTGCTCCTTCAGAGTTAGTAAAAATAGACAATTCAACGCCATCAGGAGCCATAATATTAACTAAAATTGCAATACACTTTATAACTGGGTTGGGCCAAGAATTTGGCATTTTACTGATTAAGTCGGTTACACTTTCACGAATATCTGTGTGCTCAAAAAGATCCGCAATTAATTCGCCAAACTTGTTTCTTAACTCTTCTTCATTAGCCCCCGCTCCATCATTAACTCTAAGGCGCAGCATATATTTTTAAGCTCTGTAACTACTTTGGTCGTCATTTTTAAGATCAAATATATAAGTAATACAATAATTAAATCAGGCTCGTTTTTGGGTTTGCAAGGTTCTGCTTGCAATGTTCTTTCTGATTGCCTCAGCGTCTACCTGCTGTGAAGTAAAAGTCTTTCTCCATTTCTTTTGGAGGTCGATCTTTTGGCGTCTGTAATCATCACCGTCAGCCATGGCTCGTTTAAATTCTTCGTCTGTTACTTTTCCATCCAGCAATGTATCGCTTATAATCAGCCTTAATGAATGAAGTTTTGCTGTTGCTAGGGCTACAATGGCAGTGTGCTTTTGTAATTTGGGCGTTAGCTTCTTTAAAACAGCACTTACAATCGTGGACATGGCAACTAAACCCAAACCAACACTCCCAAAAGCTATGGATATCGGTGCCCCAACCCAGTAGCTAAAAGAGCGACACTAGACCCGGTGCTTAAGCCGGCTACAACTGATGAGCCGGTGATTATATAAGAAAGGACATTTAAAGCTTTAGCATATTTCTTTCTAGTAACCCTATACTTATTTAAGTCACTTTCTATTTCTTCTTCAAGCTCAGTCATGTGCTTTAATCTAAACTGCTGGCCGTCCTCCATTTTAAAAACAAGATTATTATTATTTTTTTAATCTTGTACATATCTTCTTATTAACCCTTCTGGCAGCACTTCATCAACAGAGTAAAACGCAATAAAATCAACATACTTAATAAAAAATAAAATCAAGTACTGTTAGTTTGTCTTTGTCAACCATCACAGTAACTTTGTCAGAAGATACAAAAGTGTTTATTTGATCCTCATTTTTAGTAATAACAATAACAAGCCTAAGAGGGCCGCCCAAGTTTTCAGACTTTATTTGTACACCCCTGATTAACGTATGCTCTGGCAAACTAGGATCAGACTCCCTTGGAGTAATAAATAAGCGAAAAAGCATCGTCATTTTTCTAGGCAGTGATTCTAGTTTTGGGTTAAACTCTAAGCCGACGGTGTCACCCCCCACTTCAGCTAAGGACTTCTTTCTCCGCAGCATATATACAGAGCCCTGCTTAGTTATTTCAATCTGCTTTTTCTGTTGTAATCCTGGGACTAGGCTAGCAAGAAGGTGTCCTTCATTCAAAGCTTTTCTAAAATTGTATTTCTTATCAAAGTATACATAGGGGCTTCGTAGTTCAAACTTTAAATTCCAGTTAATGTCAGGAAGCAACGCCCAAGCATTCTCTCGTTTATGAAGTTTGTATTCGTGTTTGCCAAAATCGTTTGCCCTTAGATTTCTTATCTCTTCCAGGGTAGGATATTGCTGTCGTTTTTTATCTTCAATTTCTATTCGTTTGTAAACACCATCGTCGGTGTACTCAAATCCATAAACATTTCCTGCCACTCCTATTAGATCGAAGTCAGTTGTATCTGCTAGATCTTTTAGCTCTACTGCAGCGCATTTAGGAGCTAACTCTGCTTTTGATTCTGGCCCTCGAGACATTCTTTTTAATATAAACAATTTATTATAAACAATCTATAATAAGCAATCTATAATAAACAATCTATAATAAGCAAACGTATTGAACTGGGCGGTCAGTCCGTAAGCATAGTTTAGCGTGCTTAGATTTTTCTAGCTGCTCTTTTATTTTTTTTAGTTCATCCCTGTCCCTGATTATATAGTTTTCACTTAAACATTCTTCAAAACTATCCCTGTCCTTAGTATAGAATAAGATGACTGATTTTAACTGCGATCTAAAGTCTTTTAAGACAGCATTGTATTTCTGAGTTAAGAGCCAAACAGAAACTAATGCGTGTCTTCCGCTAAAGGCCAGCTTAGACAGAGTCCTTCTTTTTTTAACAATGTCTTGTTCGGCTGAACAGTCATCAATAATAAACAGCGTTTCAGTTCCCTCAAATAGCCTATAGTAATGTTCTAAACAGTCGCTTAGCTTGTCAGTAGGATCAACTAAAAATATATTCTCGTCTGTCCAAACAAACTGCCTTTCTTTGTAAGACTTGTTGTGCTTAATGGTTGTGCAGAATATAACAATGTACTCGTAATGAAACCTGTAGACTGTTTGTAACAAATCAAGCACGAAGACAGTTTTCCCACACCCAGTAATCCCGCAAATAAGCGAACAGTGCGGGTCTTTTGGCAAAAAGTTCAAACTATCCATCTGTTTTAATAGGCTATTTCTTTCAGTCTATTTTCTTCAATGTTCAGCTGGGCGTCATAAACCACAAAAACGTGCATTTGTATCTGACCATTCTCCTCCTCTTCCTTATTAATCTGTATGAGTATGCCATCTGACCCTACCCTTCTTCCACTCCCGTGCAGTCTGTTGTCATACGTGGATCTAAAATCCAGCCATAGTCCATATTTGTCTGTTAGATAATCTTCGAGTCTTACATCGTGAAGGTGAAGTTTTTTACACACATGGTCGGCTATGGGGCTTGTCTGTCTGCCTCCAGCAAACAATTTTCTTATTTCATCAAAGTGTTGGTCGGGTAAAAGTCCAGCTGAATACAACTGAAAAGGCTTGCCATCTACTGTGCAAGACAACTGTTCAATTTTTGGATTGTAAAACACCTCAGATTCTCTCTGAAAAGGAGCTGAGGGCTCAGTAAATAGCAAGAGAACCCCCTTTAGAGACCTTAAAGAATTGCTTATAGCTATTTCCCAGACAGTGTCTTGCTTGTTTTTAATCGCTAGACTGTGGTGTAAAACTCTTTCAAAGTAAACAACCGCCCTACTTTTATACTGATTTAAGATTGTTCTAGCCAGTTCAGGGTTAGTAACAACGTCAAAATTAAGAGAGATGTTACTGACAGTGTACTTGGCTTGAGGGTCATCTGATAAAATAACAGATCCGCTGTCATTGAATGTCAGTTCGTAAGTAAGTTTGTCTCTTAGCGCGCCTTGGTAATATGGTTGATGGGTTTTTAACAGTTCAAAATCTAGAGGGATGCAAAATCTGTTCTTAAATGCTCGCGCTATTGCCTGGTCTCCCTCGTCTTCCTTTGCATCTGCGGCATTAAGCCTGTGCTTAAGACCGTTTGGGCTCTGGATCCCTGAAAGATTTTGTCTTTTCTTTCTGTTCTAGGCAGCCACAGATCAGAATAGAGATTAAAAATGTCTGCGCTACTCAGTGAGAAGACTTCTCTACCTTCCAGTTTAATTACCATATTTTTAATGATGGCCCTGCCCAGGTTAGCAACGACAGTAGCATTAGGATCCGCCGACTCAATATCTATTTTGAATGACAGCCTGGCAGTGCCTGGCATTATAACATCGTCAGCCCCGAGGTCACTAAATCTTACTGTTAACATTTCATTTGGCTCAATTGTTGATGGATTATTTACAACCCGCACAGTCTGTCTTATGCCTTTTATGCCGTGGGGTTCCTTCGCTTTTCTGAATGGATCAAGGTCGCAGCCGTATGGGTTCATTTTTTATAAAACAAAAAATAATAAATATATAAATATGGATGAAGATTTTGACCCGATTGATCCTATTGAAGAAGATGAAACAGAACTGGGCCCTTCATTGCGAGAAGAGCTTGAAGAAGCGGGTTCTTTACTCCCCAGACAACGTCAAGAACTATTGCAAGAAAGAATTCAATCATTCTATAGAAGCATAGGGCGAGAGCTACCAGGCGTACTAGATCCTAACGATTTTGAGGAAGTTGATGGGCATTTGTATATAAGAACTGGTGCTGGAGGCCGTGTAAATGCTACTTCAACGCAAAACCCAAACAGGTTTTTAAAACTAAGCACAATTAGGCGAAAACTCCCTATTGCTAAGGCAGAACAATTAAACCTTTTAGAGCCTAGAGACGAAGCTGTTAGTCGTTTACAGAACTGGGGGCAAGAGTTGCCAACACAATCTGAAATACAAAACATTCCTCTTCAAGAATTAAATCGAACAGCAGATGAACTAATAACAGAAATTGAAACAAGTTTAAGTGAGGAGACAGGCGTAAAAGAACTTGTCAATTCTCAATATTCTGATCGAGAGCGCAAGGCCCTTGATAAAGCTCTACAGACAATAAGGGGTGAACTAATGCACAACACAGCAAAACTTGGTGAGCTAGAAAGAGATATAGAAGAAGAAAAAATTAAACTGGCTGATGCAGACGATAACAATCTAGGACTAGAAGAAAAGGCTAGAATACAACAAAAATTACAGGAGTTAATGAACAAAAAGACAGAACTGTTAGGCGCGATTTCTATTAACAGAGGTCATCTAGAATCACAAATAACCAGAATCAGAGAAGTTATAAACAAAATACTTCATGAAAACACTACGTTAGCAGAAAGAATAAGGATTCTGTTCAGAGAAGAGGGGATTACAGTAGTTAGCATATTAACGGCTGTTGGGTTTGCTATCTCTACACTCGTTTATGCTTTAACTGGCGGCGGTGCACCAACAGGGCCAGTAACGCCTCCAACGCCTCAACCTGGTAAAAGTTGGATTAGAAAACAATTACACCACCTAGCAAACTTATTAAAGAAGTTAGCAGCTAAAGCCCTTGATGCTCTGCCTGGCATAATAGGCAGTGTTATTAGTTGGGTTTTGTCTACTATAGGTAAGGTGGCTGGTTATATGGCTGACCATCTGTGGACGTTAGGAGTGCTGGCTGCCGGTTTAATTTTTAGTGAAATAAAGTATGGCTAATCCAGTAAAAGTTAAAAACACAACGAGGGCTGTCTTTTCGCTAGTATGACTGTCGGGGTAAGGCAGATCAACAGGTGGCGTGCTTTCTGGTTCTGGCTGTGGGGCTTATAACTGGTGGCGAATCGCTTTCTGGCTGTGGGGCGCTTATAACTGGATCGCTTTCTTCAAGGATAGGTACTTTTTTAAAATGGATGGAGCAGGCCTTGTGTTTAAGCCTTGATTGTGTCCTAAGTTTTGGTCGTCTCCGGCTATGAGAATTTCATTGTTATAATTCTGTATCATGCCAATCTGTAGTCTATGGTCAGAAGGCAGCATGTATAATCCATGACCCACAACAAAGTCAACCTTTGACCTAGCATGTGAAAGAACGTTTTGGTACCTTTGTATGCTGGAAGGCAAATCAACAGCAGAGTTAATAGCATCTTCTAAATTAGCTAAAAATTGTTTTCTGGCGTCAAAACCTGTAGATTGATCCACTATGCTAGACTTGGTCTGTGCTTGCGCTCCTAATAGACACCAAACGTACGTACGTATGGAGTCATTAAGTCTTTGCACTCCTGGCATTGTTAGGCCTTTACTTTCATCTAAGATAAATGTTGCCCAAGCATTGGGGTGTTTTTGTTCTATTGATCCCAATCTAACTTGGGAGTTTGACTTAAAAGAGGTGTGGCCGGGCCAGCAGTCAAAATTATATTCTCTATGCGTGCCCCACAAATACAATGTGCCCAACCCGTGATTGCGGTCTAACTTTTGTCTAAAGTTATTTGAAGGGTTAATGTTAAATTCATTGCAGATTCTTTCATATGCATTAGTGTCCATTGGGCTGAGAAATGGATTAAACGCGTTGTCGTTTGGGAGGGGTACTTGTAGTTCAGTTAGTATGCGTCTGTACTGATAATAAACATGAAAGTTATATACTGACCTTACTAAGAGGTTGGGGTGGTTTAAATGATTTGTATATGAAACACCGCAGCCAGTGGTTGAGCAGTAAACTGCAAAATTTAACTGATTCTGGTAAAAGGCCATGGGATGAGTTGACCATGCTGATGGCACTCTATCGCTCTTTATTGGAGGATTTAAATATCTAGTTAGTGGGTTTACAAGTCTGACTAGAAAGCCATATGATTCATCCACTGCGATGGTTAGGCTACTAAAGTCCAAAGATTTGGGCTCATAAACCCCCCCTACATCGTAAGTGGCACTTTCATTATATTTAAAAGGTTCCATTTTTAAATAGATTTTTTTAAAAATGAATTTAAAAAGGATGTTCCTTTATATAACCAAGCAAAACCAGCGCGTGTTTTTAAAGTATTCAGTTGACAATAAAGGCGGGAAGTGTAGGGCTGCTCTTAGAGAACTTAGGTTTAAAATAAGGTGGTTTAACATATCTGAAAAGGCCCAAAATAATTGGATAGATATTTATGATGAGGGGGGCAATCGCTTAAAACGTTTAAAAATACCTGATGGTTACTACAGCTTTTGTTCTTTAAAAGAAGCATTTAACAAATTTGACATACGGTTAGAAATTAATGAGGCAAGTCTTATAATTACTATATTTTTACCAAAACATAAAGACAAAAGGGAGTACGTTTTTCCCAAGGGCCTTGCTCGAATTTTAGGCTTTTATGATAGTGGTAAAGCCTATCGTATTAATACACACGCGTATATAGAAAGCGGTCTATATGAATATGTAGGCAGTAGACCATCCGATTTTCTAATTAATCCAATGTTGTATGTTCATTTAAGCGAATTAAAAACAAACACTAATTTGTATAATGGCCAGCCATCTACAGTTCTAAGAGCACTCCCATCAACTAAGGTGGGGTTTTGCGATTATCAGTCATATACATTTGGTGAAAACAGTCAATTTAAAGAATTAGTTGAAGGGCCTATAAATTCAGTGTGTGTAAAAATAACTAACCAAGATGGAAGGCCGGTTGTTTGTTCTGATTTGTTGGTGGTGCTTGAGATAGAAGATTAATCAGAGAGAAAGTATAGATACCTGCCAGCAGTCTTACGCGCCATGAACAATGAAGAATTTAAAGCAACGGGCCTTAAGCCAGTGAACGCGATCAAATTAAAAAAAATAAGTATTACTGAAGATGTGCAGGGTAATCAGAAACTCTTGCCTTTTGGATTAAAAGTAAGATACTTGTATGCGCCTGGAGAAGCAGAGGGCGATGTTAGAATTAGAGCCACAGACCCTATATGGAGCGTAGATGTATATGAAGTTGAAAGAATTATGAAAACAACCCCTCCTGTATATTATTTAAGAGAAACTCTCTCTTCTAGCGGTGCTACTACGTCTAAAAAGCCTGCCCTAAAAGATCGTTTGTTCGCGAAGAGTTGCAAGTTGTCCCACCAAACACAGTGCCTGTTAGTTAATCAGAGAGAAAGATAATATATGCGGTTCTAGAGCAGGAAAATTATTTTGCCCGCAAACCCCCCTTTTCACGCAATTAGATTTGTTTAATTTTGTAGGGTTTTAGATATTTTTTTTTGGCTGAGGAAATTTGATTATGTGAAAAGTGGGGTTTGCTGGCATAATAAGATTTTGCTGATTAAGAACAGACATACTATCTTTCTCTACAGGCAACCACATAGGGTCATACAATGGACAGCCAACCACATAGGGTCATACAATGGACAGCCAACCACATAGGGTCATACAATGAACAGCCAACCCCATAGGGTCATACAATGGACAGGCAACCAATAGGGTCATACAATGGACAGCCAACCCCATAGGGTCATACAATGGACAGCCAACCACATAGGGTCATACAATGGACAGCCAACCCCATAGGGTCATACAATGGACAGCCAACCACATAGGGTCATACAATGGACAGGCAACCAATAGGGTCATACAATGGACAGCCAACCCCATAGGGTCATACAATGAACAGCCAACCCCATAGGGTCATACAATGGACAGCCAATCCCATAGGGTCAGACAATGGACAGCCAACCCCATAGGGTCATACAATGGACAGCCAACCCCATAGGGTCATACAATGGACAGCCAACCCCATAGGGTCATACAATGGACAGGCAACCCATAGGGTCAGACAATGGACAGCCAACCCCATAGGGTCATACAATGGACAGCCAACCCCATAGGGTCATACAATGGACAGGCAACCCATAGGGTCATACAATGGACAGCCAACCCCATAGGTTCATACAATGGACAGCCAACCCCATAGGGTCATACAATGGACAGGCAACCACATAGGGTCATACAATGGACAGCCAACCCCATAGGGTCATACAATGGACAGCCAACCACATATGGTCACACAATGGACGGCCAACCACATAGGGTCAGACAATGGACAGCCAACCACATAGGGTCATACAATGGACAGCCAACCCCATAGGGTCATACAATGGACAGGCAACCCCATAGGGTCATACAATGGACAGCCAACCCCATAGGGTCATACAATGGACAGCCAACCACAAAGGGTCATACAATAGACAGGTAACCACATAGGGTCATACAATGGACAGCCAACCACATAGGGTCATACAATGGACAGCCAACCCCATAGGGTCATACAATGGACAGGCAACCACATAGGGTCAGACAATGGACAGGCAACCACATAGGGTCATACAATGGACAGGCAACCACATAGGGTCAGACAATGGACAGCCAACCACATAGGGTCATACAATGGACAGCCAACCCATAGGGTCATACAATGGACAGCCAACCACATAGGGTCATACAATGGACAGCCAACCCCATAGGGTCATACAATGGACAGCCAACCCATAGGGTCATACAATGAACAGGCAACCACATAGGGTCATACAATGGACATGCAACCAATAGGGTCATACAATGGACAGGCAACCACATAGGGTCAGACAATGGAGAGCCAACCACATAGGGTCAGACAATGGACAGCCAACCCATAGGGTCAGACAATGGACACCAACCCATAGGGTCAGACAATGGACAGGCAACCAATAGGGTCATACATGGACAGGCAACCACATAGGGTCAACAATGACAGCAACCCATAGGGTCAGACAATGACACCAACCCATAGGGTCATACAATGGACAGCCAACCACATAGGGTCATACAATGGACAGCAACCCATAGGGTCAGACAATGGACAGCCAACCCATAGGGTCATACAATGGACACCAACCCCATAGGGTCTTACAATGAACAGCCAACCCCATAGGGTCATACAATGAACAGCCAACCCCATAGGGTCTACAATGAACAGCAACCCATAGGGTCATACATGAACAGCCAACCCATAGGGTCAACAATGGACAGCAACCACAGGGTCATACAATGAACAGGCAACCACATAGGGTCAACAATGGACAGCAACCCATACGGTCATACAATGGACAGCAACCCATAGGTCAACAATGGACAGCAACCACATGGTCAACAATGGACAGCCAACCACATAGGGTCATACAATGGACAGCCAACCAATAGGGTCATACAATGGACAGCAACCACATAGGTCATACAATGGACAGCCAACCCCATAGGGTCAACATGGACAGCCAACCACATGGGTCAACAATGGACAGCAACCACATGGGTCAACAATGGACAGCCAACCACATAGGGTCATACAATGGACAGCCAACCACTAGGGTCAACAATGGACACCAACCACATAGGGTCAACAATGGACAGCCAACCCATAGGGTCATACAATGGACAGCCACCCATAGGGTCATACAATGGACAGGCAACCACATAGGGTCAACAATGGACAGCAACCCATAGGGTCATACAATGGACAGCCAACCCCATAGGGTCATACAATGGACAGCCAACCCATAGGGTCATACAATGGACAGCCAACCGCATAGGGTCATACAATGGAACAGGCAACCACATAGGGTCATACAATGGACAGCCAACCCATAGGGTCATACAATGGACAGCCAACCACATAGGGTCATACAATGGACAGCAACCCCATAGGGTCATACAATGGACAGCCAACCCCATAGGGTCATACAATGACAGCCAACCCATAGGGTCATACAATGGACCAACCCCATAGGTCATACAATGGACAGTCAACCCATAGGGTCAGACAATGGACAGCAACCCATAGGGTCATACAATGGACAGCCAACCCATAGGGTCATACAATGGAACAGCCAACCCCATAGGGTCATACAATGGACAGCCAACCCCATAGGGTCATACAATGAACAGCAACCCCATAGGGTCATACAATGGACAGCAACCCCATAGGGTCATACAATGACAGCCAACCCCATAGGGTCATACAATGAACAGCCAACCCCATAGGGTCATACAATGGACAGCAACCACATAGGGTCATACAATGAACAGCCAACCCCATAGGGTCATACAATGAACAGCCAACCCATAGGGTCATACAATGAACAGCCAACCCATAGGGTCATACAATGGAACAGCCAACCCCATAGGGTCATACAATGGACAGCCAACCACATAGGGTCATACAATGAACAGCCAACCCCATAGGGTCATACAATGAACAGCCAACCACCATAGGGTCATACAATGGACAGGCAACCACATAGGGTCATACAATGAACAGCCAACCCCATAGGGTCAACAATGAACAGCCAACCCCATAGGGTCATACAATGGACATGCCAACCACCATAGGGTCATACAATGAACAGCCAACCCCATAGGGTCATACAATGACAGCCAACCCATAGGGTCATACAATGAACAGCCAACCCCATAGGGTCATACAATGAACAGCCAACCCATAGGGTCATACAATGGACAGCCAACCCCATAGGGTCATACAATGGACAGCAACCCATAGGGTCATACAATGAACAGCCAACCCCATAGGGTCATACAATGGAACAGCCAACCCCATAGGGTCATACAATGGACAGGCAACCACATAGGGTCATACAATGACAGGCAACCACATAGGGTCATACAATGGACAGCCAACCCCATAGGGTCATACAATGGACAGGCAACCACATAGGGTCATACAATGGAACAGCCAACCACATAGGGTCATACAATGGACAGCCAACCCCATAGGTCATACAATGGACAGGCAACCACATAGGGTCAGACAATGGAACAGGCAACCACATAGGGTCAGACAATGGACAGGCCAACCACATAGGGTCAGACAATGGACAGGCAACCCATAGGTCAGACAATGGACAGGCAACCAATAGGTCATACAATGGACAGGCAACCACATAGGTCAGACAAGGACAGGCAACCACATAGGTCAGACAATGACAACAACCATAGGGTCATACAATGGACAGCCAACCACATAGGGTCATACAATGGACAGGCAACCACATAGGGTCAGACAATGGACAGCCAACCCCATAGGGTCATACAATGGACAACCAACCCCATAGGGTCATACAATGAACAGCCAACCCCGTAGGGTCATACAACTGTGAGCCAACCCCATAGGGTCATACAATAGACAGCCAACCCCATAGGGTCACAAAATAAACAGCCAACCCCATAAGGTCATGCAACAGACATTCTATAAGAACTGGGAGTACAAAAAGAAGAAAACAAGATGCAAAGCATATAAATGTACTCCCAGTTTATCTTGAATACGCGTGTAAAAAAAACGTCACGATCAAACATGCGTCGAGATTTTTAAAAAAAAATGAAATATCACAATCAAACATGCGTCATAATGTATTTTGTCGCTGGCCAAGTACTTTCTGAGATATTCCAGAAAGAAAGAAAAAACGTTTTAGGCCGTTATAGCCGTTAGTAACGGCTATTCTGGTAAAATAAAACATCGGGCATCATCCGTGACCCATAATGAACATACCTACGAATTTTCAGAAAGATCGGCCCAGTGGGACACATTTTTACCATGGACAGACAGACAGCATTTCTTCGTGCCCATTGTAAAGTACTCCCTGTTCTATAGGAACTGGGAGTACAAAAAGAGAAAAAAACAAGATGCAAAGCATGTAAACGTACTCCCAGTTCATCTTCCTGAAAAAAAACGTCACAATCAAACATGCGTCATAATGTATTTGACGTCACAATTAAACATACGTCATAAAGAGATATTCCATAAAGAAGAAAAACCGTTTTGGGCCGTTATATCCGTTAGTAACAGCTATTCTGGTAAAATAAAACATCAGGCATTATGCGTGACCCATAATGAACGTACCTACAAATTTTCAGAAAGATCGGCCCAAAAGTTTTGTCTAGACCGAGTGGAAACACATTTTGACCACGGACAGACACACAAACAGCATTTCTTCGTTCCCATTGTAAAGTACTCCCAGTTCTAACCCCATAGAGTCATACAATGAATAGCCAATCCCATAGGGTCATACAATGGACAGCCAACCCCATAGGGTCATACAATGGACAGCCAACCCCATAGGATCATACAATGGACAGCCAACCACATAGGGTCATACAATGGACAGCCAACCCCATAGGGTCAGACAATGGACAGCCAACCCCATAGGGTCAGACAATGGACAGCCAACCCCATAGGGTCATACAATGGACAGCCAATCCCATAGGGTCATACAATGGACAGCCAACCCCATAGGGTCATACAATGGACGGCCAACCACATAGGGTCAGACAATGGACAGCCAACCACATAGGGTCAGACAATGGACAGCCAACCACATAGGGTCATACAATGAATAGCCAATCCCATAGGGTCATACAATGGACAGCCAACCACATAGGGTCAGACAATGGACAGCCAACCACATAGGGTCAGACAATGGACAGCCAACCACATAGGGTCATACAATGAATAGCCAACCCCATAGGGTCATACAATGGACAGCCAACCACATAGGGTCAGACAATGGACAGCCAACCCATAGGGTCAGACAATGGACAGCCAATCCCATAGGGTCATACAATGAATAGCCAACCCCATAGGGTCATACAATGGACAGCCAACCCCATAGGGTCATACAATGGACAGCCAACCCCATAGGGTCATACAATGGACAGCCAACCACATAGGGTCATACAATGGACAGCCAACCCCATAGGGTCATACAATGGACAGCCAACCCCATAGGGTCAGACAATGGACGGCCAACCACATAGGGTCATACAATGGACAGCCAACCACATAGGGTCAGACAATGGACAGCCAACCACATAGGGTCATACAATGGACAGCCAACCACATAGGGTCATACAATGGACGGCCAACCCATAGGGTCATACAATGGACAGCCAACCCATAGGGTCATACAATGGACAGCCAACCACATAGGGTCATACAATGGAAACAGGCCAACCCCATAGGGTCATACAATGGACAGCCAACCACATAGGGTCATACAATGGACGGCCAACCACATAGGATCAGACAATGAGCAGGCAACCACAATACGGTCATACAATGGAGAAAGGAAAAGAAAAAGACATCAATCATAGTATCACACAGACTCAGAAGTATACATTTTTGTTAATTGGTGATTGTCATGTATTTGATTCGAAAGAGGAAGCAAGAAGATCATGGCACAATCAGTTTTGATGGCACGCAGGTTACATTTTTAGCCATGTCCGCTGGATTTTTTATGAAGAATTATTTAAAGAAAGGAGGACAGCTGCAGCACAACAAAAGAGACGGGCAAGGAAAGCCCACGCAGCAAACAAGAGCAGGTCTCCCATATTCCCTGTCCAAGCGTCACCACACATTCCGTGCATGCATCGGTTTGATCAGCCACGTGCGTATCCACAAATCCCCCCCCCCCCCCCCCCCCCCTCAACTCCAAGATGACTGAATTGGTCCTCGTCGACTCAATGGACGAACGAACAACACCTCTGTTGGATAACTTGTAAGTGTATATCTGCCAACAAGATTACACAGAAACTAGCAGACTGATTTCAACGAAACGTGGTGAAAAGATGAGTGTGTGGTGGGTGAAACCGAAGGGTAAAGCCTTTAGATTTGGGAGCAAATCCATTTAGCCTTTCCAGGTCAGAGGGAAGTGCCACGATCCATTTAGCGAGATCACGTGCAAACTACTGAACGGGTTTGAATGAAATTTCGTGAAAGTAAACCCTGTAACTTTCAAATTGAAGAGACTTCGGGCGGAAATTGAAATGCATTTTAAAGAAAAAATCACAACCATTACGCCCGAACGAAAGGGACAAACGAATGACAAGACAAAGCACCACGCGTTTCGACCTCTTTGGTCTTCTTCTTCACGCTAGACGAACAACATTTAGGACAATGAAAATGGAGAACAAACAACCACCTATCTCCTAAACCTGGGCGCAAGTTGGACGTGGAATGAGACTT
>CM065726.1:17120865-17123365 GCA_033310375.1 Conus canariensis
TTTTTTTCTGTTTGTACTGAACTGCTTTCTCGTTTCTTATTCACGAAATCAGTACCTGCTTCTGTAGGTTTTTATTGTTGTTTGTTTAGTTGATTTGTTTGTTGTTCTTTGTTTGTGCAATATGTTTGATGCATATGTTGTATCATTAGTGCTAGCTTCGTAAAAAAGAAAGTATGAAATGGCTACTAGCATATTTTACTGTTAAAAAAACTCTCTTCTCTCTCCTGTTCTGTCTCTCTCTCTTCTCTCTCTGTCTGTTCTCTTCTGTTCTCTCTCTTGTTGTCTCTGTCTCTCTCTCTTCTGTCTTTGTCTCTGTCTCTCTCTTGTCTTTTGTCTCTGTTTTCTGTCTCTTTTTGTTTTTGTCTACTGTCTTGTCTTCTCTTCTCTCTGTCTCTGTCTTCTCTGTCTCTGCTCTGTCTCTTCTACTTCTCTCTCTCTTGTCTTCTCTGTCTCGCTCTCTCTTCTTTTCTGTTTTCTCTCTCTCTGTTCTCTGTCTCTGTCTCTCGTCTCTCTCTCTCTTCTCTCTCTGTTTGTCTCTTCTCTCTGCTTGTCTACGTCTCTCTGTCATCTGTCTCTCTCTCTCTGTTCTGTCTCTCTCTCTGTCTCTGTCTCTCTCTCTCTCTCTGTCTCTCTGTCTCTGTCTCTGTCTCTCTCTCTCTCTCTTCTCTGTCTCTTCTCTCTGTCTCTCTCTCTCTCTCTCTCTCTCTCTCTCTCTGTCTCTTCTCTCTCTCTGTCTCTCTGTCTTTGTCAGAATAGTAACGGTAAGTATGAAAAATGGCTAAGTAAGCCAATACATTTACCGTTATTAAGTAAAGAATCATTACCTTTGTCATTGTCATTCTCTCTGTTTCTCTCTGTCTCTGTCTCTCTCTGTCTCTGTCTCTGTTGTTCTCTCTCTCTCTCTCTCTCTCTCTCTCTCTCTCTCTCTCTCTCTCTCTCTCTCTTTGGTTTGTTAATCTCCACCCAGACTGATTCACCATGAGACTCCTAACAAAGATGAACGTCTTGCTCGTGACGGCAGTGCTCTCCCTCGCTTCAGCTCTTTCCTCAGTAAGTTTGATTGTTTGTTTGTTTGTTTTTAAACAGGTTACCTGTATTTGTTACTGTCCGTCTGTGTGTTTGTCTGACCATTACTCAAGATCGATAAGGCTGCGCCAGTCTTGAATACATAATGATTTGTGTTTGGTGCATTTCTCCAGTTGTTGTGGCTGTGTGGACGTGTCAGGTAGAGGGTATGTGGGCAAGCTTGGAACATTTTTTCTTAAGGGGTGGGGGTGGGTGGGGAGTGTGTGTGTGTGTGTGGGGGGGGGGGGGGGGCGTGGATGGGTGTGTGGGTGTCTCGTAATTTGTCCTGTGCTCTGTGTCATCATTTCTGCTAGGCGATTCTGTGTTGTAAGCAGAATTCGTAAAGAGTTATGTGCATGTAATTATTTCATTGTGGGAGCAAGAATAACCCTACGTGTGTGTGTGTGTGTGTGTGTGTGTGTGTGTGTGTGTGTGTGGGCGCGGTGTGTGTGTGTGTGTGTGTGTTTCAGTTCCTCTCTTAAGGGGGATGCTAGAGAGATCTTTTAGTACAAGTTGTATGTCCACCTGCAGAAAATTCTATAACAGTAATTTTCCATTTTCTGTTCTTCTTTCTTGCACTTTTGGTTTTCGCTACACCACATCCGTTAAGTTTTGAGACCACACTGCGCGTGATTTAGAGCTGATAGATAAATGAATAAATGACAGAGATGAGAGAATTGAAGAAGAGGGTCTCGTGGCTACGACTTAGCGGATGTCTGACCTACACATTAGCCCAACGCGCTGGTCAGACCGAAAGAAGAAGAAAAGAAAAGAAAAAGATACACCCGAAGGTCGGCTGGGATCAAGAGAAGCACTGTCCTCAACCGCCGAACCAACCAGCTGGGAGCAATCCTGCACTACCCTTGGAAGCCTACGCTGTGGTCACATAGGGTGCAGACACGCACATGGCATTCCATTAAGATCTCAAGGGACATAATCGCTTCTTGGCAGATGCACTGTGTAATGGCCACTGGATGTGACACGACAGAACCTCCACAGAAGCGTTCCCATGGGTGTACCAGCCTATATTTCATGGCTGTCATAGTACTCCCACATCCGTCACTGTCATGACACTGCGACATCTGTCACTGTCGTGGCACTGTGACATCTATCACTGTCGTGGTACTGTGACATCTGTCACTATCGTGGCACTCATTACATCTGTCAGTCATGATACCGCGACATCTGTCCTGTCTTGGCACTCATTACATCTGTCACTGTCATGACACTGCGACATCTGTCACTTTCTTGGCACTGTGACATCTGTCACCATCATGGCACTTATTACATATGTCACTGTCATGACACTGCGACATCTGTCACTGCCTTGGCACTGTGACATCTGTCAGTATCATGGCACTCATTACATCTGTCACTGTCATGACACTGCGACATCTGTCACTGCCTTGGCACTGCGACATCTGTCACTATCATG
>CM065726.1:17128365-17140865 GCA_033310375.1 Conus canariensis
CTCTCTCTCTCTGTCTGTCTCTGTCTCCATCTCTGTCTGTCTGTCTGTCTGTCTGTCTCTCTCTCTCTCTCTCTCTCTCTCTCTCTCTCTCTCTCATTTACACACACAAACACAAACACACATGCACGCAGGCACACACTCGCGCGCGCACGGAAACAGCATCATCGTCATCATCATCACCATCATACATCCACCACCACCACCACCACCACCCACCCCCTCTTTGTTTTCTTCTTCTTTTATTATTGTTTCTTTTTTTTTTTTTTTTTTTTTAAATAATTTTTGGGGGGGTCTTCTTTTCATCACATGAAGTTTTATTTCAGACAAACCAGAAGTGACATCGAAGCCCATGCAGGTTCCCCCGTCGACAAGCGCACTTACGCACTGACGCTTTCTTCCGGTGAACGACTGCGCATGTCAGTGCAGAGGCGCTCCATCGATTTCTCTGGAGCCGTCTTTACCGAGATAACCGAAGACGGAGAGAGGCAGAGTATCGACATTGATCCAAGCGACTGTTTCTTCAGTGGAGAGATACAAAACGGAGAAGGATTTGCCTCCCTTTCTTTGTGCGATGGGGAACTGGTGAGGAAGGAAGTTTTATGTTATTTCAATTTTACAAGAAAAAAAAATTTTGTTTCTTGATGACTGGTTTTTCAGCACATTTAAAGGTGACCCAGGCTTTTTTCTGTCCCTTCTCCTGTGCGACCTTAGTGGCCATTGCATCAACGCCGCTCATTCTAAACACACACACACACACACACACACACACACACACACTCGCAAGCGCGCGCGTCCACAGCCACAGTCCGGCCCGGCCTGCCGCAGCCCCGCCACCGGCAATTCACGGGGGAGCAGTCAAGTCAATGTCAAGTCGTCAAGAGGTAACCCACCGGAGGAGACACTGCACTGCTCCCTAGTCACTTCGGTGGTGTTCAGTGGCGTCTGTTCTGATCCAGCATACGGCAGGACACCACCTTCTAAGCCCCCTACTGACGACAATCATTGCTTAGTCTCGGAGTCGGCGTGAGCAAGCTCTCCCTCCGGAGGGCACGACCACGTCCGTCCAGCGACAGCCCTCGTGAATTTGCCAATACGGGTAACTCCGACGGAATCAAACCAAGGCCATAGACTTGGACAAGATATCGAAAGTGAGGTCACCATAAGAGCACGGCGTGAAGGGCCACACAATTTGAGACTTTCAATGATCAATTCTGAACGCATTATAACCATAATCATTAGAGAGATGGTAAGAAAATTTCAGAGCTAAATTTGAGCTTTGCACGATCATTGGGATCGTTAGGTTAGTTCAGAACCTTCATCCAATTATGATTTAAACATTTCCTGGACACTTGTATGCATATGACATACTAAATCAGGGGAAGTGACTTTGGTGGCAGTCCTCGTATAGTGTAGGTTTTCCCTCCATTCTTTATGTGAGAATCTACCAACGTTAAGAGCATGCAACACAGCAGATGTACGGATTCTGCTGTTGATGTAAACGCTCCCATAAGAGGATCTATCGTGTCACATCGAGTGGCCAGTACACAACAGCAACTACCAGGGAGCAGTTATGTTCCTCGATGTCTTGATAATGGAATGCCCTGTGCGGTGAGTGCACTCTATTTGAAAACAGCGCAGGCTTTCAAGAGTGGTGCAGGATTGCTCCCAGCTGGTTGGTTCAGCAGTGAGGACAGTACTTCTCTGGGTCCCACCCCTGCTACCTTAGGATGCTTCTTTTTCTTTACTGACAAAAGAGCATGTGATGCTGAACAATTAAGTCGTGGGGAAAAACAACTGCAGGCTAACGATTCTTTCGTCATTACAGTAATGACCTGGCAAAGATTTGAACTAAATAAATGAAAAAAAAAACCCAGATGGGTTGAAGGTGATGATAATGGAAACATGAAGTCAAGAAAATATATTATAAATATGAAAATCCTTCGCTAGCTTCATGAGGGAATCATCGCAATTCCTACCAAAGGCAGATCTATTAGCATTGCCTGTTCCTAGGCTTTTCGTCCGCTGGATCGGACTCATCAGGGAGACACGGCTGAATGTGTCTGTGCTCTTGGCGTCAAATAGAGACACGCCACAGTCCATAACTCTGTGGTGTTCTTACCACCAAGGGTTAAAAAAAGAATCCAACAGCACTCCCAAAGCAGCCAGCGAAGGGTAGTAAATGAAACAAAACGAAAGAATGGAGAGGAAAAAAGCTGCTGAAAACCAAAATCATTATGCAAACAGTATAAAATGTAGAGGACAATCTTTGAGCCTACAATGCTTGAGGATCCATTTAAGGATGCAAGGGAGATAAAAAGATACGGAACAGTCTGAGTGGTCAGCTCTGCTGTTCAGTATTAACCCAAGCCGTGTCAGGGCTAAGAATTGTGCAGAACAACCTTTACTTGGATCTCCTAAGAGTTGCAATCTCTCACTGATTGACCAAACATATAATGCCGAGCAATTAAGTCGTGGGGGCGAAACAAGTGCAGGCTAACAATTCTTTCATCATTATAGTAATGACTTGGCAAAAATCTGAACTAAATAAATATAAAAAAGGTGAGGTTTAAGGTTAAGAAAATGGAAACGTTAAATTAAGAAAATACATTATAAATATGAAAACCCTTCACTAGCTGCATGAGGGAATCACCGCAATTCCTACCAAAGGCAGATCTATTAGCATTGCCTGTTCCTAGGCTTTTCGTCCGCTGGATCGGACTCATCAGGGAGACACGGCTGATCGTGTCTGTGCTCTTGGTGTCAAATAGAGACACACCACAGTCCATAATTCTGTGGTGTTCTCACCACCAAGGGTTCAAAAAAGAATCCAACAGCACCCCCAAAGCAGCCAGCGAAGGACAGTAAATGAAACAAAACGAAAGTGTGGAGAGGAAAAAAGTTGCTGAAAAACTAAAATCATTATGCAAAAAGTATAAAGTGTAGGGGACAAGCATGTGACACAGCAAAAAGTTGATGTTCTTGTGTTCGTGTGATCGGATTTGTAGGAGAAAAAAAAAGTGAATTAGTCATTTTCAGAGAGACTTCAGAGAGACACTCCGGCTTCAACAAACATGAAAATGATTGAATCCTCAGATTGGTTCGATCACTACCCCAACACGCAGTTACCAGCTCCACACTTTGCAGTCTGCGAGTCAGGACTCGGGATCAGGATCAGGATCAGGACCAGACGATGATATGCAAATTTTAGTCACGTGGCAAGACCACAACAACGACGACGTGGAAGAAGATATGGATGAGAATGACGGTCTAGAAATCCCAGAAGATTCATCATCATCGGTTGGTGAGTTGTTAAAAAACAACAAACAAACAAACAAATCGTGACCAACTGAATACGAAGAACAAAAAAAAAAAAAGTGCAGGTCAGACGTATGGAGTGGTAATGGTGATTTTTTGTTTTGTGTGTTTACTTGTTTGTTGTTGTTATTGTTCTTGTTGTTGTTTTGCTGCTGATTCCAGCTTTGCTGTATGCTCACAGACAGAATATGTGTAATTAAGTGTGCGTGAAATGAAAGGCTGATGAAACAGCTGAAAGCTTTGGTGGCTTCTAGACAACTTCACAGACAGAGAGAATGATGATCAACATCACGGGATATTTTTGTGTAGTATATGCATATGCGCGAATGATTTCGGTAGCTTTGATTCATTTAGAGTATCTCAGAACATGAAAAGATCAGAAAACAAATCACATTTTTGAAATAGAAGTAATACGATAATGTGTGTGTTGTTTGTTTGGTTTGTCATTTTTTCTTTGTTTTATATGGCAGCTTCAGTAAAATTTTTATCTTTAAAAAAAAAAAAAAGTGTTCGTGAAGTTGTTTCATGTTGAGGGGATATCTCTCTTACTCCCCCCAAACGTATTTTCTTTGTTCTACTCTCTCTCTCTCTCTCTCTCTCTCTCTCTCTGGAGTAGTTTCCCTTGTATGGTTACCAGTAACACGCACTTGCGCCAGCTGAGAACAAAATCATCCGTTTTTGTTCAAGGAAATCAGTCATTCTGCTTATCGATGGCCTGCAATAAACTGTCGAAAGTTTGCTGAATTCTGCGCTAGAGGAAATGATCTTTTTATCGTTCAAAGCGGAAGGCAGAGGACATCAAACGATTGCTGTTCTCAGGTTAACAACAACTACCGGCTGACCCACTTCCATGTAAGCTGCCAACCAAGAAGCTGTTTTCATACGTACATGCCCGTCGCAAGTGACAAGAGACAAGAAGAGGGCAGAAATACATAGAATTCAACAGAAAGATGCAAGAGGGAATTCATCCTCGCCATCCGACTTATTTTCACCCACCCCACCCAGATAATTTCACAACGATGGCAGTGTTAATGATACTAATCGTTATATTCTTAAATCTGAAAACCTCTCTCTCTCTCTCTCTCTCTCTCTCTCTCTCTCTCTCTCTCTCTCTCCCGTTCAACAGCTTGAGCGCAGCCCACACGGTAGAGACGGCCATCAGATCAGATCAAGATGAACCAAATTGATGTGAATGAACGGTCAGTGACGTTACTCTGCCAGAAAGGTCTTGAGTCAGGCACTGTGTGTGATAATCAAGGTAAAGATGCGTGCGAGAAGGTGTATGAACATAGAACGCCTGAATTTACCCCCACCCTTCCAGGGCAACATCAAACGATAATTTGAAACCGAGCACAACTTGGACATTGGTGAGGAAGTTGATACTTGTGAGTCTAACAGTTCGTCGGGAGTGCAATCGGAAATCTCTATAAGAGATATTATGGCAGGCCTGGAAAAACTGGTAAAGAAAATGAACAATTTCCAAGGTATTCTTAAAGAATGATGTTGGCGTGAATTCAAGCCACAACGACTGTCCTTGATGACAATGATGGTAGCATATCATGATCAAAGAATTTTTTTTTTTTTTTTTTTTTTTTAGAAAAAAAGGTGCCAATTCAATTGATAGTAACAATCGTATCACTGGGTATTCAGCTCAGTACATCAATTTCCGCCATAAGGGTTCCTTTTTCGCGATGATATATTTTTCATGTATCATTTTCGTTCGATTTTCCACGTTGTTATGTAATCCTTGAGCTCACGGTGCCATATGAGAACAGAATGGAGGCAGCTCAAATCTACAAGACTGAAAAGTATGCTGATCTGGCAAACAGCCTGAGGAGAGAAGTCTATCAGGTCAAAGTCCTCACTGCAGAAATTGGAGCTAGGGGGTTTGTAGGAACGTCTGCATACAGCCTCATGAAACAGCTCTCAGTTGCAGGGAAGGAAAAAAACAGAGCCCTGAAAGCAATGGCAGAAGCGGCAGAGAGGTGTTCAAGCTGGATCTGGTCAAGGAGGAACAAAAGTGAACTTCATAAGGCTTAATTTCCCTACAAATATCAGGTGTCCCTGTGGCTCAGTGGTTAAAGCGCGAGTCATTAAGTGGAAAATGAGCATGTCCAGAGGGTCATGGGTTCGAATCCCAGCCATGGCTCGTCCCAAGATGGGAAAAAAAGGGGCAGCAGAGGGACATCCGGAGTCATGAACCGGGTGTGGCCCAACCCCCCTAGAGTGTCAGGAGATAAGGGCCGAAACACTTGCTTGAAGGGGGCTTCTCTTCTGAGGACTCTCTGCTGCCACGCTCTCCACGAGTTTCTTTCTACTGATGCATGGGTAAACCATTGACTTCCGGGAATAGGCCGGAGGACGTCCGGGAAAGACCGGAGGACACTGGGAAAGACCAGAACCGAGGGCTCTGTAGGCTGGCCCCACTTTGCCTTAAACATGTGGCTACTAAGAATAAAAGGAAAAGATGCTCCCAGGATTCACCGAAAGGGGGAGAGAATGATGAATCCATCGGTGCTCAACCAATCATGACTGCAAATCCCAAACGGACTATGAACATGGACCAAATGGAATATCCATGTGTCTGTGGAAAGCGTTTCGCTACCACCCGTGGCATGAAGATCCACAGAACAAAGATGGGATGTGTGAAGACTCATCTGAATGAGCAGCAGCGCACTGCATCAGCAGATAAGACGTCGGAAGACCAAGGCCAGGATTTAAACCACAGTGCCAAGGACATCCACGCTGTTGGTTCGGATGAGGAATTTGCACAGGCCCTCGATGCCAGGCGCCTGAAACTCAACCTGCCACGAGCAAACGAAACTGAAGATTGGGAGAAACTGGATGCAAAAATCGTCCAAAGACTCGATGCACTGATAGGGAAAAGCACCCTGGAACACAAACTAGCCACATATGGGGACATTGTGTATGCCACATGTAGAGACGCCTATGGAGCAAAACTACCCAAAGAGAAAACACCTCCAAAGAAATCCAGACGCCAAGAAAAGATGGACAAGATCAGGGTCCAAAAGAAAAACCTCAAGATGCAAATGAAGACCGCACTGCCAGCTGAAAAACAAGGCTTGGAAAAACTGTGGAAAGACCTGAAAGAAAAACACAGCGCCCTCAGCAAAGCGGAATCTGCGAGGAAGAGGAAGAGCAAAAAGAAGAAGACACAACAGCGCTTCTTCAGAGACCCCTTCCAGTTTGCCAGAACACTGTTTGAGCAGCCAAAATCTGGGACCCTAAGTGTGGACAAAGGAGTTCTTGAGCAGCATCTGAGGAAAACATACTCTGACCCACAGAGCAAAGCACCACTCGACATTCAAGGTCTGGTGTGGCCAACCAACCCTGAGGAACAGTTCAATGGCAAGCCTCCAACGTTGGCGTAAATCAAGAAGGTGGTCGACAAAGCCAGAGCCAAATCATCACCAGGGCCAAACGGAATACCTTACCAGCTTTACAAGAAATGTCCCAAGGTGCTGGAGTGGCTCCACAAGCTGCTGCGATCGGCTTGGAGAAACCAGAAGATCAGCGGCCAGTGGATGACGGCAGATGGTGTGTACATCCCCAAAGAGCAAAACTCAAGTGACATCAGCCAGTTCAGGCCAATATCACTACTGAACGTCGAAGGGAAAATCTTCTTCTCTGTCATGGCAGCAAGGCTGACCAAGTACCTGATGGAAAACAAGTACTTGGATGTGTCAGTCCAGAAAGGTGGCATCCCAGGCGTGGCTGGCTGTGTAGAACACGCCACAATGATCTGGGACGCAATCCAAAAAGCAAAAACAGAAAAGAGAGACCTGGACGTAGTGTGGCTTGATCTGGCAAACGCATATGGATCTGTGCCCCATGAGATGATACAGTTGGCTCTTGAGATGTACCATGTGCCAAAGAACATCCGCGACATGCTCAAGAAGTACTTCAATGGCTTCTCAATGCGGTTCTCTACCAAGGAGTACACAACAGACTGGATCAACTTGGAAGTGGGTATTGCAATGGGCTGTGCAATTTCCCCAATACTGTTCGTGCTGGCAATGGAACTCATCTTGAAAGCAGCAACAAACAACGCAAGACAAACAGACCTTGGCGATGGATACAAGATGCCTCCTCTCAAGGCCTTCATGGATGACACTACAGTGATTTCATCCAGAGAAGACGAGACACGTCATGTGCTGGAGAGGCTGGACGACATAGTTGCCTCATCCAGAATGAAGTTCAAGCCAAAGAAATCACGGAGTCTCTCACTGAGGAAAGGAAAAGTGGCCGGATCTGTGGTCTTCAGTGTTGCCAACCAGGCCATTCCAACAGTCACAGAAGAACCAGTCAAGAGCCTTGGAAGATGGTATGATGATACGCTGAAAGACACACAAAGAGCAAAAGAAACCAAGCAGATGGCGGAGGAAGGCTTGGAGACCATTGACCAGTGTGGGCTCCCTGGCAAATACAAGGTCTGGTGTCTGCAGTTCATGCTGATACCAAAGCTCCTATGGCCTCTGATGATATACGACATCTGCACCAGCATAGTGGAGGCAATGGAAGCCAAAATCAACAAGTTCACAAGGAAATGGCTTGGTGTCCCACCCTGTCTGACTGACATAGCGCTGTACTGTCGCCAAGCAAAGCTGAAACTACCACTGAAATCCATCCTGGAGGAATACAAAGCAGGGAAGATCAGACTTCAAAGCATGCTGGAGGACTCAGGAGACAAGGTGGTAGAAGCAATCAAGCCCCAGCTGAAGACAGGCAGAAAATGGAAAGTTCAAGAGGCGATGGATTCTGCAAAAGAAAGTCTCAAGATCAGAGAAATAACAGGACACACACAGACCAACAGACAAGGACTGGGGGTGACCAAAACTGAATGGTGGTCAAAGGCCAAAGGAAAAGCCAAAAGAGACATGATGATTCAGGAGATGAGAAAAGAAGAAGACCAAAAAAGACTCCAAAAAGCAGTCCAGCAGAGCCAGCAAGGGCAATGGACAACGTGGGAGAATGCACTCCAAAGAAGTCTCACTTGGAATGACATTTGGCACATGGCCCCTCTCAGGATCAGCTTCATTCTCAGATCTGCATATGACCTTCTGCCCTCAAATGCAAACCTGGTGAAGTGGGGGAAAACAGACGATCCTGCATGCCCCCTCTGCCATGAAAAACAAACAGTGGAGCATGTCCTAAGCTCATGTAAAGTAGCCCTGGCTCAAGGAAGGTACACATGGAGGCACAACCAAGTGCTCAAAGAGATTGTACAAGTAGTCTGGGCTAGTACCAACACCACAAAAGGGAAAATCAGGACTCCAAAAGCACCCGCAACATTCTTCACGGCAGGAGGCAGCAAATCATGGCCAAGAACAACAGTGCCACTCGAAACATGCAGGCAGAGTCTGCTGGATGGGGCAGATGACTGGGAGTGCACTGCAGACCTCCCAGAATGGAAGAGTCACCCAGAGACCATCAGCAAGAGTGGCATGAGACCAGACATAGTAGTCCACTCTCAGTCAACCAAGCAGCTGATCATGATCGAGCTCACGGTGCCATATGAGAACAGAATGGAGGCAGCTCAAATCTACAAGACTGAAAAGTATGCTGATCTGGCAAACAGCCTGAGGAGAGAAGGCTATCAGGTCAAAGTCCTCACTGCAGAAATTGGAGCTAGGGGGTTTGTAGGAACGTCTGCATACAGCCTCATGAAACAGCTCTCAGTTGCAGGGAAGGAAAAAAACAGAGCCCTGAAAGCAATGGCAGAAGCGGCAGAGAGGTGTTCAAGCTGGATCTGGTCAAGGAGGAACAAAAGTGAACTTCATAAGGCTTAATTTCCCTACAAATATCAGGTGTCCCTGTGGCTCAGTGGTTAAAGCGCGAGTCATTAAGTGGAAAATGAGCATGTCCAGAGGGTCATGGGTTCGAATCCCAGCCATGGCTCGTCCCAAGATGGGAAAAAAAAAGGGGCAGCAGAGGGACATCCGGAGTCATGAACCGGGTGTGGCCCAACCCCCCTAGAGTGTCAGGAGATAAGGGCCGAAACACTTGCTTGAAGGGGGCTTCTCTTCTGAGGACTCTCTGCTGCCACGCTCTCCACGAGTTTCTTTCTACTTGATACATAACATCCTCCCCACCCCGCCCCCTCCCTCTTGTGAATGGGCTTTGGAAGCTTAACACGATAAATCATTAATTCTCTGTCTGTCTGTCTGTCTGTCTATCTCTCTCTCTCTCTCTCTCTCTCTCTCTCTCTCTCTTTTCACAGAGTCCCCTCTTACGTGTCACACGGCACAAAATTAAACATGTTTTCACAGACAGAGGGTACCTATTTTCATATCACAGTGCACAAAACTAACAACAACAACAAAGTTTTCGCAGAAAAAAGTCTCCTGTCATATCATATATCACAATGCTAAAAAAAAAAAAAAAAAAAAAAAAAAAAAAAATTCACTGAGCAGACAGAGAGTCTCCTCTTTCATATCTCACAGCACAAGACTAAATAAATTTTCACAGACGGAAAGTCTCCTCTCTCTCTCTCTCTCTCTCTCTCTTCTCTCTCTCTCTCTCTTCTGTCTGTCTATCTCTCTGTCTCTCTCTCTCTCTGTCTCTCCCACCCACCCACCCTCTCTCTCTCTCTCTCTCTCTGTCTGTCTCGGTGTCTTTCTTTCTCTCTCTGTTTCTCTCTGTCTCTGTCTGTCTGTCTGTCTCTCTCTCATTCTCTCTCTGTGCCATTCTTTCTGTCTGTCTCTCTGTCCCTGTCTCTCTCTGTCTGTCTGTTTGTCTGTCTGTCTGTCTGTCTCTCTCTGTGTCTGTCTGTCTGTCTGTCTGTCTGTCTGTCTCTCTCTCTCTCTCTCTCTCTCTCTCTCTGTTACTTGAAAAGGAACGAGGGTAAGGAAGAGGGGGGAGGGGGGGGGGGGGGGTGCGGTTAGATCGAAGTCCTCTCAGCCTTCATGAAAAAAAAAAAAAAACCATGATGATGATGACAGTAGATGTGTCGTTAATGAAAGGGTGTTGATGAAAGTTTGCTGACGCCGATGTACAGAAATGGACACAGAGAGACGTAGCGTTACCGACCACAGTGGAACTGTGGAGATCTGTGACGTGGTGGACCAATACTTTGTGGCTGACATCAAACGGAAACTGGGCATCACCAACAGCTCAAAGATCATTCAGCTACTCATCTCCAAGTGGTCCAGTGTGAGTGGAATGAGGCTGATTCTGGATTGTCTTGGGGTGGGGGACGGGGGCGGGGTGGGGGACGGGGGCGGGGTGGGGGGGGGGTGTCGCCATTAGTCTTGTGTGTGTAGTAGTAGTACTGGTAGTAGTAGTAGTAGTAGTAGTGGTGGTGGTGGTAGTAGTGGCAGTAGTAGTAGTTGTAGTAGAATTAGTAGTGGTATGGTGGTGGTGGTAGTGGTAGTAGCAGTGGTAGTAGTAGTAGTAGTGGTGGTGGTGGTGTGGTGGTGGTGGTGGTGGTAGAAGTGGGTGGTTGTGGTGGTGGCGGTGGTAGTAGTAGTAGTAGTAGTAGCAGCAGCAACAGCAGCAGCAGCAGCAGTGGCTAGTAGAAGTAGTAGTAGTAGTGGTGGTGGTGGTGGTGGTGGTAATGGTAGTAGTAGTAGTAGTAGTAGTAGTAGTAGTGATGGTGGTGGTGGTCGTGGTAGTAATGGTAGTAGTAGTGGTGGTGTTGGTAGTGGTAGTAGTAGTAGTAGTAGTAGTAGTGGTGGTGGTGGTGGTGGTGGTGGTGGTGTGTCGTCGTCGTCGTCGTCGTCGTAGTAGTAGTAGTAGTGGTGGTAGTTGTAGTAGGAGTAGAAGTAGTAGTAGTTTTGTTGTTGTTGTTGTTGTTCTGTTCCTATCATTTTCTTCTTTTTTCCCAGAACTGTCGATCAGTATTGCATTGCTAGGTCTTGGACTCTTAATCTTCTTCATTGTCCGTTGTTCTTTCCACCACCAGGCGGCGCACGTGCTTTCAAACGTCACTCAGGTGGGATGGAAATTGGATCTACGGCTCGTCAAGGTGGACATTATGCGGAGTCACCCTGTGAGTTGTTTTCGCATACAGTTTTGTATGTCTTTGATTAAAAGAAAAAAAAAGTGAATTTTTTTTTTTTTTTAATCATGGATTTTCTTTTTATTCAATTCTGAATTCGTATTTCATACACCAAGTTACTGGTCTGTAGTTTGTTTACAAATCTTGCCAGAAGAAGACCAAAAAGGTCGAAACGCGTCGTGCTTTGTCTTGTAATTTGTTTCTCTCTTTCGTTCGGCAGCACAGTAATTTCCCTTTTCTGTTCAGTTTGTTTCAATTTCCGCCTGCAGTCACCTCACTTTGAAACTAACAGTTATTCATACTGACTGCTACCCTTCATCGTTTTGCTTTGCGCGTGACGGTTTGGAATTTGCGTGTGCACTTGTGTTCGTTCTTCGTTTTCATTGTCTTCAGTATCGTTTGTCTTGCCTGAAGAAGACCGAAGAGGTCGAAACTCGTCCGGTGGAACAGTAATTTTTTCTTTGAAGTTTGTTTGCATAATGTTTACGTACCTTGGACTGAGTTTCTGCTGCTGTGTCTGTCCTCTCTCACTTTGTGCCTTCGGTTAGAACTCTTGAGGTTTAATCAAGCAATGAAAAAAAAAATGACATACAGTCTTCCCCAAGCGCAAACATTTTTATTCAGTTGAAAAGAAATGTATAAATGGAACACGTGAAAAGAAAACAGTAACTTAAAACAACAAAGGGGGATAGTAGATCTGGTCTTACCTAAACGTATTACAAAGCAGCAAGAAGTTGACAAAACGAAAACCGCAAATCCTATTTAACATAATTATACATAACACAAAACAAGCACAAAATCGTGTATTCGCTGTCAGTCTCACCTTCTTACGTGTTTTGAAGCGTTGTCCTTTTTTTTTTAACATCAGTTATCACACACAAACAGAGAGAGAGAGAGAGAGAGAGAGAGAGAGAGAGAGAGAGAGAGAGAGAGAGAGAGAGAGAGAACAACTCTATACTCCTGAGAATGTTCTATACAGAACCATGGGAATCGACATCAACAATACAGGTCAATTACTGAGAGAGAGAGAGAGAGAGAGAGAGAGAGAGAGAGAGAGAGAGAGAGAGAGAGAGAGAGAGAGAGAGAGAACAACCTTAGACTCCTAAGAATTTTCTATACAGAAGCATAGGAATCGAAATCAACAACTTATCCAACGATGACAGGT
>CM065726.1:17145865-17148365 GCA_033310375.1 Conus canariensis
TCTGATGCAGACAGACGTCAGACAAAAAAAATTGTCGGACTGGCCAGGGATTTTTATGTTAATACTTTTGATACAGACGTTGGACAAAAAAAAAATGTTGGACTGGCTTGGGATTTTTATGTTAATACTTTTGATACAGACAGACGTTGGACAAAAAAAAAAAAAAAAAAGAGACTGGCCTGGGATTTTGATGTTGATACTGATGCAGACAAATGTCAGATGAACAAAAAATTGTTGGACTGGCCTGGGATTTTGATGTTTATACTTTTGATGCAGACAGACGTCGGACAAAAAAAATCGTAGGACTGGCCTGGGTGGGGGGTCTGTGCATGTCCCAGCGCCGCTGCTCCGCCTTAAGGTCGTCCAACACCAACTACATGGCTGAGCTTCATGAACTGGGCCACAAGTAGGAATCACACACACACACACACACACACACACACACACACACACACACACATGCACATGCACACAGACATACAAACATACAGACACACAGACATATACACAGATACACACACACACACATACGTAAGCACACATACACACACACGCGCGCACGCACACACACACACACACACACACACACACACACACACACACACACACACACTCACTCACACATGCATCCTTTCACGAATGCGCGCGCCCACACACAAAAATACACACACACGCATGCATGCACATACGCATGTGCACCCACACGCATACACACACACAGACACACACACATACACACACACACGCGCCCGTGCACACACACACACACACACACACACACACACACACACACACACACACACAGAACACACACACACACACACACACACACACACACACACACACACACACACACACACACGTCGCTCTTCACATTGACTGCTCCCTGTGGATTTCCAATGCCGGGGCTGCGGCTGTGGACGAGTTGGGGGGGGGGGGGGGGGGGGGATGAGCGGCGTGGGTGCAATGCCACTGAGGTGGCACAGAAGATGGAACCAAAAAAAAAAAGTCAGAATAATAAGATGTTGAAGCCCATAAATAATACGTTGCAATATTTCGGTTTATCATAAAACCTTTTGTCAAGCACCAACTCCGACCACCTGACAAACAAAAACAGCATAGAATTCGGTGCTAGTAAAACTGAAAAGAGTTCGTTTGAAAAAGAGTTCACTGGAAAAAAAAAAGAGTTCACTGAAAAAAAGAGTTCGCTGGGAAAAGTTCACTGAGGGATGGGGGATGGAGGGGGCGGTGTAGGAAGGCATGGAGAAAGGGGAGGGGAGGGAGGGGTGAGGGTGTGAAGGGTAGAAAGGAAAGAGTGAGAGGTGGGGGGGGGGTGGTGGTGGTGGTGACATGAGCTGGGAGGGGGAGAGACAATAAAGACAACAACAATCATAATAACAACACTAACAATGATCATTAGTATTACCATTACCTCCACCACCATTATCATAGGCAAATAAATAAATGATTAAAGGATGGTCGAAAGGAAAATGAAAGAGGAGGATGATACTGGAATGGAACGGGGGGGGGGGGGGGGGGGGGGGGGGGGGGGGGGCTAGAGGTGTGGCCTGAGTGGAAATAGAATAGAAGACCTATGAGGAGAAGGGAAGGGAGAAATGTGTATGTGTGTAAGGAAAAAAAGTTTTCTGTTGACGGTTTGCTCGTACAGCCTCGGCTTGAAACATGACAAGAAGGAGCGCAGATGCATCAACGGAAGTGATCCCGTGCACGGCTTCATGGGAGGTAACCGACACCACTTCCGGCAGTGCTACAGAGAAGTCCTGGCCCGTTCGCTGCCGTAAGTAACTAGTGGGTCTGAAATTTTAGACCATGGTATTGGAACTGGTAATGATGATGATAATGATAAGAAGAAGAAAAATATTACAGCTAAGTGGTTGGGAAAAAAAAACAAAAAAACGCTAGACTGACGTGCAGTTCTTTTCTTTTCTTTTAAATAATGATGGGATGCTGTATACAATGATATCATTAACAAGAATTTATAACAATGCTTTGATATATATATATATATATATATATATATATATATATATATATATATATACATATACATATGCATTTAATATGAAAATAATGGTTAATATGATCATTACATGTATATGTACGTATACGTATATATATATATATCATACGTATACGTATATATATATATATATCAGTGTGGTTAAAAAGCCTAAAATAGTTCTATAAGTGCTCAACCCCTTGGGGAGCAACATTAAAACAAGTGATAAGAGGAATATTAAAATTATCTACAAATTTGTTTCTAGTGCTTGGCTATCGTAGGGATGGAGTTTGGGTTGAGCAAACAAAAAGGTAGTGAACTATTTAGACATAACACTGGATCTCAATAATCACATATATAAACCATACAAGAAACCCAACGACACACCTCTTTATGTACACATCAAAAGTAACCATCAACCATCTGTATTAAAGACCATACCCCACGGCATAAACAAGAGACTATCAAACCTGTCATGCA
>CM065726.1:17153365-17155865 GCA_033310375.1 Conus canariensis
TTGGACGCCTGTCTTCAGAATGTGGCCACATGCCACAATTAGGATTTGCGCTCAATCACTATTATAATCCATGTGAGCGTTTTGAGGCCTGCCGTAAGTTTGAGCTAGTATTGATGTTAAACGGGTAATTGATCAAAAGAACAACTCCCTGCCAATTATTTCCCTTGTTTTGGAGGATTTGCACTGACGACATTACATAATTACATACAATTTTCAGAATAGATGACTTTTCTCTTTGTTGACGTCACATTTCAGGGTTTTGCACCAACCTGTGACCCTATCTTTGCTCCAGGTGGAAGCCCCCCATATAACCCCATTCCTTTGATTTTAATCTGTCTGCTTGGAACCACCTGGCTTGTACCTTGATGGCCGTATGAAAATAAAAAGTCGAGGAGAATAAACTTTCAGACTCATTTAACATTTTTCAAAACAATCTAACTGTCCAGTCTATAAATACTCGACTCCTTAAGCAAGGCCTTGGCGAATAAATGTTTGGTGTGCAGCCTGTTGAACGTACTTTATCACTACTTTGGAGATGGAAAATGTCACAGCGAATCGGTGTAAAGCTTTCTCTCGACAGAGAGACTGACAGGGAGCCTTCTAAGGATGAAAAATTCTTTTGTTTTCAAGACACTGTCGAAGGGCGATACTACGTTAGCAGTTAGATTGTTTTGAGAATTTCTATTGTCTCTGAAAGTTGATTCTCTTCATTTTCTTTCATATGGCTATCAAGGTACAAGCCAGGTGGTTCCAAGCAGACAGATTAACAAAAAGGGGGGAACTATTTGGGGGTTTCCAGCTGGCGCAAAGATAGGGTCACACGTGAGTGCAAAGGCCTGAAATGCGCCGTCAACTAAGTGGAAGGTCATGTAATTTGAAGATTGTTTGTGATGTCATCAGTGACCCCCCCCCCCTCGCCCCCCCCCCCCCCCCCCCCTCCCGAAACAAGGGAAATAATTAGTGGGGAGTTGTTCTTCTGATCAATTATTAGTTTAACATTAAATGCTGGCTCCAGGTAATGGTAGGCCTCAAAACGCTTACATGGATTATATTGTGTTTTAATGCAAAAACTTAACTGTGGCGTTTGGCCAACCAAAACAGCTGTTTATGCAGATTTTCCACAGGTGTGTTTGGTCCTTGCAGGAAAAGGTGACGTTTGCTTTGCATGACTGATCAGATAATCAGAAAGAAACTGAACTGTCCTCAACTTATTCTGAGCAGTGCACTTCACGTACTGTTAGCTGACATGTAACGATGAAAATTGAAACTGATGTCACACACACACACACACACACACACACACACACACACACACACACACACACACACACACACACACATCCTTAAAAATAGAGAAAGGTTACCACCTTGGTAAGAATATTTCCATATTTACTGCGGAACTTGTTGCCATTATTATGGCATTAAACTTTCTTCTTGATTTTCGATTTCCTGTACTTCAAATACTACTTTGTGTTGATTCAAAATCAGTCCTACAAGCTCTAAAATTTTCGAATACAAGTGTGAGAGCAGAACTTATATCAGAAGTGTACCACCTAATTCATTTTTTGCATTTACGTGGTTCTTATGTCGATTTTTGTTGGGTTCCATCTCACTGTGGATTATCTGCTAATGAAAGGGTAGACACATTAGCCAAAAAGGCTGCTATCACTGAAACTGATTTAACAAAGATATACATTCCTTTATCCTTACATGAGAGTTATAGTCCTTTAAAAGACGCAGCCTGGAATACTATTTTAAATAAGGGAAAAGGCACCAAAAACAAAAAGGGGATATTATTTAACAAAATATCAGACAATAAAACAGGTATCAAGAATCTCTACCAAGAGAGGATTTTAAAAAGTTTATTTTTAGATTGAGGCTTGATGCCTTTAAAACAAAATTCTGTAAACATGTGACTTGTATTTGTGGCCAGCAAATCACTCCGTTCCATCTACTTCTTTGTGCGATAGAATGAAACCCTATTTACCTGCTTGGTTGTTGAACACCGAACCGTCGATGTCAGTCTTTGAAGACGTCATCTCTAACGAATCAAACATTTTTGAAGTTGTTCAAGGACTGATTAAGAGCCCAATTGGACATTTACTTTAACATCTTTGTTATTTTCCCCATCTTGGTGTTAGTTGCTTATTTAGTGTTTCTTTTATAGTTTTGGATTCAGTTATGTGGGTTTTTTTTTTTTTTTTTCTAGGCCTAATTGCATTATACATACCTACGTACGCCCAAAATCAATACCAACCGTTCGCATGCATACACCCAAAAACATCACATGCACACACACATAACACTTGCATACTGTCTAAGATCACTGTTAGGTGGATAGACGTTAAATTAAAGAACGAACACACACACAGAATAACAAAATGATGGTTCTTAGATTTTGCCTTTCATTGCCCCCATCTCCTCCCCCACCCCCCTCGCATCCCTCCATATGCCTTCCCTCCCTCCCCCAGCCCCGAAAGAAAAAAAAAAGATCAAACAC
>CM065726.1:17158365-17198365 GCA_033310375.1 Conus canariensis
CGTGGAGCCGGTGTGAGTGAGCTCTCCCTCCAGAGGGCGCCACGACGTACGTTCAACGATAGCCCCTATGAACTGGAGCAACACTGTCAGAGACGCAATTCATTAAGTGGGTGAAACTCGGCTGTGTGGTCCCACCAGTCTCCCCCGACTGAGCCCGTAGCAGACTCAACTCTGGGTAGGAGCCGGTCGGGGCAGAAACATCCCACATGGGTCTGATGAGAATCGAACCCACGACCTCCCAGCCGGGAGTCTGCGACGCTAACCACTTGGCCACGTCGGTTGGTTGGCAATAGATTGGGTTTCCTGAAAAGTATTTTTAGTGTGTGAAGCACAGGGGTGGACAGTAGTGCACACACTGATCGTCAGTGGAGTAAGGTTGGCCCGGTGGATACAGCATTTCTGTCTAGATCCAAGGTTTCAGCGTTTCATCCCAGTATGTGAGAATTTATGTTTAGAGGCGACCTCGGTGCCGACTCCTACCCCCTCCATGTTCTTTTGGATGAGAAAACATGTCGACACGAGCACTGGAAGAAAATTGCTGGTGGGAGGGGGGGAACTTGCGTGCATGAAATTCCACTTCATTCTTTGTAAAAACGGAGGCTACTCTGTGTCTGTGATGATGGGGAAAGCTCAAAAGAATAACAAAACAAAGAACATAGTCACTGGTATTGTGTTTTGCCATTATCCATGATGACGATGTTGCGCTCCTTTTATAGTGGGATTATAAAGCGTCACTTATAAATCTCGCTCAAAGATGAACCTTAAAATTCTAGCCATGGAACAAATAAAGAAGGGAAGATTGTGAATAACCGAACAAGAAGGATAACTCTTTCTTTCATGATGCTGGCCACTCGCCACAATTAAGAATTGCACTAAATCACTATAAAAAGTTTGAGCCAGCATTTAATGTTAAACGGATAACTGATCAAAACAACTCCCCACCATTTATTTCCCTTGTTTGAGAGGATTTCCACTGATGACATCACGTACAATCTTCAAATACATGACCTTCCCCATAGTTGACATCACATTTCAGGTCTTTGCAGTCGCCTGTGACCCTATCTTAGCGCCAGGTGGTTTCCCCCAAATAGTCCCATTCCTTTCATTTTAATCTGTCTGCTTGGAACCACCTGGCATGTACCTTGATGGCCATACGAAAGAAAACAGGGAGAATCAACTTTCATACACAATAAAAATTCTAAATCTAATTGCACCAGTATGTAAATACTCGACTTTTTAACCAAGGCCTTGGGGCATTAATTTTTTTAGAGTGAAGACGCTTACAACACCAAACAGCCTAACAGAAATGCCAACACAGAACAATCAGGGAGACATCCCCAAGAAATGGATCCAAGCTTGCCTATATACATAGTACTTGACATATATATACAGCAGCAACAACAGGTAGAAATGAACAAATGCAAACCAACGTTTATTCAAGATTGGCACAGCTTTTTGTTCCATCTTGAATATAGTCGAACACACACAGGTGAAGAGAACATTGCCAGAATTCAGTTAGGAGTGAAGAATGAACTTCAGTCGATCCCGTGTCTTTTAATGGAAATTTTGACTTTGTATTGAACAGGAAGATTGCCTTATGTCCGTAAATTCTTCAAGTGGGGTATAGCAGGGTCATGTAGCAAACTTAAAAGAAAAATTACTATGCCGTCGAACGGAAGAAGAAAACAAATTACAAGGAAAACACGACGCATTTCAACCTCTTTGGTCTCCTGGCCTCGTTTTCATTCCATATCCAATGTTGAGGAGATACGTGATCGTTCATTTTTCGTTTTCAATATCTTGAATGGTGTTTTGTCTTGTCTGCTGAAGAGCGAATAGGTCGAAACACCTTCGTGTTTTGTCTGGTCATTTGTCTCTGTTCGGCGGCATAGTAATTTTTTTTTTACCCCTCCCCCCCCCCCCCCCCCCCCCCCCCCCCCCGTAGTCAAGTCACCTCACTAACTTATCAAGGAACGGCATGTTTAGTTCAGACGTGGTGGGTTTTTTGTTCGTTTGTTTGTTTGTTTTTGTTGTTTTTTTGTTTTTGTTTTTCGTTTTTAGATTTTGGAATTTCATGCAGGAACAGTGTTTCGTGTGGAGAAGTGTTTGTGTGGAAAGAACGTATTTTTGTGATGGGAAGATGTTCAAGTTATTGTGAAGGGAAGGTATTTTAAAGTGGTAAAGATGGGGTTTTTCTTTTCTTTTTTTTTAAGATATGGCGTTTTGTGGGAGAGCAGGGGAGGGCGGAGGTAATTTGTATGAAAGGAAGGCATTTTGAATTGTTGTACAATTTAGTAGTGTTGGGAAAAACGTGCAGGCTAACAATTCCTCCGTCATTACATTAATGATTGGCAAAGGAGGATATTTGAAGTAAGTGAGGCCTTTGTGTGTGTGTGTGCGCGCGCGCGCGCGCGCATGTGTGTGTAAGGGAGATACTTTGTGAGTGTAAGGGAGATACTTTGTGAAGATCAAAAGTGGTTTTGTATGGAGAAGATGTTTATGTGGGGAAGGTATTTTTGTTTAGGGAGGACGCTTTTATTGTTGTTGTTTTGTTTTGTTTTCACTAATATATATAATATAATTATATATATATATATAATATATATATATATATATATATATATATAATGATTTGATTTTGCTTTCGAAAGAATTTTTTTTCAAAATAACACCAGGCTGGCAAGTAAAATTGTGGAGGTATGACAACAAATAAATTAGATTTCTAATCAGACGTTTCAGTAAATATATGAAATACATTCCCATTCTGTTTCCAGTGATGGACTTTTCGGACTGAGTCTTGGGGTGCTGCCCACACGGACTTCAACTCTGGCACTGACGATTTTACACGACCGATCAGCACTGCATACTTTCTTTCTACTCTTACTGGGAATTTCTGTAAATTGTTTTGTGTTTTTCTTCAAAAGGAAATTTATATTGCTTTAGTAAACTTAAAACAGTAGTTTGGGTCATTGTGTGTGTGTGTGTGCGTGTGCGTTTTGTGTGTGTGTGTGTGTGTGTGCGCGCGCGCGCGCGCGCGTGCTTTGTTCAAATCAAAAATCCAAATCTACCGTCAGACTTCTGTTTCTTCAATTCCATAACCATCAGTTTATTGAACGATCAAAATGTGTATCGCCCCCCCCCCCCCCCCCCCCCCCCCCCCTTTCGTTTTTTTTTTTGTTTTTTTTTTTTTTGTACTCCCAGTTCTTATAGAACAAGAGTACTTTACAATGGGAACGAAGAAATGCTGTCTGTCTGTCTGTCCGTGGTCAAAATGTGTTCCACTCGCTCCAGACAATACTGCTGGGCCAAACTTTCTGAAAATCTGTAGGTTTGTTCATTATGGGTCAGGGATGATGCCCGATGTTTTATTTTACCAGAATAGCAGTTACTAACGGCTATAACGGCCCTAAACGGTTTTTCTTCTTTATGGAATCTCTTTATGACGCATGTTTAATTGTGACGTCAAATACATTATGACGCATGTTTGATTGTGACGTTTTTCAGGAAGATACACTGGGAGTACGTTTATAATATGCTTTGCATCTTGTTTTTTCTCTTTTTGTACTACCAGTTCTAATAGAACAGGGAGTAATTTACAATGGGAACAAAGAAATGCTGTCAGTCTGTCTGTCTATCCGTGGTCAAAATGTGTTCCACTCGCTCCAGACAAAATTTCTGGGCCGATCTATCTGAAAATTTGTAGGTATGTTCATTATGGGTCACGGATGATGCCCGATGTTTTATTTTACCAGAATAGCCGCTACTAACGGCTATAATGGCCCAAAACGGTTTTTCTTTATGGAATCTCAGAAAAGTTCCGGGGGGGGGGGGGGGGGGGGGGGGGGGGGGGGGGGCTGAAAACGTCACAATCAAACACGCGTCATAATGTTGAAAAACGTCACAATCAAACATGCGTCATAATGTATTTCGTCACTGAGATATTAGTAAACATGCTCTTGACACGTGCACGCGTATTCAAGACAAACTGGGAGTACGTTTATAGACTATGCTTTGCATCTTGTTTATTTTTGGGCTGTGATATCCTCCATCATGACTTTCCATACAGATCATTCTGTATCTGCTTCACCCTCACATCCAATCCCCACCTAGGAGCTCAGTCCCGTGCAGCTCACAGGAAGTAGCAAGCTATCAGCGTGCGTCGTCATGAAGCCACCCCAGCAGAGAACACCCTGCCCAGCTTGTTGTCGAGTCACTTCAGTAACATTCAGTGCTGCTTGTTCTGATCCAGCCTACAGCAAAATACCACAGGCTAACGTCAGCATGCAGGACAAGAACACTCGAGGCGTCTAATGATCCCTGGCTTTTATTGTTTCTTGGTCAGACACCAGATAGTCTACACTGAACACTTCTCATACACTGAATCCCGTGTCATCCTGTCTCAGCTTACACAGCGCGACACAGGTCAAACAACCAACAATCAGATGCCTGGAATTCCTCCATGCCCCACCGCCATCCCCCACTCAGCCCATACACAGCTAGACCCAGAAAGCTAAAAACTAGAATTAAAACTGTACACACCAGCTCTTCTCTCTTTCATTTCCTACAATCAAAGGTGCACCAGGAACACACACACATACACACACATATGCACGCGCATACACACACATACACACATGCATACACACACACATCATACACACATGCGCTCGCGCACCGCATACACCAACACATACACATGGGCCCGTGCCCACACACCCACGCGTGTACACTCACCACACACACAAAGTTAAAAAAAAAAGGAACAACTAACGTTAGGTAGGTTGCTGCAGGTCAGATATTTGCTAAGTCGTAGTCGCCACAAGACCCTCTCCTTAAATTCTCTCATCTCAGTCATCAATTCCGTTATCAATCAGCTTTATCATGCGCAATGTGGTTTTGAAATTTAGCGGATGTGGTGTAGCGTACATGGACGCAGTGACACCTTGAAACTTGAAACTAAATCTCTTGTTCCTCATACATTCACTCGCTCGTTTCATTGTCAGTATTCAGGCCAGCAAAACTGTATTTTCATATGAATAGACATTTCAAGCATAATGTGAACTTTTGTAGTTTGGTCCTTTGTTTCATCGTACTGGTCGCTATAGCCAGCAAACATGTTTTAGACGGTCCAGGCATGAGACCTGAGCACGGGAAAAATTTTTTTTAAGGGTGCTGTTTTTCCTCATCAATCCAATCAGTGTGCGAGTCGATATACCTTGGTGCAACGAATCCAACGATATGATATACCTTGGTACAACGAATCCAACGATACGTTTTTCAACATGATTTGATACTTTTTTTTTCTTATCAGCAACGGAAGTGTCTGACAGGCACCTAGTGTAACTGTGACAAAGACAATATGGCGGCTCACGCTAAACCGATACTGTTTTATGCTGTGCGTTAAGGCCATTACTGCGTTGTCGTCTGGGAATGAGCAGTCCCACTTCAAGTACCAGCCTTAGGAGTAAGAGGAACTACCCTTCAACATCCGACGGAAGTGACTACAGTTCCAGTGAAGTTAAAGTTACAGATAGGCAGCAAAGCAAAAGACAGAACTTAAGTGTAGAACGGCGGTGCACCATGGAAATCCAGCTTGCCATTGCTATTGAAAATATCAACAAAAGGCTTGATTGCTTAAATGGCGTAGCTACTAAGGAAGACATTGCGTCGACGAAAAGCGAACGAACAACTCTGACGAGGACATTTACAGACAACATAGAGACAACTGAAGGTGGAGAAAGCCTGAACATTTTTCAAAAGGGTTCAGGAGCCAGCGTTAAGACTTGATTATTGTGACTGGCACTGCCTCTGCCTGATCTTCGTGCCAGCCTGATCCTGCCTCTAAGACACTTCAAGACAGCCAGTAGTTGTAAACAAACCTGTCTACCAGCCCTGAATATAGTGCAATCCACTCCAAATGTGGTGTACTTCACAAAAAAAACTGGATGGCCAAGTTTAGCTATGGTATTTATAAATTTATACCACAGTCAAGTCTGTTCACTTCTACTGGCTACCGAAGAAAAATCTAACACTGACGCAGTTTCCACATGATCTTGTTCATCACTTTCACTACTACTGTCACTTTCTTGAAGCGAAAAAGACTCATCAGAATCACTGTCTGCATGCTCGTCAAAATCTAGCAGACAGAAAAACTTTCGACATAAAAGTGCTTTCGATCCATTTTGTATTTCAAAACCGCATAAAAACTTGCTTTTTCAAACTTCACAATCGGAAACAGTACTAACCATCCATAATAAGGGAAGTTACTCTTCTTCTTCTTCTGCGTATGCAGGCCGATACTCCTGCGGACACTCCCTATATGGACAGGCAAGTATTAATCCCATCTACCCAACAAAGGGAGTGGAGTTTTGTGTGTATGACCGTTTTTTATCCCGCCATTAAGGCAGCCATACTCTCATCTTCGGGGAAGGTGCGTGCTATGTGTAACGTGTCATCCATACCAACGGCCAAACTGGCCTTCTCTTCCGAAAGTTGGTGATGGGATTTTACGTGTGTGCAAGATGTTATGCGTGCGTTCACACACGGAACCTCGGTTTATAGTCTCATTCGAAGGACCGGAAAGTTACTCAATTGCCAAAGTGCAGCCTACGCTTAATAAGTAAAATGAGTTTTTCATACCTTAAACGACTGCTGCGGTAGTAGTTTGTCCATGTGCGTTGCTGGCTGACTACAAGTATCGTGTAGTACGTCACGGATGTGTTAAGACCTCCTAGGTAGGCTCCTGGGTCAAAGGCCTCAGGAGTTCAGGGGTCAAACGTCCTGAAACTCCCCCCCCCCCCCCCCCCCCCCCCCCCCCCCCGACATGCAAACTGTTGTGAGTTCAACAGCACAATTAGGATTTTGCACTAAAACACTATAATCCATGCAAGTCTTTTGTGGCCTATCATAAATTTGAGCCAGCATTTAATGTTGAACTGATAACTGATCAAAAGAACAACTCCCCACTAATTATTTCCCTTGTCTGGGGGGATCTTCACCGATGAAATCACAATCTTCAAATACATGACCTTCCCTTTGAATGACACATATTTCAGGCCTTTGCACTGATCTGTGACCCTATCTTTATGCCAGCTTCAAGTGTCCAAAATAGTCCCACTGCTTTGATTGTAATCTGTCTGCTTGGAACCACCTGGTTGGTACCTTGATGGCCATACGTAAGAAAACAAGAAGAATCAACTCTCAGACACAATACACATTCTCAAAACAATCTAACTGTGCCAGTCTATAAATAATTGACTCCTTCAACAAAACCTTGGCACATTAAATTTTGGTGTGCAGCCTTCTGATGCAGTGATAATCACACGTTTGACTTTCTGAAAGAAGACGCACAATGGACACAAGCATGGTGCCACATGGTCAAATGAAAAAAAAAGAGTTACTTGTTGGAGTTTGGACCAAAACCGTCCTTCCAGGTTACCTCGTTACATCGGGTGGTGTGGTGGCGGCAGTCTTGTTATGAATGATCTTGTATGCTGTCTGGAATTATAGTTTAATTCGTCACAGAAGTCTTCTTTTTTTTTTTTTTTTTTTTTTTTTTACATTGGCTTATTTGCCTAAGTATGGTTAAACTGAGGTTTGAGAAGAAAAAAGAAAAGAGAAAGAAAAAAAAAGAAATACCTGCTGCTTGTGCTCAACTCCTACCCAATGAAAATTTCAATGACACTTCCAGTCCTGATGATGGTGTCAATCAATATGAACTGCATCATAAAGGCACCATGCAAAGCACAGTACACTCTGCAAAACCTGTCTCAGAGGAAATGGTAACTAGAAAAAATAAGCGATGCCCGCACAATCATACACAACAGTGCATCCTCACCCCCACTGACACTTTGCAAATAAAAAATGAATGACATATTTCAGAATCGCTGGTCTGCCAGGTTTTGTACTTTCTGCCATTGTTCCGCTACTCCTTTTATTTATTCTTTTTTTTTTTGGTGGTGAAAAAACGCCAAGTTGTGAAAATAAATTTTGACAACTGTTCAACAACAGGTAAGTTTTGCTGTTATGATCTTTCATAGGAACACATACACACACATTGTGAAAAAGAAACTCCATCACCTTACAGAAAACGCGCATAATGAAAGAAAAATTAATATAGATAACTATCCTTTGCAACAAACAGCTCTCAAAACACATTTGTATCTGTTCTATGCAGTAACACATGTGCGCACACATGCACATGCACATGCACACACACACACACACACACACACACACACTTGCATACACACATGCATGCACACATAAACACACACACACATAAACATGCACACACACACACACAGAGTAACAGCATACAAGTAATTCCACAGTGCCAGAGCATTCAAATAAATGAAAAGTCGCCCCCCCCCCCCCCACTCCACCCCACCACCCCGCGCACACCCCTCTCCCCAACTACCATCCCCTCTTTCCATGTGCCCACCCTCATTCACCCCCACCCCAACGTGAACAAAAGAAAACCGAAATGTGTAAGTACTTGACTCAGAACAGAACTAAAATTGAAAACATTTGAAGGTGTCTGTCTCCATTTCCTTAAAATGTTATTTTTCTGGTAAAATCCGATCTTTTTGTTCCCCCCCCCCCCCCCCCCCCCCCCACCAAAATAAGAACCAGCAGATAAATTTTGCTGCTGCTCTTGTTTTTCATAATGATACGATTTCCAAGACTTTCCGACTTAAAAAAAAAAAAAATGTTCACTTCTTCTTTCTCTCTGATTTTAAACTAAAACACAGACATCCCATCGGTCACCTCTTTCAATAGCCATGAAAATTAATGACCGGGTTAGCATCGGAACATGAAAATAAATCTTCAATATGTCAAAAGGGTTAAGTGGCCATGTGGTGATGGAGAAAAAAAAAGTTTAATGTCGGTCATGTACGAACACTCATTCTCTCCAATTATGCCTCGTCATGCATGTACATTATTAGTACACAACAAAGCGGTGAGAACAGAACCTGAATAAAAAATATATATACATTGACAAGCATACTTCTTCATGGAATGGCAACGCTGAACACTCAATAAAACACACACACACACACACATATATATATATATGTACTGCACATAAAATAAGTAACATGGCATTTGTGATTTTGTTTCTCTTTCCCACAAGTTAAGAACAAGTTATCACATCTGATAATTACGTGTCATAAATTTAGTAGTCATGATTAACGTTCACAGACACACACAGCCCTTTGCATCCTTGCCAAGCTGACACACTGGGATCTATCGCACCAAGTCTGCAGTGTCATCTTTGAATTGTCTGAAATAGGGGGAAGAAAAGGGCACACATACAAAAACTGCAGCATTCGCATTCACAGGATGCAGCTCATCCCCACATTACGCACACCAAGTGGTATTAAAAATGTGGTTTTTACTATTGCCCCCTCCCTTTTTTTTTGTTTTTTGCTGATTGAAAGTTGAAATTGCACCACTAATCTCTTTGACATATGCTCTTCTTATGCTTTCTATTTCTCCGATTTTCAATTATAAAAACGGATTCTCCTCTCTCTCTCTCCTCTCTCGGATTTCAGAACCATCAAAAAATCAATGTCTTTCTCTCTCTCACTATCCTCCTCAAGTTTTATCATTCTCCAATCTCTTAACTTGTCCTTCTGACTTTCGTTTGCTTTTTTTTTGTTGTTGTTGTTTTTTTTTTTTGTTTTTTTTTCATTTGATGCAAACAAATACGACAAAACCATCAAACCATCAATTTCATTAACTCCGCCAGTAATGGATGATTAACGGTGCAGAAATTCTTGGGATCAGACCTCTAAAGTTAAAAACAAATGACTAGTAGAAAAAGGCTGTTCTCACTGAGAATTCCACATCTGGTCCCCAATCAGACCACGCTAGAAGCTGTCTTTGTACAGCGTATACTATCACATCTTACACTGCTTGGTAATCATTATATTACAAAGGAACTCAACTCCCTTGTCTCTGCCCTGGCCATTCTACAGTAGTCTACTGAGAACACCGTCATCCAGTGGATACCCTCATACTGAGACATTCTTGGCAATGAGGAAGCTGACCAACTGGCAAATGAAGGAGGACAGCATCCCCAAACTGGAGCAAGAAGTCTCCTTTGAAGAAGGCAAAAGCATTATCAAGGACAAGCAGAAATAAGATGGCTTGAGCAGCACCTGGACTTCAACAAGACGGATGCATATTACCTGCTGCCCAGACCACACCAAGTGAGCATTGTGAGACTGAGGGCAGGGCACTCCAGACAACACCACATGTTCACCAAATTCTACATCGGCAAGTCTTCAGGGTGCCCATGCAATACAGCCCCGATGACTGGAACACTTCCTGCAGGACTGTTCCACACATCAAAAGCTAAGAGCTGAGACCTGGCCTGCTGACACATCGACAAGGGAGAAGCTCTATGGATCTCTGGAGGGCCTCCATCGTACAGCAGCCTTCATCAGTGCCTCTGGGGTTCCTGTCCGAGTGTACGAAGAAGAGGAAGATCATATGACTGCATAGTTACAACAGGTTTCTCTGAGTGAAATTCCTGACTGCTCACCAGGGGAAGAGCATAATATTAAAGCACAACACTGGTGCACTGTTCAAATTTGTTTTCCTTTGTTTTTCTGCCTGTGCATATATTTTATTCACCAATCAAAGAGGGACTTTTCAAGCAAATTTTTCCTCAAGGAGCAATTCCCTTTGCTGTCCCCTTTTTTTATCACATGTGGTAGACGCTCACTGCACATATCGTCTTGGTTTACTATCTCATCCAAAAGACTGTGACCTCCACGCAGACCTCCACTTATGGGAAAACAGGAGAGAGAAAAAAAAGCAGCAACAGTGAAATACACATTAAACATCCAGTGTGTAGTTTTTTGATACGTGAATCCACTCCTATATACTTGTAAGCATTTGCTTCAATTTTTGCATCTAAAGTTCGTGTTGGTTTTTAAAGAGCTGAATTATTTTTTTTTGTTTCTTTTTTTGTTTTAATCTACATAGTTTCAAACATTTTTTAGATTTTCTTTTTGTTTACTTTGTAAGACCTGCTTGTTTGTGGTTTGGAATAAATTAATCTGGTCTCCATTTTTTGCTGATGATAACCGTAGTTTTTTCTGCCTTGTATAGGGTTGACTTTTTTTATACACCTATTCATGAAATATTCTTTACAGTTTATTCTTCGATTAAAAAAAATCTTTGTAAAAGCAGCTAACATTATTCCTGTACTCCTCAATGTGTGTTAAACATTTTCTGCAGATGTTATCAGCTCAAAGTTTTTCAAAATAAAATACTCAAAATTAACATACTACATGGGAAAAACGGTGAAAAACATCTGAAGTGACCTCGACATACTCAAAAACAGAGAGAAACGGAACTAAAAAGCCAGTCACAAACATGGAAGTAACTTTTGTTACCACACTCAAACGTTTGTACTCGGTGAAAACAGAACTCTTGCAAAACTGCCTCAACAGGAAGAAGACTGAAACTGGCCAAGTTTCACACTGGTAGCGATGAACACAAACCCATGCTGCCCAGTGAACAAAAGCAATGGACTAAAATGCACTCTTAGAGATACGTCATAACCACACTTACCAACACCTGCATGAAATCATGTTATCATTCTCTCACAGTCGTGTTTGATTTTTTCTTTCATGGAAAAATAACAAGTAAAACGATGATCAATATCTCCTTTTTTTCTTTTTTTCTAAATGCAGACTTGGATAGTCATCAATGTTGACACATAACATGTATAGCAATTATGAAACCCCATTCAAACACAGACAGGGGCAAGGCATTTAAGAGCCAGGCAAGGCTTATAAAATCACCACATGTTCCAGCTGTGGTCCACCCCCCACTATCACACTGTCAAAATCACAGAGTCTATGTACACTGCAAAGAACAGTATGAAATAGAACACACTGAGCTGTGTCCCTCTCATAATCAAAACTTCCAGACCAGCAACTCCAGAAAAGAGACACAGCATTAAGTGTGTACTGATGTATACATGCTTCTGTGGATACATGTTTTCAGCTCTGTTGTCATGCTGGAAACAAACAACACACACTGTACAAGAAGTAAGCCTCCGGACATTATGTACTGGAATTAAAAGAAGACAAAAAAAAAGCTCTCATAAAAAAGATTGCAAAGGTGGAGGACTCCAATGGCCTTGTCCTTCACAAAAAGCATCACCGCCCAAATAGCACGTAATTTACTGAGTTTACCCTTGACACCATGAAAGAGATCTGTCTGGCCAGGCCAAGCACAGCACCAGCCCGGCCTACATCGGCACAAACATAGCGCATGTTGCAAAAAAAAAAAAAACACTCACACACACACACATGGTGCATACAATTGCCTTCACATCTGTACACAGCAGTCTCCATCGTTCAACACCTACCGTTCAAAAAAACACAGAAAATAAAAAAAAGAAAAGTCTTTAACAGTTTCAAACTGTACGACAGTAGGAAAAAAAGAAAAGACTCAAGCACTATTCACAACTGCTTGTTGAACTTCCAAGGGCACTTGTCTTTTGACCTGAAAAACAAACAAACAAACAAAATAATAAATATGGCACAAAGGGGTCCAGATTTAACAAGCAATACATAACATAGGAACCAGTATAAGGAACAGTCTACATCTACCAACACAAGGTTGACTCCTATCTCACAGACACCAACATGCTCATGAAGACTGTTGCTGGTGGAATAATCTGGTAAAAACCTCCAACGGGCAATGCTCATTCATGACACCTTGGTGACTACGCCATGTTTGTTATCAGCAGGGAGGCTTGGTAGCTGGTGAGCTCCGTATGTTGGATCAGAACAGGCACCACTGAATGTGAACAGAGTCAGTTTCAAAGTGAGGTGACTGCAGGCAGAAACTGAAACAAATTACTATTCCACTGAACAAAAGAGACAAACAAATCACAATACAAAACACGCACGTTTCGACCTCTTTTGTCTTCTTCAGGCCAGACATACAACGAGCAATCACTGATAATTTTTTTGCACCCAATTTGAGGAGATAAGTGACTGCTCATTCTTCATTTCCGTTGTCTTCCATGTTGTTTGTGTTGCCTGAAGAAGACCAAGGAGGTCGAAACATGTGTTTTGTCTCATAGTCATTTTTTTCTTTGAAGTTTATGCACAAAGTACAATTCCACCACAGTGCAGTGTCTCTCTGATGCTTTGCCTCATGATAACTTGAAACTGATTGCTCCTTGTGGATTACCAGGGAGTGCCAGGTCTGTGGTGTGACACACAGAAATGTGGCTGTGATCAAGGAGTGCCAGGTCTGTGGTGTGACACACAGAAATGTGGCTGTGATCAGGGAGTGCCAGGTCTGTGGTGTGACACACACGAAATGTGGCTGTGATCAGGGAGTGCCAGGTCTGTGGTGTGACACACAGAAATGTGGCTGTGATCAGGGAGCGCCAGGTCTGTGGTGTGACACACAGAAATGTGGCTGTGATCAGGGAGCGCCAGGTCTGTGGTGTGACACACAGAAATGTGGCTGTGATCAGGGAGCGCCAGGTCTGTGGTGTGACACACAGAAATGTGGCTGTGATCAGGGAGCGCCAGGTCTGTGGTGTGACACACAGAAATGTGGCTGTGATCAGGAAGCGCCAGGTCTGTGGTGTGACACACAGAAATGTGGCTGTGATCAGGGAGTGCCAGGTCTGTGGTGTGACACACAGAAATGTGGCTGTGATCAGGGAGCTGAAATGAGCTGTATGGGAATAACGCCACTGAAAGGCTCATCAGAACACGAACACCACACACACACACACACACACACACACACATACACACGAACACCACACTCACACACACCACACACACACACACACACTCACACACACACACACACACACACACACACACTCACACACACTCACACACACACACACACACACACACACACACACACACACACACACACTCACACACACACACACACACACACACACACACACACACAAAGGTGCAAGGAAACCAGAACAGCTTTGAATAAACAAAGATGGATGCCATTACAAAGAACGCATATTCACGAAAGCATCAAGACTGATACTAATTAACAAAAATGACACGTTTTAACCAATAACAACTGGACAGCAAAGAAACCAACAACAACAACAAAAAAAACACACACACACATACACACACAAAAACGGACATAATGAATGAATGAAAACACACAAACAGGATTAAAGAACACTTCGCCGAATGAATGACTGAGATGTGATGAACAGGATTTCTTGGTGTACTGTTCTCATCAAGAGGCAAAGCTGATTTATGAAGTGTAAACAACATAATGTCCTCCATGTGCTGTGCACCTGCGTAAGCTCGGGGCACATGGACAAGCTGACAGACAACTGCCTTCCGGAGGGAAGTTTCCTGATTTGCTCTGTCTGCCTCTTGTGCTAGGCGAACAGATACTGCAGGAAGTAGACATGTTTCAACCTATTTGGTCTTCTTCAGGCAAGACAAACAACATTCAAGACAACGAAAACGAAGAACGAACAAATCAAATTGGATGCAAAATGGATGTACATTCTGTGCCCAATTTGAGTAGCTTAAGTAATTTGGTTGCATCCAATCAATATTTCTAGGAGATAATTGATTGTTTGGCCTTTGTTGTTTCTCTTGCCTGAAGAAGACCAAAGAAGTCGAAACGGTTGTGTTTTTGTCTTGTAATTTTTTTGTCTCTTTCGTTCAGCGAAATAGTAGTTTTTCCTTTAAGTTTGTTAAGAACTGAGTGAGTTACAAATGAGGGTGTGTGTATATGTGTGTGTGTGTTGTGTGTGTGTGTGTGTGTGTGTGTGTGTGTGTGTCTTTGTGGCCCTACAGCTTTTCCTGTTATAGAAAAGTTGCAGGACTGGTCCATGAAATTTGTAGATCCTGTGTGGTTGTGGAGTAGATAGGTTTAATGACTGAATTTATGGCACGAAGGACATCTCGTAAAGGCTTTACCTGCTGGAGAGAAAACCAATGCCTTACACATAAAACAACTCTCACCTCAGCCATGCTGACATCACCAGCAGCAGCGGCAGCAGCAGTGGAGGTCGAGGTCACAGGTCGGCGTTCATACTTTCTCCTGTGCATGCCGTCTATCTCTGTGAGGTACCAGACCCCAGGAAACAAGTGTTCCACTGTTCCTACAGGTTTGTACGGCGCTGAAATCATCAGTCAGCCACACAGTCAAGAAACGCCTGATACAACTGTGAAAGTACACAACAGGGGTGCAAAAAATCACCTTTTTTTAAAAAGCAAACAAACGAAAAGATGTCACTTATAAATGAACACCAACAAAATGTTTTGAGCCTTCTTGATGTGGCTGTATGCTGGGATTGAACTTGTCTCTCCTAGGTGATAAGAATGTGTATCATGGTGCCCCAATAACCAGAACAGTACACAGCCCTCAGAGGAGACTGTATGGGGGTAGGAGAGAGGGGGGTTAGGTTGTAATGGAACGGAAACTGAAAAACTGACAAAGAAAATGAACCCTGACAGCCCACATAGGTAGCAGTGTCTGTATTATCAAAGACCTGAGTACCTACCACATACAAAAGTTTTCAGGTTTCAGTTTCAGTCATTATCGCCAAGCCCTCCAGGTGGAGATTTGTCAGGGCTGTCAGATTAGCGCACACCAGCAGACTCTATCACAGACCTGATTACTTGGTTGTGTGTGTGTGTGTGTGTCTGTGTGTGTGTGTGCTCAGGCGTATGTACGTGTATGATAGCCTGCATGTGCCTGAGAGTGTATGAGTTTGTGCATGCATGCATGTGTGTGTGTGTGCTGTGTGCATGCCTGTGTGAGAGTGCTTGAGTGTGTTTGTCAGGGGTGCAGTGGACAAGGCGGTGGTGCATTTCCAAAGTGGTAGTGGGATCAGTGTTGTTTGTTTGGAGGCCAGACCGGTCTGGGAGGTTTACCCTGTGCTTGTTCTGTAGTCTCAATAATTTGTCTTCCTTGATTTGATTGCAACGGCTGTGAATGAGTTGGTTGTGTGCATGGATGAGCTGTCTGAGACTCGAGGCAATGGCTATGGGCATGATGATTGTGGTTTGTTGTTTAAAATGTTAGAGAAGACAGGACTGAGATCCCAAGGATGAGCGGAGTACTTTAACATGCGCAAGCATGAGTTTGTGGCTGGTTTGGAAAAGAATCTTTGTAGTGATAGTGGTAAGAGTGGGACTGTGGAGCTTGGATGGAGTGTGGGAAATGAGAAGCCACGAGGGATGATATGCTGACTGAGGCATTGTTTGAGAAAGTTTGAGACGAGATGCTCACTTTGGTTTTTTGAAACTGTGTTTTAGGATATCCTAGTGCGAATGGTTGGATGACAGATGGCATAAAGTGAATGGACTGGCAAAAGCTGGTATGGGTGTGAGAGAAGAACTGGGTAGCTGGCATTTTGTTGTGGTTGTAGCTGACATTGTTAATGTGGTTACACATATGAGACTATGTGTCTGAAACAGGACGAGGGGCTAAGAGAAGAGGAATGCCAAACTACAATCACATGCACACTCTTAACACTGATAACATGAAGCGAAATACAAAACAATGAAAAAGTAACAGTCCGTCTGAATCAAAGTTGGTTTCAAAGTGAGGCAACTGCAGGCAGAAAATGTAACAGGATTAAAAAAAAAAAAAAGTTTGCCACCAAACAAAATAATATAAAAAAAAAAAATGGCAGAACAAACCCCATGCATTCAAACCTCTTTGTTCTTCTTCGAACGATCAGTTGAAGTTTATCTTCAACTGCGTTAGAGGGAAAGGGTTAATTTCTCATCATTAATATGGGACGGTGGAGTGAGGGAAGGTTGGCAAAAACACTTTGTTCACCTCAGAAGTGCACTGGTTTTGGTCTAAGTTCTGTCTGCACAACGTGTGGATTGGCTCATTTTTCAGCATCTGTTCTCACGGCACAGGAGGCTGAACAGAGATTCAACTGTTGCTCTGGCACACAGGAGTTCGAAAGGGCAATAACTTTCTGGCATGCAAAGGGTTATAATATTGATGACCCCCAAGAAAGCAATGCTCTGACAGCAGAGTAAATTCTCTATATAAAAAAAATAAGTAAATGAGACGATCACAGCACTTGCACTTTTTTTTTTTTGTTGCTGTCCCATCTTCTGTGCCACCTCAGTGGCACTGCACCCATGCTGCTCATTCCGACCTCCCGTCTACAGCCACAGCCCGGCCCAGCCCGCAGCAATTCTGAGACAGGCAATCCACAGGGAGCGGTCAATGTCAACTTGTTAAGAGGCACCCCACTGGAGGAGACACTGCACCACTGCCAGTCACTTTGGTGGTGTTCAGTGGCGCCTGTTCTGATTCAAACCATGCAGGACACCACCTACGAAACCCCCTACTGATGACAATAATCACTTAGTCATGAAGCCAGCGTGAGTGAGCTCTCCCTCCAGAGGGTGCCACCACGTCCATCCAATGATTACCCCCATGAACTTGCCCATACAGTGACCCCGACGGAATCAAACCAAGGCCATAGATGTGGAGAGGACATCAAAACTGAGATCATCGTGAGAGTGGAGCATGAAGACCCACAGAATTTCAGACTTTATTTTTTTTAATGCTGATCGATGAGAATGAGGATAATTAACATGATGCTATGGATTTCCATTCTGGTCTAAGACTGCATGACAGGGCTGTATTCCATGCTTACTTTCATAACATACGCTTACTTTCATAATATATCCTGTGTCAACCAGGCCCGAGAGATGCAGACGCCTGCAGTGTTGGTCAGGAAATTTGAGCAACACCCTCAGAGGAGCATCTATTTGGTGGATGAAACTCGACTGTGTTCTCCCAGTCTCCCCAATTAAGCCCATAGCAGACTCAACTCTGGGCAGGAGCCAGTTGGGGCAGAAAAATCCCACATGGCTCTGATGGGAATCAAACCCACAATCTCCCTGCCGGGAATCCACAACACTAACCTTTCCCTTCCTCCTCCCCCTTGTCCCTAAAGTGAAGAAAACGCAAGCCTTCACCATGTTCCTGGCCTATAGAAAAGCTTCCACAATAATTTTCTGCTCTTAGTACCATGTAAGCTGGAAGCCATTACAATGTCATCTAAACGCTTTTCTCACTACTGATGGTAATGCATTGAACTCTTACAGTACAGGGTGAAAACTGTATATTTACCAGGACTGATATAATTTGTGAAAGCATCTGCATCTGTCTGAGCCTGTGGCAAACACTTCGTCTGCAAATGTCAACCCAAATTGCATTCACATTAATTTGTTCAACCAAATTCTTTGATATGTGTTTTTGTTGTGGGGCAAAAAAAAAAATGGGACCCTGAACTGTACACTTTTAACCTAAATATGTGCCAATACTAAAGTGGAGTGTGGACAAATCGACAAACAGTGAACAGCTTTACCCACCTAAATGGTGCGTTTCTTCCCTGAGCTTCATGCACTTGTCGAAGTCCTGGGGTGCCACTTTCACCCGGCTGTCCAGCCGCGCCTGCAGATCACAGAGGCTGCCGACCAACCGCTCCAGAGGAGAGTCAGGTGAACGGTCCTCTGTGACCCGTAGGGAGAACATGGAGGCAGCCAGGCCAGAGCCGTAGGAGAACATCACGATTCTCTTGCCTCGGAGACTTTCAACCGTGTTGCTGAAAAGTGTCAAGAGTCAGATTCTTCATTAGGATTTCTGGCTTCCCTCCAGTTTATGTAGACATACACTGGAGAAAGAAATGTGCGAAATAACTGAAAGAGTAGTGTATTTGAATTTTAGAAATAGGACTCAAAGTGGTCGTTTTAAAACCTTTGTTTCTGGACCAAGGCATATTGTGAGTTTATTACACAGAATGAGGCTCGATGCTTGGAAAACAAAATATTCTAAGAATATTCAGCGTGTGTGTGGTGGTTTTATTTCCATTCCACACATTCTTTTTAACTGTGAGATTCTGAATATGTTATATTTTGACAAGCAGTGCATTTTAAACACTAGATTATCTGCTAATTCTGTATTATACAATCAATTCCTTAAAGTGAATGGCATTGCTCGATGAATATTGAATTGTCCTGTAGGCCTTTTACTATAATTTGGTTTTAAATTTTGTGATTCTTTAATACTGTAATGTAGTATACTTGTATGTGTATAGGTAGGAATGTGTGTGTGTGTGTGTGTGTGGTGTGAGTGTGAGTGTGTGTGTGTGTGTGTGTGTGTGTGTGTGTGAGTGTGTGCGTGTGCGTGCGCGCACGCGAGCGTGTATCTTAGCTTTTAATTTCATTTCAATTTATTTCTTTATCTAATTTTTTTCCCATGTAATATCACCAATTATGGTGAAACACCTTAAATAAAAGATTCATTCATTCTTGTAGACATACACACATTCATTCGCCCCACACACACATGCACACACATGCACGCGCACACACACGCATACATGCACACACACATGCATGCACACTCACATACCACATCACACACACACTACACTCAGACATGAGACATGAGAAAAAATTTCAGATGGTCCAGAAGCCCATGCTGGATCCTCAGGTTGGGACCTGGGTCTATGGCATCAAAGGGTCCGGATTTGTTGGCGGCACTTTTTTTTCACCAGACTTGCTGCTAACTATTGTGAGTTTAACGGTGTGCTAAAGCCATCCTACACCACAGTCCTTGACACCTGCAGTCTTGTCAGTGCTTCTTGGCAATATTTTTTTTTCCATAGCCCTTAAAACATTTGGAGCCCAGCATTTCTTTTTTTCAAGTCTGAAGGTGCTGTCAGAATTGTTGACAAACAAAACTGGAATTAATCACTTGACTGAATTGTGAACCAGAAACCTGAAGTTGTTCCACTTATGTATCCCCCCAAATATCCTCTGCAAGATTTATGCAAATTTCAAGAATGGTGGCCCTGGAGACTTTCCAAAAGCCTGAATTCAGAACAAAACCTGAAACCTGATGTCCGTGCACTGCAGAAAGATTCGCACATACACACGCTTATGATAGGAAGCATGCGCACATTCATGCGCTCGTTCTTTCACCCCAAAGCTCACACATGCACGCACAAACACACTCGATGCACACATGTTACAGAACACACAACCCTCACACTCCAGAAATCAATCCAATACACAGCTGAAAAGGCATGTAGGAAAATGAAGACCTCTATCGATGTTGAACAGAACCAGATCCACTCTGCTGGAACCACACAATTTTTTCTTTTTTTTTTTGCTGTCCCATCTTCTGCATGACAGGGCTGTCCTCTACGCTTACTTTCATAATATATCCCGGCGTCAACCAGGCCTGAGAAATACAGACACCTGCAGTGTTGGTCAGGACATTTGAGCAACGCTATCAGAGACATCCATTTAGTGGATGAAACTGAACTGCGTTGTCTCAGTCTTTCCAACTGAGCCCCTAGTAAACTCAATTCTGGGTAAGAGCCAGTCGAGGCAGAAAAATCCTGCATGGCTCTGATGGGAATCGAACCCACAACCTCCCAGCCGGAAGTCGGCAACACTAACCACTCCCCAACGGCGGACCCAGAGTTAACTTTTGCTATGGGCTCTCTAATGCAAAGAACAGAACCACATAAAGGAAAAAAAGGATAAAAACAAAAAAAGGAAAAAAACAAAAAAAGGAAAAAACAAAAAAGGAAAAAAAGGAAAAAAAAAAAAAAAAAGAACCACATAAAGGAGTTTCATCCACTGCAGGAATGCGTTTCTGACAGTGTTGCTCCTGTAGCCTGCTGATGTCGGGGTCATAGCAGGATGCCAGGGTGTGGCTGTGGTCAGGGAGCTACAATGAGCAGCTTGGGAATGATGCCACTGAATCCGTACAGAAAATGAGATATGGGGGGAAAAAATTCCTCAGTGAGCAGAGCTGCCAACCTTTGAAGAGACTTGAGAGGAACATTTTTGAAAATTTGAGAGGAATTTCAGACAGTTGAGAGGAATACACATGCTATCATATCCAAAACAAAGCAATGACATTCCAGACACTTCCTTTTCTTTTCTTTTGTCAAGAGCTTTCATGGATCAGTCTCAGCCAAAATATTATTGCTTTTACAATTTTGAGGCACACTGTCTCTAAACTTCATTAATGACTTGGGTCATATTTGCACATCAGGATCATCAGTGCCTCTGTAGCGTCTTGACTCTAGGAGAGACAGAAATCTTACTGACAAGGCTGAACACTTTCACTGGCCAAATTGCTGACTGGGATCAGCAGCACTCCCATCATGACAGCAGAAAGCAACCTGAATCTGCACTTCTGATTTCTTTTTCTTCTTTTCTGCCTCAGGGTTAAGCTATCTAGCAGGTCGTTTCAACATGATGGCTGCAAAGGACTCTGAACCACAAACAGCTCTTCGGCTATACGAACAGCAGATATGCAAACTCTGTGAATAAATGATTTTTTTTTTTTTTTTTTTGAGAGTAGAATGTTATTACCTCGAGCAGAAAATGGAACAACTTGCATTTGACCCTGATAATTTCCACCAAAAGTGGAATGGTTGGGCAGCTCTGAGTGAAGGACTAGAACAATGCAATCTCACCCCCCAAAACCAAACAACCCCCGCCTCCTCCCTGCCCCCCCCCCCCCCTCCCCCATATCACCTACTCGGCAATGTAGGAAGCCAGCCCCCCATACAGGGATGGCGTGTACATGTTGCCCACTTGCACAGCCAGTCGGGTGGATGGTTTTGTTTTGGCCTCGAACAGAGACTTGCTGGCCCCCACAAATGCCTGCTCGATATTGCGGTCAAAGTATGTGCCTTCCAGCTTGACATCTCTGCAACATTCATGACAACAATCAACAATTAAATTTGGCTCTTTTTTCTTGTGTGTGTGTAAGTCACATGACAGGAGAAAAGAAAGAGCTCACGCCGTCACCTTTTTTGATATTACATTTAACAGCGGATGCCATCAACATTTCTAATATTGTTTCTTATTTGCAACATAAGACTATACTGCACTTAAAGAGAGTTGCTAAGTAACTGTAAGTTTTAAAGCACATCACCGACATTTTTCAAGACTCTTGTTCCTTGTTTCACTGACAACATAATTGAATTTCTCTGCTACTAGACAAAGGGGGAGACCACTGTTGCCTTTTGGTTTGAGGTAGGTCAAGGTGTCGTTTTCATCCATCTGCACACACATCACCATGGACAGATTTCTGCAACATGTTTCAATATACAGTTGGCTCCAGCATTTCTTTGCTGGCTAAGTTTTTCTCCCCCCATCCTCCCCCTCCCCCCCCCCCTCCCTCCTGCTTTTAACATATCCGTGACTGACTACATGTATACTCGTAGTCAGCCACCAACACACACAAACTACAAGCATACTTGCAGCACTCATTTAAGGAACAAAACTTGTGTTTGCGTCAACTGTTGGCACTTCTGGTGGCAATTGAGTTGCTTCCCTTGTTATGGTTAATGCTGTTTGGGAATGTGAAGTTTGAAAACACGAGTTTTTTGTGCAATTTTGGAATAAAAATAGATCGAAAATGCCTGATGTCGAGAGAAGAAATTCTTCACCTGCTAGATCTGGGCATAATTAACTACATTTTCGGCTAATTCATAGTTTGAACACACTGGTGGGCCATTCTTTATTTACTTACAGTACTACAGATTCATTTTCTGCAAAGCGTAAAAGGAAAGTAACAAAATTACAAAATATCCTCAAAACCTTATAGTTATTCCCTTTTTCCAAGATGGTGGCCAAAATCCGATGAGGCAATCAAGTTATAAATAGCACAGCTAAGCTTGACACCCATTTTGCATTAAGTACACCACATTCTGTGTTGATTGCACTTTATGTACGGTTGCTAGACAGGTTTGTTTACATCGACTCTTTTCTGGAAGTTTCTTGGACACAGGCTCAGGCTGGCAGGAAGATCAGATAGAGGCAATGCCAGTATCCATAGTGTTCAGAAAGAATCCTGTCAGTGGTGCAATATTTCTGCCTATCCTTCCTCCTGTTTTGATACCTGAGAAGACTGCTCATTAATAATAAGGTTTAGTGCACACTGCGCCTTTCTTAAATTTAACCACAATTGTAAAAATGTCATGCAGTCAGTCAGACAGTTGTTCAGCCTTCGATACTATAACGTCTTCTCATAACGGAGCAAAACGACAGCACAGGTATCAACACCCAATGCTAGAACCCCTATGCACGCAAACAGCTGTAAATTAAAGGAGTTCTTTTTTTCTAATGGCTTTCCTGTTAATCTAGAATAATAATCATTAAGTGTTTAAAAAAATAAAAGGGTTGTCTCAATGACAATGACACATCGCTAACATGGCCCTAACATGTCTACATGATAGAACAGGCTTAATATTTTCAACATCACGATTGTTATTATTCTGCTGATGCTGACAGTGAACATGCTACATGATCATCTTCATCACTTTCACTACTGCTGTCACTTTCTTGAGGCAAAAAAGACTCTTCAGAACCCTTGTTGGCATTATCTAGCAGATGAAAATTTCTTCTCTTGACAGGGCGTTTTCAATTCATTTTTCTTTCAAAATTGCACGCACAAAAATCGCATGTTTAAACTTCACATTCTCAAACAGAGCTAACCGTGACAAGGGAAGTAACTCAATTATCATCAAAAGTGCCCATGGTTGAAGCAAACAGGAGCTTTGTACCTTAAACAACTGCTACGATTATACTCGTAGTTGGTTCATGTGCGTTGCTAGTTGACTACAAGTATACACGTAGTCAGTCACGGATGTGTTAAAGATGGTCAGATATTAACAATAACACCGTTCACGCTTTCATCACACAAAATAAAACGCCCTGGCAGAGACCCCAGGCCTGACCTGAAGGCTTCCAGGCCGGTGTAGCGTCCCTTGAAGTCTGGGTTTGCATCGGCCAGGAAGTCGTTGAGCATGAGGCGAGCAAACGACTTCATCACCAGTTTGTAGTACGGCTGGTGGAAAACGAAGGCGTCGGCTCCGTCCAGCAAACTGCATCCCTCTGTGGACCATACAACACAGATGGATTCTTACCCTTCACTCATGTCACTCTGCTTGACAAGCTAGTTGCATCTAAGATTTCATGCCTGTTTGTCAGTTTAATTCTAGTATTGACAGGAAACCATTTCTTGCCCATACTGGTGTCGCAGAACTGCTGAAGAAATTTGTCCCTTGTTGCTGTGTTCTCTCACCTCTTCTGCAGATCAAGTCTTTTTTCTTTTTTTTCTAAAGCATTTCTTTATTGATTGGTGATGTGTAAATAAGCAAACTATTGAACAGAAGCAGCAACAAACAATAGCTTATGATGTACTCAGTGACGGAAAATTTACAACAACAAATACATCAGCAGAATTGCATTACCAACATTGATGCGGAAAAGAGAAAGAAAAATGCTAAGTATTGTATGGCGGAAAATCGCAGAAAATCTTAAACACAATTAAAAAAAAAGGAAAGAAGATAGAACAGAATAGGAAAATCTATCAGCAGTGCAAAAAAAAAGGAAAGAAGATAGAACAGAATAGGAAAATCTATCAGCAGTGCAAAAAAAAAGGAAAGAAGATAGAACAGAATAGGAAAATCTATCAGCAGTGCAATCAGGCAATCTACACAAGGAGCGTCCTGATTCCCCCATGCATCCAGACGTACACAAATTTGCAAAGAGAGAGAGAGGGAGAGAGAGAGATGACTCGTGACTCGTGACTCGTGACTCGTGACTTTAATGTGAGGCCATCAGCCTATTCACATGAGTACGCAACAAGAAATATACATCAATTTTACATAATCAGAACAAAATTCACCATAACTACAACGAAGCATTCTTCCCTGACAGTATGTACATGCAAAATTCTATCTTGATCATACATTAACACTACTTGGTACATTCTTCCTTATGAACGTAATGTAAGTATATATATTATTATTTTAAAACTCATGATATTAATGCTGTTGATACTATCATACAAAACACATGTTTTCTATTTCGTTACCCTCATCATATTTCGTTTATACAGTGAAGACCTTTCTTCCCTGCGTCGTAAGATTCTCCGGAAAGCTGTACTATTTCAAGCATCTTTTGTTTACATCAATTACGCATGCGCAAAATAAGCCTATCGCCCTCTCCGGTGCAAAGGTAAACCCCGAATCTTGAGTCTACATAACAAAGCTGCCATGCTGACCTTTGACACACAGAGTGTGTTCGTCTGTGGTCGTGTTCGTGTGGTGTTGGACTTGTGTTGTTTATATTCGTTGGATTTAGCAGCCCCATGGATAAATTACTAAAACCTTGTTGCTTTCCATGTATCAGGTTGGTACATTCCTTCAGTTTTTTCACTTTAATTGTCGTTTTCCCTATTTCTTTCAACCTGAGACCCTGTCATATTCTGTCCCGTGGGTCTTGTCGACACTTGACTCGCACACTGTGTCTTGACCGCCCGCCGACCAGAGGAGTCCCTTAATGGTCGGATCCCTAGAGTTCAAACTTGGATAATTCAAAACAACCGTCGGAAAATAATCAAAATGCATACAACAGCTATCGTTATTCAAAGAGTACAAAACCATGCTAATTATACTCTGATCAACGGGCAGCCATCACAGCAGACGATCCAGCCAAGACTCGACAGACAATTCTCATTCCTACTCCCACTCTCTCTCCCACACTCGCTCCCACCGCCTCCCACTATCGCCCCATCCGCCTCACGCTCCACTACCCCCCCCCCCCCCCCCCCTCGCTCTCTGAGCAGAGAGCGGAAGAACGGGCGAGAGACGGCCAGAGGGAGATTGACACTGTGTGCAAGTAGCGGAATGGAACGCATTCATCACCGCTTCATGCTGATTTGCATGTTGACCTACTTCTTAATTCTCCTACGTGCCTTACTGTTTGCTTTACTAAACTGGCCAAATTCTCGTCCTACTTTCGTTTCCTGGATTATCTTACTTACATACTTCATCACTTCATGGTCAAATTATTTATCTATGTTTCCCTTTGTATTCATTTCGTAGTTTTACGTGTGTATGTATATACAGATTTCGTTACTTATTTTAACCTTCCTCTTCCATACATGTTTTCTTAAATACATTTGATTTTCTATTATATGCACATTTTCCATACTCATTTAACTTGAACCATTCATATACCTAGACTACCCCCCCCCCCCCCCCCCCCCACGGTGGCCACGTTTGTTCCCATATTGTGTTATCCGGTTGCTTCCTCCATGCTCCCACCCCCCCCCCCCCCCCTCATGCTCCTTCTTACTTGTCATGTATTCTTACTTATATCCATTCAGATTATAATTACACGTATTCCCTCTTAGTTGCCTTAATTATCTGTACTCTTGCGTAATTACATATTTTTAGTTATACATTCAATTCTACTACACTTCTTGATCCATCTTGACTCAATCAGTCTCATCCTCATACTTATTACTTTTCTTTTCTATTCTTTTGTTTTTCATTTACACACACACACACACACACACACACACACACACACACACACACACACACACACATGCATATGTATATATATACCCACATACATGCGTATATCACCCACATACATACAGTGTATGATACACACATACACACACATGTACACATACACACACACACACACACATGCGTACACACATACATACACACATGCACATTTTACAATCTTGTTCATGTTCTTATAAGTATCCCTACTCCATCATCCATTTGTAATAACCTCATTCTCCCTCATTTCCATTCATAATTGTACATTTCCATTCATATTCATATTCATTCATTGCACATAATTTCCTCAAAACATATTCATTTCCATAATTCCATTCCTTCATATTATATTACATTCATGTTCCCTCATATTACACCCTTGTATTCACTTTTATATAGTTATCTTTCCATCATAGTCCTTGTCTTGCTTCACATCTGAGTATACAATTGCATAATCTCATGTGTTCATATAACATCTCATTCGTAAATCTGTTCATATCGTCACACCAATCACAATTTCGTACTCATTCAGGTATTTGTGTTACTTTCCATACTGAGAAACACCTTCCAAGTTAAATCCATGATTCAATCTTCTCTAGATATTATGATATCACAACACATCCATGTTCATTTATTATGCATATAGATTCACATGTTTATAATTATATGCTTTACACATAAGCATTCACATAATCATACATATGTATATATACACATACACACAGACATATACAGTTTGAATTCGGCTATAAATCCACAGAAGCAAAACCAAGTCTCTTCTCTTTGTCTTATATTTGTGTTTCTCTGAATTTTAATGCATAAAAAGTATACATTGCTACATCACGTGTCATTTCCACGTTTTCATTTTGTAATAGGTTTCTTAGTGTAATTGTATCCTTATTTCTATAATGTTTATAAATATATTTCTCCCTTAATTGTCTATAACATGGGCATATCTTGAAAAAGTGTAATTCGGTTTCTTCTGTTGGACAAAAAGGACATGTTGTAATTGCTTCCTTGTCTGTGAACTTGTTGTTTATATGTAATTCGTTTACCCCTAAACGTAGTCTGGTTAGTGCTTTTCTAAATTTCGCTATTGTGATGTCGTAGAAATATTTTTCAGTATGGTGTACAGATTTAAAAGAGCGATAAGTATTAAAACGTTCGCTGTTTTCTATTTTATCATGCCAGTTCTGCTTGTGACAGTCTATCATTCTTTGTCTTAATACTGAAATAAATCTGTTCTCATCTCCTACACCTTCATTTAGCCATACTTCTGAAAAGCCATATATGTCTAAACAGTGTTTTAATTCTAATGCCCAATTTTGAGATTTGTTTATTTCGGTCTTTTCTCTTTCATATGCTTGTCTGGGGAGTCTGTTTGGTGCCATTTTTATAATTTTAAACCAATACCTAATCGCCCTTATTGTGCTGTCTATGCATATAGGATATCTACCCAACTCTCCATATATTAGATTATTTGGGGTTTTCTTGCCCACACCCATATTTTTTTACAGGCGAACAAGTGTATATTTTCTATTGCTTTATATCTAGTTAGGCCCCATGCTTCTGCTGCGTATAAGAGTAAGGGTTTAACTTGAGTATCAAACAGTTTAAAGTAAATAGCCATATCTATATGTCCTAAACTATACATAGTTTTCATTATTTCCATAATTTTGCCTTGAGAGAGAGAGATGAGAGAGAGAGAGAGAGAGGGAGAGAGAGAGATGAGAGAGAGAGAGAGAGAGAGAGAGAGAGAGAGAGAGAGAGAGAGATGCATCCCAAGACACTACAGAACCCAGCCCCATGTTGCAGTGGGTCTAATGCAAAATGAAATCTGGCATTGAAAAAGGGAGTGCTCTGATCAAGTTTCATGGAACACAACACCACCACGCAACATATTTTGTTTCTGCGTGCTGATGAGGACATTTTCTTTTTTTGAGCTTTCATTAACTTAACTAATTCTCTACACAGATCATACAACTTCCAGACTCAGCTTAGTTCCACTATCTCTTTCTCGGCCTTGTGTTGTTAGATCCAACTCAATGGATTTCTCCATGTTTCACTGGATACATTTATCTGAAGAAGGAGGGGAAAAAAAAAGAATCACATCAAAACACAGTCTCCATTGTTTAAGTTAAATCAAAATGAGTGAAACTTTTAGATCAATTTAGAATCATTTTTTGGTGAGACACTTCTTTTTGTTTCTTTGTTGTTTTATTACAGTGGTATTGAACAAAACAGAAATGCTAAAACCCCACAGACACAAACCAAAAGTGTCACTGAACAAGTGTTCTTTTTCAAGCACTGCATGTTGGAAGCTTTCCAGCTATCTACTTGATGCATTATAAACAACAGCCTCCGACTCTGATGAAGCTTTTGTTGATAAATAATCAGTTTGACCTGTTGATAAACATACAGTTTGATCGCTTGTGGCAACCTGTTTGTATACTTATCCCATCAATTTGCAGCATCTTACTTTGATCAACAGCCTTAATCATCAATGTCAGAGACTGAAAGGGAATAAATTCTTTATTTTGTGTGTGTGTGTGTGCATGCATACATCTGCTCCTTTGCTCATGTGGAGGTTGTTTCTAAGATCCAGAATCATTATGTTCACCTGAAGAGACAACTAAATCCCATCTGCATCAGCCCTGACACCTGAACTCGGGCAAACTCTGCCAAATCACCTAAAACAGACCCCCCCCCCCCCCCCCCCCCCCCACTTCAATATTCTCACAGTAGGAAGAAACTCTAGGGAGAGCTTGACAGAGAAGAAACCCCCCTCAGACAAGCGTTTCAGCCCTGAATTCCTTACACTCTAAGGGAGGCAGGCCACATCCAGGTTGAGGCAGGCAACATCCAGGTTATGTCTCTTAGATGCCCTTCTACTTCTCACACAACCCACCTCAATCTCCTCAGGAAAAAAACCTGTCCTGAATCTACTCATATAACCCCAAACTAAACCAGTCCAGCCAAACCCCACCTGAAAACAAGTCAGACAAACTCCAAGTGAATCAATTTAGACAAACCCTACCTGAATCGAGTCAGAGAACTCCCACTTGGATCAATTAAGACAAAATCCACATGTTCCTCCTGAGACAAACCTCAATGAATCTATTTGGGAACAAATATCACCTGAATCAATTCAGTCAAAGCCCACTTGTATCTCCCTAGACACATCCCATGTATATCTCAGACAAACCCTACCTGAATCTCTTCAGACAAATTTCACCTGAATCAATACACTCAAAACCTGCCTGCATCTCCTCAGACAAACCCTATCTGAATCTACTTGGACAAACCTCACCTGAATCAATTCAGCCAAAGCCCACTTGTATCTCTTCATACAAATCCCATCTGCATCTCCTCAGACATCTTTATCTACTCTGACAAATCTCATCGGAATCCACTCAGTCAAAGCCAACTTGTATCTCTCAAAGACAAACCCATTTGACTCTCCTCAGACAGTTCCACCAGAATCTCACCAGACAACTCCCACCCGATTCTCCCTCACCTGAATCTCTTTAGACAAACCCCCACCTGAACCTCCTCAGGCAAACCCCACCTGAGTCTCTTCAGACAAACCCTCACCTGAATCTCCTCACACAAACGCCACCTGAATCTACTCAGACAAACCCCCACCTTAATCTACTCAGACAAACCCCAGCTGATCTACTCAGACAAACCCCTGCTGAATCTACTCAGACAACCCGCTACCTGAATCAACTCAGACAAACCGCCACCTGAATCTACTCAGACAAACCCCAGCTGAATCTACTCACCCAGAATGCCTGTTCTGCGGGCCTTGTTGCAGAAGAGCTGGTAGCAGCAGTCCAGGGCATGAAGATAGCACTCGATTGACAGCTTCCCGTCCACAGTGGGGTACTCGGAGGCCATGTCTGGCTTGTAGAAATCATACACATGCTGCATGTGGCACGCCCTTACACCTGCGACAGGAATACATGTAAAAAAATATTTTTTTAATTTCAAAAAGCAAACGGTTAAAGTTGTCTTTGCTGAATGTAAGGATAAAATCATCTTTCCATGTTATGATACGGTCAGTTATTCAGCATGTTGAAGTATCCTAAAGACACGTCTGCTGACCCCTTATGCTAACAGCTGACCTGTAAGCTAACAGCAATGCACACTCCTTTGAGGATGTATGTAGCCTACTCATTCTGGCCTTCAACCAGCTGCACGCATGGCACTTGTTGTCCATCACAGAGCCGGTTCAAGCCAGCGTGTGCTCTCAGCAAAATGCCCACGCACAGGAATATGCTGTTTACTGTCCTTGCTGGCATGTGCACTCTCTCGATAGTGAGCAGGGATAGCATGGACAGACACAGTGACCCGCTTCTAACTGAACACATGTAAAGCAGACGATACTTTGGTGTGCATTCATTCATCAGGTGGGGAGGGTGCATTACTGCGTTTCATTACAGAAATCGTATTTTCTTTTAAGATATACTTTCTTTGCAGAGGATTCTGTGTTCAGTCCATTAATTATAATAGAGCTATTTGTGATTAATCGACAAAAGTGTCCAAAATAAATGCAAAATGCTCTCTTTCGAACTGCTGTAAGGATATAATTCTGCTGTGAGCTTAGGGGGCCCACACACTTCTCTGCAAAAATTCTGTTCAAATCCATTTTTAAAAGAAAAAAACACTGCAAGGACACTGGAAGAGCATAGACCCTGGCCAAGGTAAAACAGATTCTGAGTTGGGTCTACTCTCTGATTTAGGTCTATGGTACGGCACCTAAATGTACAGGGCTTCTTCCATCTTTCCTCCAAGTTTTGATAACATTACAGTAGTTGTGTGTAACTGCGCTGACAGACGAACAAACAAATCAACAGAAGTGGACCAGCCGCCATGGTGAAGTGGTTAGGGTTGCGGACTCCAGGCTGGGAGGTCGTGGTTTTGATTCCCATCACAGCCATGTGGCATTTTTCTTTCCTGACTGGCTCCTATCCAGAGTTCAGTTTGCTACGGGCTCAATTGGGAAGACTGGGACCACACAGTTGAGTTTCATCCACTTAATGGATGAATCTCTGAGAGTGTTGCTCAAATTTCCTGACCAACACTGCAGGTGTCTGTATCTCTCGGGCCTACTCTTTGAACTAGGTGCATGGTACTGCACCATTTTCAGGATTTCATCCATCTTTCTCCAAGTTCTGATGACAATGGTTCAGGAGTTTGTGCGTAATCACGCTGACAGATGAACAAACAAACCAACAGATGTGGGACCAACAAAAAATAAAGAATTTCATTCATCATCTCTTCTCATGCCCATGTCAAAGGGGGAACTTGAGGGAAGATTCCGCCGAGCTTCTTCTCTATTGCAGCCTGTCCTCTGCTTCTTGCAGGAGTTCTGGCAGACTGAGATTGGTCCATACCAACACATTCTCTGGCCAGCTCTTTCTCTACATGCCTCTGCACCTTCCTTCTTCAAGCGTGCCATTCAGGTTTGTCTTCTGTATGCTTTCATTTCAAAGGCCTTGATCCTTCTCTCCAACTCTGCCGTCAACGGCCAATCCCATCCAGGAAGACTGAGAGGATGAGGGCTTTGTACAGCTTGAGTTTTGTTGGGAAGCTGATCTCACTGCTTCTCCACTGCTTGGTGAGTTTTGCCACAGCTGAAGCAGCAAGAGCTAATCTGACCCTTATTTCTGTTGGAAAACAACTGTCTTTTGTGGTAGGTATTTGAACGCATCCACCTCTTCCAGCTTTTGTCCGTTCATTGCGATGTTTGCAGTTTGGTCTTCATTGCTGCTATTCACCATTACCTTGCTCTTTTCTGTGCTGAGGTTAAAAAAATAATCTTAAAATACACCTTGGCAGAAGCACAAAACAGAGAATAGTGCTATAGCACAATGTCGCCATCATCGTAGGCAGAACCACCAAGCACAGAAACTTCTGAAAAAGATGTAACACAAACCGAGAGAAATAATAAACACAAACTGAAAGATACACAGTAAATAAAACATATCCAGAAGAAACCCAAAGTAACCTCTGTCAAAGATGAGGGGTGCGTTGGGGCCCAGCAACATGGCGATGGCACCAGCGCCACCTGTACACCGAGCATTGCCAGAAGCATAGACCGCGATGTCAGCTGCCACCACAAGGGCATAGCGGCCTGAAACACAAATACAGTAACAGCACCATCATCAAGCACCAATGGGTTCTCTTTGTGTATTATACACTGGGAAGAGACGGAGAGAGACAGAGAGAGAGAGAGAGAGAGAGAAAGAGGGATAAGGTGTGAGAATGGTGGTGACTGGGCAGATGGGTGAGGTGGGATAGGAAGGTTAGGATGCATATTAATTATCTCATTAAAAGTATACATGTGTAATAGGTCAATTGTTTGAAGGTGTCTGCGCACCATACATCAATACATGAATAAACCCAGACGTCCTGTATTAAACGACGAAACATTAACTTCAGCAAGCAAAGGTCCATCTGTTGTAAAACACAGACACAGCATGGTCAGTGTGAGTCAGGAAAAGAAGAAAAAACAAGAAGAAGAAAGGGAACAAGAGAAAAAAAAAGAATAGGTGGGAAGGGGTGGGAAGATGGAGGACCCACTAGAAAGGGAAAAAAAGGGGGAAAGGGAAAGGAAAACAGAGAAAGAGAAGAGAAAAAATTGGACGTTGGTAAGAAAACAAAAAAACAAAAAAAAACTTCACCATCACTCTCTGAACTACACAGGCTAATCTAGGAGAAAAAAAAAGAACTGACGAATAAAAAGTGTAAGAAATAACAAACATTTTCTTCCTCTTCAAAATTTTGTTATGATTCTTTCTTTTTACAACTCAGCTCTGCTTCACAAATCCTAGTGAACTGGGCAACAAGTATACTGAATCAGAATAAAACATACTAATCTTTCAACCTACAGACTGTTGATTACTAAGTACCTATTAGATTTCTCTCTCATTCTCTCTGTCTCTCTCTCTCTCCCCCTCCCTCTATCTCTTCATGCATGCACACACACACACACACACACACACACACACACACACACACACACTTACACACACACAAGCCTAGTCTGCACACATGCTAATCCGGGAGACAGGAAAAATGTCTACCTTTAATCTTTTTCACCACCATTCTCATGGTATACACACAGTATTGAAATGCCTTCTAGTATCATTTTCGCCTCCACTTGTCGCCACTCATACCATCTGGGCATGTGAAGGACATGCTCACCCAACGGACTGGACAGTTATCTCTCCCCACTTCAAACAGATCAAAGGAAAATGCTTTCAGTTTCCATGGCAAGTGACGAACAGAACATTTACCATCCCATGAACTGGACTCAATCCAGTTGACGGCATTCATGACGGCAGCTGTTCCACCAAAACATGCGTTGGTGGTGTCGATGCCCTCCACATCGGTGTTCCCGCTCTCTTCGAACAGCTGCATGAGCACTGTCTTTACGCTCTTGGACTTGTCGATGATGGTTTCCGTGCCGACCTCCAGGCGGCCGATCTCTGAGTACGACAACCTGTTGCGCTCCATCAGCTTTTGGACCACGGTGAGGCACAGGCTGTTGATGTCTTCCCTGTCAGAGCAGAATCCCATGCGGCTCTGGCCCAGCCCAATGGTATACTGTTCACAGACATGGTTTGATGGATGAAATGGCTGGGTGTCTGCATGAGAGAGAGAGATGGGGGGGGGGGGGAGGGCAAGAGAGAGAGAGGGAGACAGAGAGAGAGAGAGAGAAAGAGAGAGGGAGGGAGAAAGGGAGAGAGATAGAAAGAGAGAGAGAAAGACAGAGAGAGAGAGAGACTGTGTAAATGTGTTTGAATGTGTGTGTGTGTGTGTGTGTGTGTGTGGTGTGTGTGTGTAACAGACAGAGAGAGAGTGTGTGTATATGTGTGTGAGTGTGCGTGTGTGTGTGTGTGTGTGTGTGTGTGTGTGTGTGTGTGTGTGTGTGTGTGTGTGTGTTTGAATGAATGTGTGTGCTTGCTTGTGTGGATGTGGATGAGCACATGTAAAAGTGCTGCATATACGCACTACGTGTGTGTGTGTGTGTGTGTGTGTGTGTGTGTGTGTGTGTGTGTGTTTGAATGAATGTATGTGCTTGCTTGTGTGGATGTGGATGAGCACATGTACAAGTGCTGCATATACGCACTGCGTGTGTGTGTGTGTGTGTGTGTGTGTGTGTGTGTGTGTGTGTGTGTGTGTGTGTGTGTGGACAGACAGAGAGAAAAAGAGAGAGAATGTGTGTGAGTGTGTGTGTGTGTGTGTGTGTGTGTGTGTGTGTGTGTGTGTGTGTGTGTGTGTGTGTGTTGAATAAATGTGTGTGCTTGCTGGTGTGGATGTGGATGAGCACATGTACAAGTGCTGCATATACGCACTGTGTGTGTGTGTGTGTGTGTGTGTGTGTGTGTGTGTGTGTGTGTGTGTGTGTGTGAGTGTGTGTGTGAGTGTGTGCATGCATGCGTATGTGTATGTGTGTGTATGTGCATGTGAGTGTGAATGTGTGCGTGTGACACGATTGACAGCCAATTCTGAAACAACGCAAACTGAACGTGCAAAAAAACCTGATGAACATCCATTGTTTCCATCCACTGCACAGCATAGTCACAGAAGTAAACAGATTTTCTTTCTTTCTTCCCTTCTTTTTATTTCTCTCTCTCTCTCTCTCTCTCTCTCTCTCTCTCTCTCTTCTCAGTTAAGTTAGCTGACCTTGTTTTTTTTTTCTCTCTTTCAGAGGTGCTGACAGGAGCTGTGACAAACCAAACCGGGATGAAATAATGAACTGGATTATGAACTTGAAAGCTGATGATCTAAATCTTTCCTAGCCCCTTCACCACCACTACCACCACCCCTCCCAAAATTTTATCAGCAGATTCATGCAAATCTCTGGAATGGCCTTGAAGACCCTAAAAAAAAAAAAAAATTCAGGCTAAAACCTGAAAAGTTTCATATCTGTCAGTTTAAGTCAGGTAAAATCTCTTACCTTTCCGGTGGAGACCTGGTCAAACTGCTCTAGCTCCACCTGGTCCACGTAGTGTGAGGGGAAGTACACCTCCATGGCCACGATGCCCACCTCCTGGGGCCAGCCCTGCTCAGACGACGTCTTTGATCCAGGCATCATGGGACAGGACGGGACGAGACTGTAGGTGCCTGGAATACATTTATACAGAGTCCGGGGTTACAGCAAACGTCATGTAGTAAGAACTTAGTTTGAACAGATGAAAATCATCCTGCCTCTGTGAAGGATAATTTGTTTTGTTTTGTTTTCTTAATGTGAAGAAGATGATTCTATCCTGGAATCTGAGGTCAGTAAATTAGTTCAATGCCGTATCTTAGCAAAAATAACAGAACAATGCATGACTTGTGGACTCCTTGTGTTTCTACGCCATTGATAGAGCACAAAGGTTTGCGATTGAAATTGAAAAGTCTAGCAGACAACAGGAAAGTGAAGGGTCATGTGGATTGTACTTGCATAGAAAATGAACCAAACATGAGATCTGCCTCTCCAAGACTACCACGAATGAAAAACTTGTCCCTAAAAGCTTTCACTATGAGGACGTAAAACTCAGCCATTCAGATCTGCCTCAGAGTCAGGTATGGTATGGGTCAAGGGCTGGACTGTGCTATGAATACGTTTTGGTACTGGCTGATCTTCTGATACAAGCCAAGTGCAGCTTAGAGTGTAACAGAGTAGATCAGTTTGGGCCTAAACTGTAACTGTGGAGTCAGATCTGTACAAACAGACATCACAAACAGGACCAACCAGTAAAGACCTTCCTCTGAAACGATCCTGTGTCCACACGGCTAGGAGAGTGTGGGAACATCCGCCTGTGGGACAACTTGATTCCCTTAAACATATATATATATATATATATGTGTGTGTGTGTGTGTGTGTGTGTGTGTGTGTGTGTGTGTTGTGTGTGTATGCAAAGCAAGGATTACAATGTCCATGTCACAAAAACGACAAAAATAAAATCAAACAAAATAAACAAACACCTCTACCCCTTTAAAAAGACTCTTGTTGTGATGTTCCAAATCTAAAACTTTGATTTTGAAAATAAAGAAAACTCTTTTAGGATTCCCACCGAGTAAGCACACAAGTATTCATTCCTCTAAAGAAAAAACATTCTTTTCAATAAATGAAAAATAAAAGAAAAAAAAGTACTGTTATGCTGAACGAAAGAGTCAAACAACTTACAAGACAAAACACGGTTTGTTTCGACCTCTTTGGTCTTCTTCAGGCAGGACAAACAACATTCACAACAATGAAAATGAAGCACAAATAATCACTTATCTCCTCACATTGGGTGTAAAATGGATGACCAAAAAAAAAAATGAAATAGTGTGTGATAACATCACACACTGTTCGGCTTTTTCAGGATTCCACTTACCTTTTCCACACAAAATGGGGGGGGGGGGGGGGGGGGGGGGGTTTCACCCAGTAATGCTCAGGCAACAAATGTTATACTGGAGTAACTACTATTTAAAAAAAAAAAAAGCGGCACATATCAACAGTGAAATGCACAGTTTCTCAAAAAAAACCTATGTCTGTGTTTTCAGAGCCAAGCTCATGTGTGCAAAGTTCTCCTCACTCACAGAGACCACATCAAATCTCCATCTGTTGGCATAATCATCAGTCCAAAGTCCGTTTTACGTCTTCATATCATGTTCACTTAAGAATACAAGTCTCTTTCACACACACACACACACACACACACACACACACACACACAGAGTCCAAAATCCATTCAGAAGTTCTACAAGGACAAAATTCACATTCAAGATACCTGTATAAGATTTCCCCCATGAAATGGAAGAGGGCAAAGTTTTGGAGTCATTATAAAAATTTAAAAAAAAAATTAAAAAAAAGTCCAAAGTCCAAGCGAAAAAAACCCTCACCCCTTTAACCTGGCCACTGATGCATCCAAACCACTCAGTATATTTTCTGGACACTGATGCATCCAAACCACTCAGTATATTTTCTGGCCACTGATGCATCCAAACCACTCAGTATATTTTCTTTCTTTCTTTTTTTCCCTACTTTTTTTTTATTATGTTTTTCTCCATGCTTTGTTGCAGAAAGTATCCCTGTTTTCTTTTAAAATTCATATTTCCTTTCTTTTTCTCTATGTGTTCTGGTGGTTTTAAGAAGTCACTTAGTTCCAGTCACAGACAATCATTTCTTAAAGTGTTCAAGTTATATTACTGATCTATGACATTATTCTTAGTTTTGTTCCCTACTTGTTCATTATGCCCATACATGCACCTGGCTTTCTTGGTAGCGCTCTAAAATCCATAAAGAAAACCTCTTTCATTTCTGAACACAGGGTAGGAACAGTTCAAAACACTGTGATACACAGAGGATATTTTGCTCCTCGGCTGTAACTATAATATCTGTATCATGTCACGCGAGATTTATAAGAAAACTGTTATTTCAAACTGTAATGATGAACTGGGTAGATACTACATTGTACTAGTAGTAGCATGACAAGAAGTCAGTAGAACTTCCTACCACTGACTCGGTTAAAGATTCCTCAGCAAAGCAAATGAGAAAATCTGCAACAGGACAGGTCCAAAGAGAGCATGATGGGACCTCTCCCACTGGGAAGTTTTTTTCCCCCCCTCCAACCTCATTTTTTCCACGTGTAAATGAAATTTTCTTTCAACATTTTTTTTCTCCTTTTTCTTTTACAGGATGGGGCCTCCATCCTCCTCTTTTTTTTTTCCCCTACCCCTTTCTTGTTTTCTCCAATTAGTAACCACAACCCTCACGCATCAGCCAAGTCTGTATGTTCTATTACTAATGGACATTCTCTGGTGGGCTTGTGTCGATGGGGCATTTGATATGTCTCCCACTGTGACAACCTCCAGAAATCCTTCGACACTAGGCCTTACAGGTAAAGTGGTTACCATCAGGTAACTACTGACAACAGAAACAAATGTCCTAAGGAAACTGCCAAGCACTTAAAGAGACAGTGGCTTCATTGGGAGATTCTCTATAATGGAGATGGTTTTTGGTGCTACACTTTATAAACTCAAAACAAATACAGTCCATTACCCAATTTCCAGACTTAGAATTAGATCATGGTACATGATTTGGGGAAAAACCAAAATTTCCATAATCATGGAGCCAAATGCATAAAACACTGGTACATTAAACTTATCTATTTTTGATGGTAATTTAATGATTGAGATTTTTATACACTGCATCTGCAGTGTGATCTCTTTGACCTGTGACAATTACAGGTGTGTGTGTGTGTATGTGTGTGTGTGTGTGTGTGTGTGTGTGTGTGTGTGTGTGTGTGTGTGTGGGTGTGTGTGTGGGTGGTGTGTGGGTGTGTGTGTGTGTGGGTATGTGGGTGTGTGTGTCTGGGTATCTGCCTGTCTGTGTATGTATGTGTGTGTGTGTGTGTGTGTGTGTGTGTGTGTGTGTGTGTGTGTGTGTGTGTGTGTGTGTGTGTGTGTGTGTGTGTGTGTGTGTGTGTGTACACATGTATGTGTATGTATGTTTGTGTGTGTGTCTGTGTGCATGTACACGCAAACTTGGTACACATGTGTGTGCTTACATGCAACTGATTTCTTTTTTTTTAATTAATCTTTCGTTAATTTTGTTTCAATTTGTTTCACAATTATTTGTCCCATAATTCTGATAACTGCTACGTGGGTAATGTGTGGACAGTCTGGGTCATAGATATACGGTCACCTTCAAATCAAACTGAATTTCACATGGAATTGCTTAACAACACATGTACATCAGCAGATGATGCAAAATCAGTTTGACACGCACTGATTCTGCTCTGGGGTGGAAGAGACTGGGACGACAGTTGATTCTGCTGTGAACAAAAATGTCAACTAGTTGCACTGTGCATATGTGTGTGTGTGCATGCACTGTGTCATGCTTATAGCATGCTTACAGGCCTCTGTGAATAGAGACGAGCATTACACAGGCTTTGTTGTTTTTAATAATTATTTTGTGCCATTCTTTCATCCTTATATGATTCATCCTTTTCAGTTAGTAGTTCCTTACACAAGTACTACTTCAACCTTTACCTCAGATAGAATAAAATCTGTTATCCAAAATAGATATATAATATATTGAGTATACATGTGGTCATGTATGCTATCACATTTTGATAAGAATTCTTGCGTTCTTATCATCTTGCATCTTTTATTTCTGTGTTGCTCATCCAAATTTCTTCCGGTGCTTTTCTACTGAGTCTACTGGATAAACTACATCTCCTCAACCGTACACACAGATGCAGATTCAGGTGCACGCAAGCACCCAGACATGCGCGTGCACCCATACACATACATGCACACCACACACACACACACACACACACACACACACACACACACACACACTTATATGGTAGGCCATAGTGCACACATAAATGGCACACATGTTAGGACTGAAAGAGACAGACAGAAAGAGAAACAAAGAGACAGACAAAGACCGACAGACAGATAGATAGAAAAGGGGGGGGGGGGGGGGATAAGAAATAATAATTCAACAAAGGCAATCACCTCATCTCGAGAGACAAAGAGAGAAAAAGTGAGAGGGGGTGGGAGTGAGACCAT
>CM065726.1:17205865-17220865 GCA_033310375.1 Conus canariensis
AAATACAGAAAAATAGTATTTGGAAAAGGGAGGAGGAGGAGGGGAAAGGAGGGAAGAAGGGGAGAGCGGAGAGAAGTTAGTTTTTAGATGTGATGTTGGGAGGGTGCAGACACTGAGAGCTCACTCCACGCTACAACTATGCGGGGAAGGGGGGAGAGAGAGAGAGAGAGAGAGAGGAGAGAGAGAGAGAGAGAGAGAGAGAGAGAATTTCCATATAATCTGTTCTGCTATCAATGGCACCCCCAAAGAAAATCCTTTTTTGTCAGTTCAGCTTCCTGCAACGTTGACGGAACTACTGAGTCAGGCACTCTCAAATACAGCGCATCAGTCACTGGTTACATTACTCAACACACTGTTGACTGATGCGCCGCCTGTAAGTTCCCTACAAATATCTTGGAACGTACCACTGGCATAGAATCTCAACGCTGTCATCACTTGCAGCAGAGGTGAGAGTGTATCAAGACGATTCACAAGCTGCGAATATCTGCAGGAATTTCATCCGTGATTTCCATAATGTCATTTCTCCTGAATCGGTACTTTTTGTACAATTCCATGTTGTCAATTTTTTTTCGAATGGATGAGTCCTGTCTCAGAAAATCCTATTTCTTCGTACATTTCGTCTCCGTCGATGCAAGATGATAGGCGCCATATTTATTCTGTGTGTGTGTGTGTGTGTGTGTGTGTGTGTTTTAAATCCTTATTCGGGCCACAAGGGACCACGTAAGTTATTCCCAAATGAGGTTTCAGGAATAGCCTATTCGGTTTTCGTGCCTCCCGATTTCTGCGATTGTTCTTTTTGAATACTGCGTATTTCCCTGCTATTCCTGAATAAGTGCCGTCTAATTGCGTATCAGCCATACGTCATGCATGTCAGGAGTGAACAGGATAGAATAGGGAATGGTAGGGCGAACTCAACAGGTCAGAGTTCGGGGTTACAGCAAAGGTCAAGTATTAAGAACAAAGTTTGAACAGATGAAAACTGCCCTGACTCTGTGAACCAATTTTTTTTTCATCGAATGTGGAAAAGATGGCTTTATCTTGGAATTTGGGGTAAAAAAAAAATTAGTTCATTGCCATATATCAGCAAAAATAGCAGAATGATGCATGACTTGTGGAATCTTTGTGTTTCTACGCTATTGATAGGGCACAAGGATCTGGGGAGTGAAAAATTTAGCAGACGACAGGAAAACGAAGGGTCATGCAGATTGTGCTTGCATAGAACACATGAGATCTGCCTAGTTGTCATCACAAGTTTTCTGTCATGACCTGACTTATTTTGAAAAGATCTGCCTAAGAGTCAAATATGGTATGGGTCAAGGGCTGGACTGTGCGATGAATATGTTTTGGTACGAGCTGATCCTCTGACAAAAGCCAGATGCAGCTTTGAGTTTAATAGAGAAATACATGGCATTGGGGCCTAATCTGTAACCGTGGACATGGAACCACATCCTCCTTGGCTTGGGACGAGCATATTAGCTATTCTCATAGTCAGTGAGCGCTGTTACCTAGGTGATGAACGGCTTATAACAGTAAACTAAAACATCAGGCATCATCGTGACCCATAATGAACATACCTGCTAATTTTCACAAAGATCGGCCAAGTACTTTCTGAGATATTCCATGAAGAAGAAAAACCGTTACAGGCCGTTACAGCCGTAAGTAACGTCTATAACGGTAACCTAAACAACGGGCATTATTCGTGACCCATAATGAACATACCTACAAATTCTCAGAAAGATCGGCCAAGTACTTTCTGAGATATTCCATAAAGAAGAAAAACCGTTACAGGCCGTTACAGCCGTTAGTAACGGTTATAACGGGGTAAACTAAACATCAGGCATCATCCGTGACCTATATTGAACATACCTACTAATTTTCACAAAGATCGGCCAAGTACTTTCTGAGATATTCCATGAAGAAGAAAAACCGTTACAGGCCGTTACAGCCGTAAGTAACGGCTGTAACGGTAAACTAAAACATCGGGCATCATTCGTGACCCATAATGAACATACCTACAAATTTTCAGAAAGATCGGCCCAGTAGTTTTGTCTGGAGCGAGTGGAACACATTTTGACCACGGACGGACGGACAGACAGACAGACACACACACACACACACACACACACACACACACACACACACACACACACACACACACACACACACAGCATTTCTTCGTTCCCATTCTAAAGTACTCCCTGTTTTATAAGAACTGGGAGTACAAAAAGGTAGGGAAGGGCGTGGGTGGGTGAGTGGAGTGGGGGAGTGGCTGTCGACATGTGCATGCACAGAGAGAGAGAGAGAGAGAGAGAGAGAGAGAGAGAGAGAGAGAGAGAGAGAGAGAGAGAAGGTGGGGGGGGTAAGTGATTGCTCATCATTTGTTTCCATTGTTTACAATGTTGTTTGTCCTGCCCGAAGAACACCCAATAGGTCGAAACGCGTAGTGTCTTATTTCTAATTTGTTTGTTTCTACGCTTTGCGGTGACGTAATTCTATTTTTGTTTTTATGATTTAATTTCATCCCACAGTCACTCCACTTTAAAACCTCACGTGTATTGTTGTCAAGCAACTTCCTGTCCACGATTCTTGTTAACCACATCATTATAAATTAGGTTCACTGTTGCATTTATTGGTGCATTGTAATCACAAGACAAATTAGTGTTATTATTAAGCCTCTTGCTCATTTCATTGATGCATTATCGCTGTTTACTTAATACTGGTAGTACTGTGTGTAGTATTTCAAAATCTAAGGGGGTGGGGGGTGGGGTGGAGAACACAATAAGAACCGGGCATCTCTCTCTCTCTCTCTCTCTCTCTCTCTCTCTCTCTTGCACAATAGCTACTGTAAAATACATCTAAAATTGAATCTATTGAGGCATCCAATAATCATTACCACAAGTTCAGGCTTGGCGCTTCAGAAATCGCCGTTCATATGTTTTGTTGCAAACATCACGCACCTGTTGATTTAATTTGTCCATTGCGTAAACAAGCGAGAGAAGACGAGGTGCATTTCGTTTTGCGCTGTCTCGTCCTAAACGATTTAAGATTAAGGTATACACCTTTAAAATACTTTAAATATCCAAGTCTTTTTCGTCTTAGTTTACTTCTAGTATCAAATGATTAACGAACAACTGAAACTCTGTCCATTTATATACATAGATCGTTTAAGTTACGATCAGTGTCTGTTTCTTAACATATTAAGCTTGATCAGTTGCACAGTTTGGTTACACACCTTTCATGAGGGGCAATGGCCTACTAATGAATTAATATATATATATTTATATATATATATATATATTCCTCTCTCTCTCTCAATGAAAATTCATTTGATGACCTACGTAGTATCTCTCATAGACTTCGCATTTTATTTAGTTAGCCTACTTATTTAATTTGTTTTTTGCCTTACTGGTTGTTAGTGATTTGATCATCTTTGCCAGAGAACAGCCATCCAACATTGTGCTTTGGAATGTGTGTCCGTCTATCGAAGTATAGTTTTTCAGCTCGCTAGTCACGCTTCGTTTCCTTTTCAGGGCAAGGGCCGGATATCGGTTACCCTTGGAAAAGACTGACTCTCTCTCTCTCCTCTCTCTCTTGTGTGTGTGTGTGTGTGTGTGTGTGTGTGTGTGTGTGTGTGTGTGTGTGTGTGTGTGTGAGAGAGAGAGAGAGAGTCTCTTCAAACTGTTTCTCCACTCTCCACTCCACCATCCTCTCTCTCTCTCTCTCTCTCTCTCTCTCTCTCTCTCTCTCTCTCTCTCTCTCTCTCTCTGTGTCTGTCTGTGTCTGTCTGTCAAAGAGTGTCTCTTCAAACTGTTTCTCCACTCTCCATACCCCCCTCCTCTCTCTCTTCTCTCTCTCTCTCTCTCTCTCTCTCTCTCTCCCCTCTCTCCCTCCCTCCCTCCCTCCCCCCGTCAGAGACTGTCTCTTTAAACTCTCTCTCTCCCCCCCCCCTCTCTCTCTCTCGTGTGTGCATTGCATCCAATTATGAATGAAAGTATCACACGAATAAACCCAGACTTTTTATATCTAACGTTAAAAACACTAAAACCAGCAAGCGAATGTCTATATGTAAACACACACACACACACACACACACACACACACACACACACACACACACACACACACACAGGCCCCAACAGAGAGAGAGAGAGAGAGAGAGAGAGAGAGAGAGAGAGAGAGAGAGAGAGAATCGGTTTCGGGGGGAAAAAAAAAAGGGGGGGGGGGGGATAGGAGGATACAAAAAAGGAAAGAAGTGGGGTGAAAACTGGAGGTTGGAGGATAAAAAAAAAAAAAAAAATCGCAACGTATTTTTGTTTCAGGAAACGAAATACACTCGCGGCACTTCTAAGCGCACAATGATAAACGCACAATAGCCTACAGTAATTCAAAGCGTGAATGAATCTCATTCGCGCATTGAAAGCGAAAGGAGTGGAACTTAATTTCGAGCTCTAAAGCGTGAAATACGCACAAAGTCTGCATCTTTGGAAGTCGTGCACATCTCGTCTTCTGATAATTCTGTAAACGACATCGGAAATTTTACTCAGATTTAAGCATGGATAAAATATAGGCCCCTACGTGGTTGTGATGATGAGGATAATGAAGTAACTGTCTGTCTGTCTGTCTGTCTTGTCTGTCTGTCTGTCTGTCTCTCTCTCTCTCTCTCTCTCTCTCTCTCTCTCTCTCTCTCTCATACTGACAGAAAAAGATAACCCCAAAGGTGCGGGTGGGACCCAGAGAAGTACTGTCCTCAACTGTGGAACAAACCAGCCGAGAGCAATCCTGTACCACCCTTGAAAGCCTGCGCTGTGTTCACATAGGGTGAGGCACGCACAAAGCATTCATGGTTTGTTCGGCCTTAGAGGACAGTACTTCTCTGGATCCCATCTGCGCTTCGGGCGTATCTTTTACTTGTCTTCCTTTTGGCCGACTCTGGGGAAAGGCCCTGTGACGGCGAGGAGAGACCCATACTGACCACAGGGAAAGCCCTGTTGACAGCGAGAAAGACTGTGACCTGGGATTCTCTTCAGAGGGCACCTAAGACCTTGTGTCGAAAGCTTGGCGGTGTCAGCAGTTGTACTGTCTTCACCTGTCAGAGGAACAGTTACGAGTGGGGCTGCAGGATGCAGACGGCAGTTGCTTAATGGTGGCGCTTTTCGCCGGTGGGCTCTAGCAGTCATGAAATAAGGGCTGGTACATCCATGGGAACGTTCCCGTGGCGGTTTTGTCGTGTCACGCCCAATGGCAATTACACAATGGCATTTGCCATGGAGCAGTTATGTCCCTTGACGTCTTAATGGAATGCTCTGTGCGTTCCTGCACCCTATGTGAACACAGCGCAGGCTTTCAAGGGTGGTGCAGGATTGCTCCCAGCTGGTTTGTTCGGCAGTTGAGGACAATATTTCTCTGGGTCTCACCTGCAGCTTTGGATGTAGGCCTATCTTTTTTCTTTTCATGGATAAATATACGTGGTGGTGATGAGGAGGTTTCAGTTTCAGTTTCAGTTTCATCAAGGAGGCGTCCACTGCGTGCGGACTAGTCCATATACGCTACACCACATCCGCTAAGTTTTGAGACCACACTACGCATGATTTGAAGCAGATGGATAAATGAATTAACAACAAAGATCAGACAATTGAAGAAGAGGGTCTCGTGGCTACGACTCAGCGGATGTCTGACCTACGCATTAGCCCAACGCGCTGCTCAGACCTTGAGTGCCTACCCACCATTTTTTCTTTTTTTTTCTTTTTTTTTTTTTTTTTTTGGGGGGGGGGGGGGGTAGTGGATGTACACGTGTGTGTATGATGTGTGTGGGTATGGGCCCATGTGTGTGCGTAAAAGGTGAGTGTCGAGTTAGACACAGAGGTATCTCCACGGGCTGCCCGTGGCATGATGAGGAGGAGGATGAATTAAGCCATCTGTTATGGCCAGAGGGTTAGGGTGATTTGGTTTAGTCTACCGACGAACGAACGAACGAACAAAATGTTGTTCATTGAGGTAAAAGAATAAGCACAAAGTCAGTGAGATTTTTTTTCATCCACCCCTCAAACAAAGGAAAGGTCTCTAAATATACGAAAGAAAATATTGCTCAGAACTGCACATCAACACATATACAACAATGAAACCGTAACGATTTAGAATGAATAATGCATTACACAATCAGAGGGGGAGAGTGTGGGAGGGAGGAGGGTGGTAGGGGTGGAGAACGACGATGGAGAACGAGAGAGAGAGAGAGGGGGGGGGTGGGGGAGTGGAGAAACAGAATGAAGAGACAGAGAGACAGAGACAGAGACAGAAGAGAGAGAGAGAGAGAGAGAGGAGAGAGAGAGAGAGAGAGGAAGAGAGAGCAATCACAGTTCTTCAACCAAAATGGATAGCACGTATTTCCCAACATCTAGTAGTGAAGACTATTAGGAGGAGCGGGTGGGGGAGTGGAGAAATAGAACGAAGAGACAGAGTCTCTTGCAGAGAGAGAGAGAGAGAGGAGAGAGAGGAGAGAGAGAGAGGAGAGAGAGAGAGAGAGAGAGAGAGAGCAATCACAGTTCTTCAACCAAAATCTATAGCATATATTTCTTAACATCTGGCAGTGAAGACTACTGGCGGAGGAGAGAGAGAGAGAGAGAGAGAGAGAGAGAGAGAGAGAGAGAGAGAGAGAGAGAGAAGAGAGAGAGAGAGAGAGAGAGAGAGCAATCACAGTTCTTCAACCAAAATAGATAGCACGTATTTCCCAACATCTGGTAGTGAAGAATAGTGGACAAGACAAGACAAGACAAGACAAAATTCTTTATTTACGAGGATAAAAGATAAGCACTGACGTGCTTTTTTACATCCAGTCCTCGCCCTGAGTAGGGACCACAGCATGCAGTGAAATGAAATAATGTAAGAAAGCAAACAAGCAAACAAAAAAGGCGGTCATGCAATCATAATGGAACATCAAATGAAAATAGAAGAGAAATGAAAACAAAACAAAAAATAAGAATAATAATAAACAAACAAAAAACTAGAAATAAAAATGAGAACAATAATGAAGAGGAAGGAAAGAGTGGTGGTAGGGAGCGAGGTGGTCTGGCGGAACATATGTAAATGTACTACAACGTACAAGATTAGCATGTATGAAAACAGACAGTAAAATGAATGTGACAAAGTACGTACATATTTTTTAACACACACATACGCGCACGCTCGCACGCACAGAGAGAGAGAGAGAGAGAGAGAGAGAAGAGAGAGAGAGAGAGAAGAGAGAGAGAGAGAGAGAGAGGAGCAAGGCACAACATGTAATTATTTTTCGTAAGGCATGAAAATACGCAGAAAGTATTAAGCAAAGGGGGGGGGGGGGGGGGGGGGGGGCGGGGGGGGGGGGGAGTGAAAGGAAAAAAAAGGAGAGAGAGAGAGAGGATGGAAGGAGGGGGAACAGCATGAAATGTAATGATTTGAAATGGAAATGTACTAAAACGTACAATAATTAGCATGTATAAAATCAGACAGTAAAATGAATATGACAAAGAGAGAGAGAGAGAGAGAGAGAGAGAGAGAGAGAGAGAGAGAGAGGCAGAAGACAGACAGTGAGAGAGAGAGAGAGAGAGAGAGAGAGAAGGGCACAACATATTATCATTTTTTTTATAAGATTATATCCACACACACACACACACACACACACACACACACACACACACACACACACACACACGCATATATATATATTATATATATATATATATATATATACATACATATGCATACATACACATACATATACACACATGCACACACATACCTACATACAAACATACTACATGCATACACACACACATTGGTGATATAACTTGAAAATATAAAGGTAAAGAAAAAAAGGTACCTTTCAGAGAATGCTTTAACGTTTCGTGCTGTAAGCACTTGGTCACGAAGTGAAGTGTTGAGGTTCTAGGGGAAGCTGGCAGGTTTCTTGTGACCACAGTTCAGCCAAAAAGGTAGGGGAGGGGGTGGGGAAAAGGTGAACTGTGTTAATATGGTCAACAAAAGGGGTGGGGCAAAGAGGGGGTGGGGAGAGGTGGGAGGGAGAGGACCATCTGGGTGGTGGTTTACTGAGAAAGGGGAGGGGGTGGTGGTAAGGAAAACATGGTATAGAACATGGTACAGAACGGGCGGGGGGGGGGGGGGGGGGAGCAGGAGGGGGGGAAAGGGGGTGGGGGTTTGCAGCTTGAGAGAAACAAGTTTCAAAATGGAGTGACTGACGGCGGCGAACGAAGCAAAATTTAGAAAGAGAGGGTGTTAGTTACGCCAATGACATTGACAAACAATGTGCTTTGTCATGTCATGTGCTTTGTTTGTCAATGTCATTGGCGGTAAACTAACACCCTCTCTTTCTAAATTTTAGAGAGAAACAAGTTTATTCCCTGACATTGAGTCCATAAGGCGTTGTATTAGCTGGCTTTCCATGAATTTACGGTATTGGCCCTCTTTTTGTCCATTGCGCCAAAGCGCTGCCACTCTGATGTGCGACAGGTTATGGTGTTCAGAAGTAAAGTGGTTTGCCACTGGTGTATCTTTTCCTGTCAGAATGTTGTCCCTGTGTTCTTTGAAGCGATCATTGAGTGATCTGTATGTTTCTCCTACATACATCATAGCGCACAAGGTACAGGTCAGGACATAGACATTATTTTGAGTTTGACACGTGAAATGGGATTTCACCTGAAACTTATGATCTGATGAGTCTTGGATAGTTGTTGCAGGGTTAATAAACATACAGGTTTTACATTTAGGTTTCTTGCAAGGGAAATTGCCAGCTTGAGCAGAAGGGTGCGTAGAGTGGAAGGCAGCATGCACAAGATGGTCACCAAGGCTTTTGTCCCTCTTGAAAGCCACAAGTGGAGGTTGGTTGAATGTATCTTTCAGTGTTGGATCGTTCCTGAGGATCGAGAAGTTGCGACATAGAATGTTTTTCAGAGGTATGTTGTGTTGGTGATAGGTCAAAGTCAGTAAAAGGAAAAGGTACAGCAGTCAACATTTCTTCACATTGGTGATATATATATATATATATATATATATATATATATATATAATAACATAAGAGAGAGAGAGAGAGAGAGAGAGAGAGAGAGAGAGAGAGAGAGAGAGAGAGAGAGAAACACAAAAACACAACAAGCTGGATTTCGTTTCCAAATATTTCGAGGCCTTGCGACCTCTTCCTCGGTGAGACCTTTAATGACAGTTTTCCACACTGTGACTGACAAATCGAGTGGTTTAGGAAATTGAACAGTTCTCGTCTGCTTTTTCTCTGTCAGGTGAGGCATACTCACGTGCATACTAGCAACGTGATTCACTTGATTTTACATTACCACCTACACATAAATCTCCCGTCCGCTCCCATCTTTCCTGAGCATAAGGGTAAGCCTTTAATTGATCACTCTCCCTCCCCCCTACCCACCCACCCCCACCTCCACCCCCATCTCTCTCTCTCTCTCTCTCTCTCTCTCTCTCTCTGCCCCACTCCCCCTCCCCCCCCCCCCCCCCCCCACACAAACACCCCACACACACCCCATCCCACCCCCACCCCCACTCCCCACCCCTGACACCCCCCACCCCCACTTCCACCCCCATCCTCCCCCCACTCCCCCCCCCCAAAAAAAAAAAAAAAAAAAAAAAAAACTACACAGGCAGACTGTCCATCGCTGTCTCAGTAGTTGACGTCCTCGATGGTGTGAGTCCATGTGGGGTCAGGGTTTTTAATTTCCTGATCCAGAATGTCTCTCTTGTCAGTCTTAACCTGAGGGTGTGGCCATAGACCTTTTCCAACACAACGACCTTCAAGTGTTTGAGTGTGTGGTTGGGTTGGTTGAAAAGTTTTGTACCCAGTGAACTGTTAGGACGGATGTTGATGTCTGAGCGATACTGGTAGAAACGTGTTCGGAGGGTATCACCTGTTTGTCCAACATACTGTGCGGATCTGCAAACATCACAGTAGAGCATGTAGATCACCCCACTGGAGTCACAGGACAGTTTGTTGCGAATGGGGAAAGACTCCCCGGTCACCGCGCTCGAGTAGCTGGTCGCCTTCACAAGATGCTCCTTGCAAATTACGCATCTGAGGCGATGGCAAGGCTCGCATCCACCCTCCTTGTCAGGTCCAAACGGCAGAAGTGAGGGCATCAGCAAATTTCGTACAGATTTGCAGCACCTTTCCCCAACAACTGGCAGATCTGGCATGGCCCGCTTCATGCGTGTGCTGGATTGAAGCGTGGGCTGTAAATCTTCCAGCCAGGTCCTCAAAGGGGGGTTTGAGGGGTGGTGGGTTATGACAAACGGCACCCTGGTGTTGGGCTCCTTCTCTCGATACTCAAGGGTTGTGTTGCGTGCCTTCATCCGAGCACGCTCCTTGGCTTTACTCACGTCAGCAAGGTGGTAGCCGCGTCTGAGGAACCGTGCCGTCATCTTTTCAGCCTGGGCATCGAAATCATTGATATTGGTGCACAATCGACGTAGCCGCAAGAACTGGCTGTAAGGAATGTTCTTTCTCACATGCTTGGGGTGGCAGGATCTGTGGTGTAGATACGCGTGGCTGTCAGTCGGCTTTGTGTAGATGTCAGACACTAGGAAGCCCTCCTCCAGTCTGACGAGTACATCAAGGAAGGGAATCTGCACTGTGGAAGAGGACACTGTGAACTTTATGGATGGATGAAAAGAGTTGATGTATATTCAAACTCTCGAAGTTCTTTCTCTGTTCCCAACCACAGCAGAAAAATGTCATCTATAAAGCGCTTCCAAAACTCCTTCAGAACAGGGACAGGGCTCTCAGACAGTAGTTGTGACTCCAGCGCACCCATGAATACATTTGCGGCAGATGGCGCCATGAGCGTGCCCATCGCAGTGCCTACTACCTGGTGGTAAATCTGGTTCTCGAAGTGAATGTAATTGCTAGTAAGAACATGCTTTGCAGCTTCCAAGATGAGGTCAATTGGTGGTCTGTAGACCGTGGAATTGGAGGCGTTCAAGTGAAGGCGAATGGCGGTGAGAAGCTCTTCTTGGGGGATGTTGGTGTATAGGGCTGTTACATCTATTGTCACTAACCAGGAGCTTCAGTGAAGGGAGCATGGAGGTCGTTCCATGTGTTGAGAGCCGTAGGAAGTGTGTGCTGTCCTTGATGTAGCTTGGGAGGGTCTTTACTGTGTCTTGAAGCCAGTGGTCTACTAACTTGCTGAGGTTCTCGGTGGGGCCACCCACCCCGACACAATGGGACGCCCTGGTGGCTTGTCAACAGACTTGTGAATCTTTGGCAGGGTGTAAAATTGGTGGCAGCTGACCCTCCTTGGTTCCACCAAGGCCCAGCGTCGGGTGTCATCGTCGATGGCGTCAGCAGCGTAAAGCTTCTCTACAATAGCGTTGGAAGCTCTGGCAATACTAAAAGTAGGGTCCTTGGGTACGGGTGTGTAGTGATCACTGCTGAGAAGTCTTTCTGCTTCGGCGATGTAGTCATGGCAGTTCTGGACTACTATAGCTCCGCCCTTAACAGCCATAGAGACCCTAATAGTCCTGGTTTTCACAAGAGCCTGCAGGTCACGTAGAGCCTGTCTTTCAGTAGTGTTGAGATTGTCCCGTGCCCTGGTGGGCTGGTAGGTCGTAGCCTGGGCTTGCAGGGTGTTGCAGTAGGCATCCAGGATTTTATCTCGTCCTTGGGGAGGTTGGAGTCCCGTTTTCTTGTAGAATTTGGGTGGCTGCTGGATGTCATTGTCATTGTCCTTGTCAAAGTGCAGCTCTCGTAGTCTGACACGTCGGCACCCCTCCTCAATGTCCTCCACTAGCTCCTTCTGGTCATATTTCAATGGTGTCGGGCAGAACTTAGGGCCCAGTTCTAGGACTTTTATCTGTTCATCGCTAAGGGCTACATCTGACAAGTTGATCACCCAGTCCTTGTCGGGAGTCGTGTTGGGCTGGCGTCGTCTGCGAAAACGTCTGTTAGTTCGTTTTTTAGGGGGGTCAGTAGGAGGAGTGTCTTTCATTTGAGCTGGGGGTCGAGCGGAGTTGAGTTTCAGGAGTTTCTTGTGTTTCTTCTTCCCCAGTCGTCTTCTGATTGTTGACGAAGATGACCGAAGGCGGTCCAGGATCGCCTCGAAGTGATAAAAGTCAGTGCTCTGTTGTAGGTTGTATAACGCTGAGTGCAGCGATGTCATCTCCCCTGAGGAGAGGTTCATGTAGGTGTCACGGCACAATGAACACACACACACACACACACACACACACACACACACACACACAATATATATATATATATATATATATATATTTATATATATATATATATATCAAAGTACTTGATCCATGAAAAAAAGAGAATTTTTTTAAAAGAAAAAAAAGAAGAAAAAAACAAATTGGTTAAGTACATGAAAATGGGATGATTTATGATTTTGAGATTACATGTTGGTAATACTTGAGTTGTTTTTTTTTACCGCAGAAGATGGGTAAGGTAAGTGTTTTTGAAAGTTGTGGTACAATGGATTTGTTTGATGGATTCTGGAAGGGAGTTCCACAAAGAGGAGCCCGAGTATGTTAGACTTGATTTAATAGGTCAATTCTGGGGATTTTGATATGGAGTTTGGGGGAGTTTCTCGACGAGACTTTTGAGAATCGGCTCATTAAAGTTGTTGGAGCATTCCCGGTCAGAATCTTGTGCATCATTAGCCCTTTGTTGTATTTGAGTCTCTGGCTGAATGGAAGAATGTGAAGATGTTTATAATCAGAGCTTTTGAGGCTAGTTTTCTTCAGAAGGATTAATTTGAGCGCTCGTTTATGTAGGCTGAACAATGGTTTTAGTGTGTTTGCACTTGCAGAATCCCATATAGTCGATGCATAATCAACATAAGACTGAATATGAGCATGGAAAAAAAGTTTTCGTGAATGCAAGTCAAGAAATTGTTTGATTTTGGTGAGCTGATAGACTTTCTGGGAAAGCCTTTTGCATAGTAAAGTTATGTGGGGATTCCAGCTGAGACTATTGTCAATTATTAGTCCTAATACTTTACGATGAGTGACTTGTTTCACAAGTACATTATTGAGGTGTATAGGAGGGAAATCATTGGTGAGCTTTTGTCTTTTTTGCCTAGTTGTAATGTACATCAGTTTTGTTTTTTGAGGGTGAAGTGACATGTGATTTAGTTCGGTCCATTTTACAAGATCGTTGGTACTCTCTTGCAAATGTTTTGAAAGACTGGAAAGATCATTATGGCTGGTGTGAATTGTGGTGTCATCTGCAAGGAGGTCGCATGTAGATCTCACATGTAGGGGTAGGTCATTAATGTAGACTAAGAAGAGTAGCGGGCCTAAAATGGAGCCTTGTGGAACGCCATACTTGAGAGTTGTTATAGAAAAGACAGTCGTCCCCGATAAGACGCATTGTTGTCGTTTTGTGATGCATGAATTTAGAAGGGCGGATTTTGAAAGACCGTATACTTCCAGTTTTCGAATAAGGAAATTGTGGTCGATGACATCGAAGGCTTTTTTTAAATCAACGAATAAGACACCACAATATCTGTTGTTCTTAACACTATTAAGCCACACATCTACAAGACTGATTAATGCAGAATGGCAGGAATGTTTCTGTCTGAAACCAGACTGTCCAGGATGGAGCAAATCGTACTTGTTGAAGTGATGAAGGATGTGTTTATTTAAATGCTTTTTTTTTTTTTAGAGGTTTGGAGAGGATAGATATGATTGATATTGGTCTGTAGTTTGAAGGATTAGTATTATCACCAGATTTATGAATGGGTATAACTTTTGCTTTTTTGAACGCATTTGGAAAATAACTTTTATCTATGCACAAATTAAAGATATACGTTAACGTGTCAGCTATAACCGGAGCCGAGAGGTTCAGAATTTTGCCATCTATGCTATCTAGTCCACGTGTTCCTGACTGCTTGAGATGAAGTAGGTACTGATACGCCTCGTGCACAGTTATGAGTGGAATGTGTAGTTCAGACGTGATTTTTTTGTCGTGACAAAATTGATGGAGTTCTTTAAGTTCATTAGAGCTTGAATGATCAGTAGTAACAACTGTATCTGGAATGGTAGAGAAGTGAGTGTTAAGTTGTTCAGCAGAAATACCTTTGATAACAGTTGATTTTGAAGAAGAACTGTTATTGTTAAGCTTGTTTATTGCTTGCCAAACCAGTTTTGAATTTTGTTTGGAAGTTAATAACTCGCGATAGTATTTTGTTTTTTCCCTGCGCTTCTGAGAGTTACTGCATTTCTTAGTAATCTTGATTCTTCTTCATAGCCATGTTCTTTCAAAAGGTCTCTAAGGTAGCTTGCCTCCTGTAATTCTTTCGTGTACCACGGTGGCTTGGGAATATGCTTTACTCTGTTTTTAACGGAGCATGTCTGTCATAGACTTCTGTAAAAATTTCGATCCAAAAGTCAATCGCTGAATCTGGATCAGTAATATTGTATACTGTATAAAGTTCTGAGTTCATTAATTCAAACAAAAAATTTTGTTCGTTGAATTTTGAGAAGCAACGATAGGTTATGGTTTTGTGACCTGGTTTTGGGATTTTCACTCCATGTTTAGACCATGTAACACACGCTGGGTAATGATCACTAGAAGAGAAGACTGGCACACAAGCTTCTAGTATGTTATTTTCATTTGAGACATAGATATGGTCAATGATTGTCTTTGAAGTTGGTTTGACTCTGGTGGGTGTTTTGATAATCTGATGTAAATTCAACACACTTATCGTTTGGCTCCATTGGCTGTTTGATTTCATAAGATCTACATTGAAGTCACCGCGTAAAACAATTTCTTTACATTCTAAGGAAACTGCGTCCATCATAGTAACAAACTTATCAGGCCAGCTGACTCTTTCTGCTGGGTTCCGATAGCAGAACCCGATTAAAATGGATCGTGATTTGTTCAGTGCGATTTGTATCCACACTGCTTCTACGTCATGCTGTTCTAGGTGGGAAAGTCTCTTGAAATTGAGAGATTCACTGACATACACTAGAAGACCTGTCTCTTTG
>CM065726.1:17225865-17313365 GCA_033310375.1 Conus canariensis
TATTTAGAACAAACCAGCCTGCGGAGACGGTCTAAAAACTCTGGGAAGCGAGGACCTAGAGTGCAGAAATTGCAGAATATCATTATTGGTTGATCGATTTATAGTTCTGCTTGAATATTTTACAGCTTTACGATATCGCTGAGAATAAACTTTAAAAGTCATTCTGAACAGTCGGTTCTGACCTTCAGATTTGTGACAACCGGTACAGACTTGCTTCATAATGCAAGACGGGTGAAAATTTTCTTTTGTTTTTTGTTTTGGTTTTAATAGTGATCTTTTTAAGCATTCTGTTTTAATGTTGAGAGAAGAGGAATGGGTGAGGAGGGTATTACTGGATGCATGCAAATGTTTAAAAAAAAAAGAAAAGTGTTCGAAGTAAGGTAACTTAACCCTGACAGTGCTGTATATATCATTTTAAACTTTAAGAAATGTTAAAATCTAGGACGGGAAACTTGTCACACACCACACTTGAGAATTTGGCTTCTGCATACATATTATTTGCGCAAGATATGCAAACCTATACATTTTTAGAAACTAGAGATGTTGTAGAATCTAGTGAAATAACTGAAAACACTGTAGGTGGTACCAACTTGGAGACTGACCTCAAAATATAAGCAGAGAAAATTTCTGAAAAAGTTATTTGAAAAGTAAGTCAAATGTTAGGAGAGATACACTTTTTGTTCTGTACTACCTAAACACTTAAGACTGGGTATAAAATGAAGAAAAATATGTGCTGGAAACATGGGAAAGATGATAATTCTCTTGACTTGAGCTATGTATAATGAATTGTGCCTCAAATGATGTACCTATAATTCAGCATCCGGACAATCCAATTTCACTATATTAGGAAATGGGGTTTGTGCAGGCTTGTCTTGAAGCTAGATAGGTAAAACTATATGTTTTTGTAAACTAGAGATAATGAGGAATCTGAAAAAAATAATTACAAGACAGTACCCTGATGGCAGCTGAAGATACTCTTCACAGTGTAATCCTGAACATTGGTGAAAAGGTAATCCAAAACGTCAGTCACATGGTTTGAAACACCACAGTTTTCCTGCTTGAGTGTCAAAACACTTGAAACTTGAGAGAAAACAAGAAGAACATGTCCTTGAAATACACACAACAAAGTTAGGGCCTTGGTTTTCTGTGGAAGGCTGAAAAGCACTTGGGCAGAGTCCCACGTCATATCCAGAACATTCCCAGCCAGAGTGCACATGAGTAGGATGGCCAGCAGCACAGTTCCTCTTTCTTCACCTCCTCTGTCAGCATCACTCTCCTATGCAGTAGTGCTTCCAGATTCTGGATCACACAAGAAAACATATATCCTAAGTCTTCTGTTCATTTTTTTGCTTCATTATGGTGCAAGAGTTGTTACAGAGAGCTTGATTCAGTTTCCACTAATTAGTCTAATTTTCAGAAAGAAAAAAATATGAACAGCATTACTTACTCATTCTATGAAAAATGAAGTCATGCATAAAATCAAATAAGAATAAAATCTGAATCACTAGCATTTAAGGAAGGGGAAGGGCTATAGCTCTCCATTGGAGACACGCCCACTCGTGACATGCCCACATTGTTTCCAAACTAAAAATACAACAAACAAAGCTGTAAATTGTTCTCTTCAAATCACCACTTTTATTCATCCTAAAGTGCTTTCAAAACACCTATAATCACCCAAAAACGATCTTGTAGTTTGATCAGGCCAAAGCCAATCACTCTAAGTAGCCATATACCCTGCCCCCTCCATCCCCCCTTCCTTCATGTGGCAGACCAACAAATGCAAAAAAATAACCAATGACCACACGCAGCAAGTGTTCCATCACTTGACAAACAAAATAATCAAAGTTTATTGACTCACATGCTTCGCTTTCGTTACTACTGCTTTCGGCAACCGATTCTTCACTCGTGCCAATTCCACTCAACTCCTGCTCAAACTCAGTCGCTGATTCACTCATTATTTCAGTCAAAACAGATGAAAAACTTTAAGATAACTGACTGACAAGGTTGGCCGGTGCACAATGGATACTAGCAAGTCACGTGAACTATATCAGCCCGGATGTTTAGCGGCGGTGGTGTAACGGTTCTTGTCTGAGCCACGATCGTGGCCCATCACACTTGCGTGGTAAAGCCATGATCGTAGCCCATCACACTCTGCGGGTTAAATTCCTAGGTGAAACGTTTACACACACACAAAAGGTTTAATTCTGGTGATTGTACTATCCATTTCCCAAGCACACTTGCAGACAGAAGTCAACACAGAACACACTAGCAAACATTAAAACAAACAAAAAAAAGGTTTAATTCTGGTGATTGTAGTATCCCTATCCCAAGCACACTTGCAGACACAAGTCAACACAGAACACGCTAGCAAACATTTAAAAAAAAAAAAAAGGGGGGGGGGGGGGGGGATCTGTCCTTGTCCATTAACTACCCAGCACACAGGAGTAGAAGAAATGTGTTGTGACAAAATCCGAACAGGATTTGAAGTATCACCTTACAACTTGTATTCCTCCAATAACCCAAAAGATGTACAATATACTACAGATGAGAAAATATGCTCGATTGCCACAATATGCTGTGGTCTTTTCTTTTCTCTTGTATCAGTAACTAGAAACTGTCTTTGTTCAGCATGAGTGAATCTGTTTGTACATGTGTTTTGTTTGTGTGTGTGTGTGTGTGTTTGAGGTAGATCAGGTCTTGTCTTCTCTCTTGTATCAGTAATTAAGAATTTTGAAAAAGTTTGTTGAGCATGAGTGAATCTCTGTGTATTTTGCTTTTGCGTGGGTTTGTGTCTGTGTTTGAGACAAATCACTTAGTTTAGGGTACAACAGCTTTCAGTTCAGTTCAGTTGGGACTGAGATAGCCTCACAGCCTTTAGTGTCCCAATCATCTTATTTATATAAATAAATAGTGGTTGCATAATGCATGCATATGTTCACGATTTATTTTACTCTATTCTGACAAATAAATAGCGGTTGCATAATGCATGCATATGCTCAGGATTTATTTTACTCTATTCTGACAATTAAAATTAAATTGTAAAATATTTAACTTTGCGTTAGTATCCAGAAGGTTTTTTAAAAAGTATTCAGATCTTTTGCTTTTTTAATGTGTGCAGGTAGTTTGTTCCATTATGGTGCCACTCTGTTACTAAAGGAAATTTTCTAATATTAGTGCGGCAATACTTAATTTGGATTTTGTTAGGAGAATTTCTTGTAATTTGATTAGAGGTTAGTTGAACAAATCTGTTAAAAGTTTTACTGTTAAGTCCCTTAAATAGCTTGTAAGTCTCAATCAAGTCTCCCCTGATTCGTCGGAACTTTAACGATAGTAAATTTAACCTTCACAATCTATCTGCATAGCTTATATGTTTAGACTTTTAATTAAAAAGGTGGCTGTTCTTTGCACTCTTTCAATGCTCACTGATTGCCTTTTTAGGTGAGGGCACCATATCACATTTCCATACTCCAGGTGAGGTCTAACTAATTACTTATATAGTATTGTAAAAACTTCAGGATCCAAATATGAAAAAGACCCGTCTACAAGCATTTTAGCATTTTATTAGCTTTCATTGTCACACTGTTCATGTGCTTATCAAATTTCAGACAGCTGTTAAACGTTACCCCAGATCTTTTTCTTCTGAAACAGAATCAAGTAGCATTTCCTGGTGCATAGAAATGTCAGATTCAGTCAGCATTTTCCAGAGGATGGAAATGTCAGATAAAAAAAAACCATTGCTTTCCAAGGGAAATAAGTTTAAAAGTAGTGTCAGTATGATATTACAGATTTTGTTTAAGGAGAAAAAAAAGTGTGTGTGTGTGAAGGAAAAAAGTCTCCACCTTCATACCTGTTCGACAGTGTGGTCATTTTCCACTCTTTCCCCTACTTCTCCTACCACCCTCCACCCCAGATTCCCAGGTTAAATGAACTTTGAGCGAACGTCTCTGCGCAGGGTATTTGGAAGAAAAAATTGAATCTTGCAGCAACAGACTCCACATAGTTCCTTCTGAAACAACCAAAACAAACAAAAATGGTGGTAGTATTGTCTTTTGAAACTGAAAAATTGAACAGTCCTACACAGTGAGTCTGAATCCATTAATGGATTCTAGTAGCTTCCTTGCGTTTTTACCAGAAAACAAATTACATTTGACAGTGATGTGATTAGCACACTTGGTTTGGGAAAGAACAACAGAACTTTTAGAAAAGTCAAGTTCAGTTGTTGTGGTGGCCATCGTGTTAAGAGTTATCTTGTAGGTTATCCAGAATTAGTTGAGTTCTAAATTTGTCATTGTGTGCCAAAGCCATATTGGGGTAGGGATGTGGTCGCTGTGTTTTGTTTCATACGTGAACAAATACCCTAAAACAAGGCTCCTGTGTGTGTTTCAGATGGGAAGCAAGAAACTGGGATTTGCCGAGAACTTTGCCCTCTCGGGTGCTGCAGCTGTCATCTCTAAAACCGCAGCTGCTCCCATTGAGCGCATCAAGCTGCTGGTCCAGAATCAGGATGAAATGATCAAGGCTGGCCGTCTGTCGGAGCCCTACAAGGGGGTCATTGACTGCACTGTACGTACCTTCCGCACAGAGGGCATCCTCCCATTCTGGCGAGGTAACTTGGCCAACTGCCTCAGGTATTTCCCCACACAGGCCCTCAACTTTGCCTTCAAAGACAAAGTGAAGGCTTTGTTCAAGTCATCTCCCAACGAGGCCTATGCAACAAAGTTTGCCAAAAATATCTTCTCTGGTGGTATGGCTGGAGCCTTGTCGCTGTGCTTCGTGTACTCGCTCGACTACGCACGTACTCGTCTGGCCAACGATGCCAAGGCTGCCGGCAAAGGTGGTAGCGAGCGTCAGTTCAATGGTCTGATTGATGTCTACACCAAGACCCTCAAGTCAGATGGATTCGTGGGCCTGTATCGAGGCTTTGTCATCTCCTGTGTGGGTATTGTTGTGTACCGTGGCTTCTACTTCGGTCTGTATGATTCCCTGAAGCCTCTCTTGCTGGGAGAAGATGCCAACGTCTTTGTGTCTTTTTGTCTGGGCTACGCTGTCACTGTGACCTCCGGCCTCCTGTCCTACCCGATTGACACCATTCGGCGCCGCATGATGATGACGTCGGGCCAGGCGGTCAAGTACAAGGGGTCCATCGACTGTGCCATGCAGATCATGAAGCACGAGGGCTTCATGTCCATGATGAAAGGAGCTGGGGCCAACATCTTGCGAGGGGTGGCCGGAGCCGGTGTGCTGGCTGGATTCGACAGTTTCAAGGCAGTGTACATCGAGTGGCGTCTGAAGCAATGAATGTAATGACAGTAGCGGTCTTTTTTCTTTTTTTTTTTTTCCTTTTTGTTTTTCCTTTTTTATTTTCTGTAGAACAGGATTTGGGTCTTTTGGTCATGCCAGACTTTTCGTTGGTGCTGAAGAACAACACAGTTAATCGTTTACAAATACAATTCAGAGGGATGTGGAACAGATTTGCATTGGGTATTCACTTAAGGCTACTCAATTTAATGACTGGGAATCTCACACTGAGTGAAGATTATTTTTTTGTGCTGAATTCATCTTTGCATGCATTGAAAGTTGCACATGTGTTAGATCCAAAAGAACACTAACAGTTCGTCTCTTTGTCTTAATTCTTGGTAATTGACAGCTGTGTGCGGATGTAGCCAGCATCTCTTTGTCTTAACTGTTTGGTAAATGAGGGCCATGCGCAGACATAGCCACATATACACGTGGTGTGACCAAGACTAGTTTGATAATGACTGCAAAACAGGCTTTTCAGTTATAGCAAACATTTTTGTCCTGTGTGTTTGGAAGTAGACATAAACAGGAAGGACAAAATGTAAAGAAGATTGCAAAATATTAAAAACAAAAAAAACCCTGTTTATGAAGGTTGGCGTTTGTATGTCATGATTGTGTGCGAGAACATCAACTGTTTCCCTGTGTGTATGGTTATAAAATGCCAAAGGTTAGATTGCTAATTGATGAATATGCATTCAGCAGTACCAAATGGTACATAAAAGAAAAACAAATTTAGCCTTGGTGTAGTTAGGAGAAGGGAGAGGAAAGAGGCTGGTGGACTTGGGGTTTTTTTTTTTTTTTTTTTTAATCTGAAAAAAATCTTGAGATGATGATGAGTCATGTCATCCTGTACCTGGCTACTGTTTTCTCATTTGAACTGTGATCATGCTCGTGAAGTATTTGTTGTCGTTCAGTTGGATATTCCATAACACAAACAGATGTCTCATGTTAACTCTTGAGTTTCAAGAGGGAAACGGTCACAACACATCTTCTTTCCAGGCTTTTATTGTATGCATCATTTCTTGATTTTAGAAAATAACCAAAAAAAAACCCTAACAGTATTCTACGAACTGATCATACAGAGGTTTTACTTGCTTTAAAATGGAGATCTAACCTTGACAGATCTATGCAGTTTGTTTACTGTACACCCAGAAAAAAATTTTTTAGGAGTATGTATACCTCAGCTTTAAGTGTTTAAGCTCGGGGGTACAAAGATGTCCAAAAACTTGACGCCACCGAATGTTAATTTCATGTCACAGTGATGAAAGTATTTTCATCTTTTGGACTGAACAGCTAACTTTGTATTAACTGGTACATAATTTCAACATATCAGTTTGCTATCTTTTGTTTTCATATTTGTTCAGCCAAGATGTTTTGAAGAATTTCTCATACCTTTTCTTCTTTGTTTTGTATTGATAATGTAGAGATGGATAATGATTCGTTTTTGGCATCATTGTCCTTTCTGATGATGAAGCTTGACATTTCATGGATATGCTTATTGGTTTCGCCGTCCTGTGTGATTTTTTTAAAATCACTTTGTTCAGCGCATACTATGCATACAAAGGAAAACCTTAGAATGCAATGGGGTTTATTCTATTGAGAAAGACTCGTTTCATTATAGAATGCTGCTTTGTCAGTTTCAAGATCTTGTCTCAGTCTGTCAAAATGAACACATTTCGATGTTGATGTGATGCATAGATACATCATGCATGTGCCAGTAAATATTTTCCAGCTTGTTTTGACCCTCAGTCTGAAACTTCAAAACTTCAATTGGCAAAGCATGTGTAACATAAACGTTGAATTTGGAGCCCTAATACAGCTGTAACCGTTAGTTTGTTGTACATGGTGTAGAATCGAGATTTTTCAGTCCTGGGCTTGGTGGCTTGTTGGGTTGACTAAAATAGACACTGCAGGGATATCACAATTTTTTTTTCAGTGGGTCCTGCAACCTCCAGTGTTTTCCCACTGTTTTCTTTCAGTGGGGCCTCTATCCTCCTAATTTTTCCCACTTTTTTTTTCTTGAAACCAACTCGCACTCGCCATGCGTTGTCTGTGTGCGTGCATATTTTACAGATGGACATTCGCTTGCTGGCTTTAGTGTTTTAACTTTTGATACAGAGTATGGGTTTATTCATGTAATAGTATATGGTGCACTGACACGTTTTTATGGAATTCAATGCACACACGTACGTCTTCCAAGAAATTCATAAATTAGAGTAATATTCTAATAACGACAACAGACAGTTCACGTCTTAAAAACTTAAATGAATATACCCCCCCCCCCCCCCCCCCCTTTTTTTTTTTTTTTTTTTTTTGTAACAGTTCAGGTAGAAAGTACAAGGATGAAAGCTTTGCATTTTAAATGGATGTGACACTGAGCTTCAGAGATAGCACTTACCGATTGAGATGTCTGGGGTTAAATGTCCTGTTGATTGTGAAGATGTATTGATTTTGAAAATTGATGGGTCAAGTTTGGAGGAGGGGGTAGGAGTGAGAGGGGAGGGGTAGGGCTTGATTCCTCATTTTGTCTCAGTGAGATTGGTTTTCTTGAAAAAAAAAACAAAAAAAAACTAGTTTTATTTGTCATAGGGTTTATTTGGTTTACAAATTTGAAAAAGTAGCTTATTCCTCACTGACTGAACCAGATATCGTCCAAACTGCATCAGTTAGGATGTTGAAAATGCATTAAGACATAACAGAATTGCAAATAGTTGAAACTCTTAAAATCGAATTTGCCCGTTCTTTTTCGGAAGCATGTTGAAATGTCCTGTGACTGTTCGCTTAACGAATAATAAATCCAGTGGCTGTTGGTGAGTTGAAGTTAAATAGCCAATCATAACGGATGATGTAAAGCACTTCTGATGGCAAGTTGCTTGTTTCGTGGCTGCGTCCTCTGGCACTAGGCTCTCGACGAAGACAGTGACTCGTCAACAAAGGTCTGACAGCAGCTGATCATTAATACGCTTGATAAGTGCTTCAGGTCCAAGGACCGTGTACCACTTCAAGATTTTTTGCACCAGTGACAAAGGCTCACCAACTAGTTTGAAGTTGTGATGACGTTACTTTTTTTTTGTTTAATTGCCAGTTACCCCCCTGGGGCACAGGAGCAAAATTTACACTGACAGTGTGGAAAATGTGCAAGGTTCGAGTCTCCCATTATCTAGATTAATAAAAGGTGATGGGAGACTCAGACCTAGTGCATTTTCCACGCTGTCGGCCAAGTTTTGCTCATATGTTGAAGAGGAAATATTGAGAGAGAAGAGAGTGTATAGAACGTAAGCCTATCCTGAAGCCCCGATTCAGTGCAGCTGTATTATATGTGGACATTAGTTACTGTTTTACCCTACCGGTTCAGGTGCTGATTGTAGAGTGATGATCATGATGCTGAGTAGTCGGTGATAGGACTGGTTTGCAAAGCCAGCGTGATCTTTGCCTGTATAATTCCTCTCTCCTTAAGCATCCACCTTTTTTTTGGGGGGGGGGGGGTTATTCTCTGTTTCACATCAGTGTCTCTGTGCCACACATTCTGGCACCCCTTCCACAGCAATGCCCTACCTTGTTCAGCTGCAGCACAGGCACTGCAAATCCACAGAGAGCAGTCAAGGTCAAGCCACATGAGGCAGCCCACCTGAGGAGATACTGTGCTGCTGCCGAGTCACTTCGGCAGTGTATGCTCTCTGAACCAACACAGGCAGGACACCACCTATTACACCCCATGCGTCGTCGGACATTAATTGCAGCGTAATTGAGCATCCCCCTTTGGAGAACACCACTAAGTCCTTCCTGACAGTCCCCATGAACTCGCTGATACAGGTGACCTCAACATGAACACGCCAAAGGCAAAAATGCAGAGAGAATCAAAACTGAGATCACCATGAAACCAGGGGCATGAAGGGCCAAAGAATTGGAAGATTTTTTTTATAATTGATGGTCAACGAGCATGATACAGTTGATGCTACAGAGTTTTGTTCCAGCTTAGGACTGCATGACAGGAATGCACTGTAGGCTTGCTTTCATAAACAAAATCCCAGCATCAACCAGGCCTAAAGAGATAACACACCTGCAGCACAGATCAGGTCCATTAGTGGTTAAAACGTGGCAGGTCAAGTCCATTAACCTTTCTCATACATGTGGGTCTGAAATGACTCGAGCTAATGATTTTCAGTTGGTAACTGGGTACATTTTTTTTTTAGCTATCTCCACCAAATTGTATGACTTTGTTAACAAACCAATGCCCTACACCTGTACCAAAAATTGTTAGCAAACAAAGGAGTTAACAGAAACAAAAAGTCCCAGTACATTGTGGGTCTGAGAAGACTCATAGTCTGGAAGAAGAAAACCTGTGTGCTGTACGAGGAGACCCTTATATGTCAAATGTTTATTCCTTCACAAAAAGCTTTGGTCTCTGGAGACTCGCAATGTATGGTGCGCAAAATTGTAGGCGATGTACAGAAAGGATTAACTGTGTGGTTACAGTCTTCACAGGCGAGCCCAAAGCAAACTCTCAACTCTGGGTGGGATTTGGTCAGGGCAGAAAAATAACTCAAACAAATGGCTGAAACGGGAATCAAATCCACAGCTTCCCAGCCAGGACTCTGTGAAGCTGTCCACTGTGCTAAGGTAGGGTGGGTGTATCCACCAATTTTGCCCACAATGTCTGGCTCAGGAGTGAGTCTTGGTGTTCGTAGGTCTGGTGAAGATTTTATTTTTCAATCCACACAGCACCCCAAGAACCCTGATGAGGGCAAATCTTGAACGGGGCCTGCTGTGTACTCTGAGAAGATAAACTTAGGGATGGTTGACTGCATCAACTGATCAAGCAGAAGTCTAAGGGGATCTGGTCTAACACCTCAGGGTTGAAAGGCTTAACATCATTTACTGTTCAAGAAATCGATGTATAGGCATTGATTTTTGCTGGGTACCATCACCCTGCAGCTTAAAGAGGAATGAAATAGCAGATGATTTGGCTAAACAGGGAGCTATGGGAAATGTTCAACTTATTTCTGAATGTCCTTTGAAACCATCTATAAGTGAAATACTTCTGTTTGTTAGAAAATCGTATACATTTATTTCACTCGGAAGTCAAATAAAGTGCCTTCATGCCCAAGATATATAGCACAGATAATCAATAAACTTAGATTCAACACATGGAACACAATATTCTTTCCTGATGTTGAGTGTATATGTGAGGGATAAATTTCTGTCCATCACATACTACTAGACTGCCCAATTCTAACCGGGCAATACAAATTAAGAGGTATGAATGCAGCATAATTTGAAAGCATTGACCAGATTTTATATGACACATATATCATAGACAATGCACACATTATTGCCCAGTCAGAGTTGGGCAGACTGTTGTGAACTTTTTTTTAATGTAATTTCAGAAGTATTTCTAGCAGATCGTCTAGATTCTAACATGTGAAGGAGAGAGGTTAGAGAAAATAAACAGACAGTAGGTCTGACATTATCAGTGATCTCTGCAGCCTTTTAATTGCTAATTCCTGGATGATGAACAGACGTTGAAATATCCACTGAATTGAACTGAACGCTTTACAGGGCATGGGTTGAACTTGTGTGAAAGGATTTGTAATGGCGTCTCCTACCCAGGACTTGAGACGCACACACAGCATGTCATTGTGAAGGGCTGACTTGGCTCAAACCACTGATACCTCTCCCCCTCATACCTCGGACTGTGATGGCTGCTTGGTTTCTGTGTGCACCAAACCCAGCCTCTGTATAGGTACCAGTGTGTCAGTCATGCAGACAGTTTCCCCCATCCTTCCTTCCTGGGTGACTAGGGCATATCCCGTCTTGGTTTCGCCCCAGTAATGCTGCTTACTCATTTCTGACTAAGGCTTTTCTGCACTCAAATTTTAAGAGTAATTTAAAGTAACTCCGCCAGTTTAAGTGGACAAATTACAAGACAAAACATGACACGTTTCAACCTCTTTGGTCTTCTTCAGGTAAGATTAACAACATTCAGGAAAAGAGAAAAACAAAGAATGAGCAATCAATATATTCTTCTTGAATGTCGGGGGCAAACAAAAAATGAACAATCACTTACGTCTTGAATTCGGCGCAAGATCATGTAGTAAATTTGAGGAGATAAATGATTGCTCATTCGTTGTTTTCATTGTCCTGAATGTTGTTTATCTTGCCTGAAGAGGTCAAAATGTGTCATGTTTTGTCTTGTAATTTATTTTCCATGTTCACCAGCAAAGTTACTGAAAATTACTTTGAAATTTTTTTGAATTTTCGCCTTCAGTCGCCTCACTTTGAAACTCACTTTCTGCACTCAGCATAGTTACCAGATGTCTGTTGCCGTTCAGGTCAGAGACAGTGTCAACATGGGGTTCTACCCCAGTGTTTGACCCAACAGGATTCAACACACTCTTGTTGAGGCCTTCCCTCTTGGGGTGGGGGGGGGGGGGGGGGGGGGCTTTTCTAGGCATTCCACATGGCAGGGAGTTTTGATGGTTCGTTAATCCCAGAATCCAGCTTCCTCAGGTGATGAGGGAGTCATGGCAGGATAAAGGGTATCTCAAGCAGACCTCCCTTCACCAGAGTTCTGTCCTTCCTGCTCTCACGTAGTATGGTTCGCATGGAGTTTGTTGTTTTGGTCAGGCAGCCAAGGGAAGGAAGTGGGGGCAGTTCTGTGTCCTGTATTAGAAATGTGAAACTGGTGGCAGGACATCTCTAGACTAACTGAAAAAGAAATGAACAAAAAAGTGTGTTGTGAAAATCGTCAACAGATTTTGAGTTTGACATGGTAAATAAATGTAGTCAACATGGAGTATTTAATACAAACTGTTCATTTTAATCACTAAGGTTTTGAATGCAGCCAGTCCAAGTTCTTAAGCCTTTTCATTTTTCATTTATTTCAAGCAAGACATAGCCATATTTCTACCAGTGTTGCCATTCATTTGCTGGTGATTTTATTTTCACTAAACATTCAGCCACTCTAGAGCACATTCAGAATCAATGCTTGCAGAAGTTACTTGTACAAAAGCATATTAATAATTATCATTGAGAAAACGGAGCATTGTACACATGCTTTGGGCTTAAAAATACTGTACTGTGAATTCAGTTGTGACATGGGCCAAACTGTGTGGTACACTCACTGTTAACATTTTCTGGTTTGAAAAAGTCTTCTCATTCCTTTAACATAAAACAAATGTTTCAAGAGGATTCTGTAGCATGTCTATATAATGATGGTAATTGAATGAAAGGATTTTAAGCTGTCTTGTGCGACAACCAGCCATTTCCATACAGCATTGTCACTTTTGCAAATATGAAAATTTTCAGTAGGTTTGAAAGTTTGTTTGAATCGAAATCGTTATAGTACTTTCACACAATGACACAAGTATGCTGTGATTCCCAGTCTGTTTGCATTCTTTGACTTTCCGTCACCCCCCCCCCCCCCCTCCCCGCCTCCTGTTACACCTGTGAACCACACTTTGCAGCTGGTGCATGCCTGTTCATCTTATATCTTTGCTTTCAAGAGATCTTATAATTTTCTTTGTTATCCCTTTTTTTTGGGGGGGGGGGGGGGGGAGGGGAATTTGAATCAATGGCATGCTCTATTCTGGAGAGCAGCCAGCCTGGAGTAAGATTCCCGCCATAATGCCTCTGAAGCCAACGTTCAAGCCCACAATGTCCCAGCTGTCATTCTGTGACTTGCCACTACCCCACCCCATGGCAGCTTGATTTTTTTTTCTTTAAGTCGTATCCATGAAATTGCAGTTTGAGTGCAAGGATTGCGCTTTTTTTTTTTTTTTTTTTTAAACAGACCCACATCTTTTTAATGCAAACTAATGAAAATGCATCTCTCGGGAGTGAATGCAGAGCACAACTGATCTAACATTTAACGAATGTGAGAAGATAAGTGGTTTCTCTTTCTTCGTTTTCACTGTCCTAAATGTTAGTCAATGCTGTGGGGAGAGGGGGGGGGGGGGTGTACAACCTAACTCATAGCCGTCTGGGCCTTTTCAAATGTAGCGTATGTGTATGTTCTCTATTATATGTATTTGTTGTATGATTGAACGTTATAGGATTAAGTTTTTGTAGTGATATTTGAAGAATAAGTGAATGTCACATTGGTAGGATTAGGATTTGTTAGTTATTGTAGTAATAGTATTTGTAGTTGGGTGTAAGGTGTATTATTGTATATGAGAAGGGTGAATGTAGTATGACTTTGTAAAGCGCTTAGAGAAATTCGTTTGATTAAGCGCTATATAAGAAATCATTATTATTATTATTATAAATGTTATTTGTTTTTGCCTGAAGAAGACCCAAGAGGTTGAAATACATTGTGTCTTGTCCTGTACTTTGTCTATGTCCTTACCGGTAACTAACCCCCTCTCTTTCTAATTTTGTTTAAATTTTCCACCCTCAGTCACTCCATTTTGAAACTAAATGGAAATTGTGTCGTGGATAAAACAGGAGGCAATCAGTCTTTTTAAATGTGGGTCTGTGATGCTGCTGCTTTTTTCTTTTCTCTCTCTCTGTAGGATTGATCACTTGATTGCTTTACTTTTTGGCAACCCTGGAACACACCTGGATCAAAGCTGGATCAAGCATGAATTTCTTTTTAAAGATATCTTTGAAAAAAAAGAAAACACAATTTACTCTGTGTTCGCAAAGTTTAGTATCTGAACCAGCCGCCGTGGAGAAGTGGTCAGCATCGCGGACTCCTGGCTGGGAGGTCATGGGTTCGAATCCCATCAGAAGTCATGTGGGTTTTTCTGCCCCGACCGGCTCCTACCCAGAGTTGAGTTGCTGCGGACTCAGTTGGGAAGACTGGGACCACACAGTCGAGTTTCATCCACTTAATGGATGCGTTTCTGAGAGTGTTGCTCAAATTTCCTGACCAACACCGCAGGTGCCTGTATCTCTCGGGCCTGGTTGACACCGGGATATATTATGAAAGTAAGCGTAGAGTACAGCCCTGTCATGTAGTCTCAGACCAAAATGGAAATCCGTAGCATGATCTTAATCATCCTCATTCTCATCGATCAGCATAAAAAAAATGTCTCAAATTCTGTGGCCCTTCATGCCCTGCTCTCATGGTGACCTCAATTTCGATGTCCTCTCCACGTCTGTGGCCTTGGTTTGGTTCCGTCGGGGTCACCGGTATCGGCGAGTCCATGGGGGCTGTCGTTGGACGGACGTGGTGGCGCCTCCGGAGGGAGAGCTCACTCACGCCGGCTCCGCGACTAAGCAATTATTGTCATCAGTAGGGGCTTAGTAGGTGGTGTCCTGCGTATTTAGATCAGAACAGGCGCCACTGAACACCACCGAAGTGACTCGGCAGCATTGCAGTGTCTCCTCTGGTGGGTTGCCTCTTGACGACTTGACATTGACTGCTCCCTGTGGATTGCCGGTGCTGGGGCTGCGGCGGGGCCGACCAGGCTGTGGCTGTGGACGGGGTGTTGGAATGAGCAGCGTGGGTGCACTGCCTCTGAGGTGGCGCAGAGGTTGGGACAGCAAAAAAAAAAAAAAAAAAAAGTTTAGTATCTGGATATGAAAAAAAGAATCGGTTGCTTCATTTGAACTATACACTTCTGATGAAGCATGGGTTTTGGTGAACCCACACTTTGAAATCAGATACTGCTGCACAAAGAGCACGGGTTCAGGTGGACCTGCATCATCTGCTGAAGTATAAACTCTTGAGGCCTCTTAATAAGTAAGGGCCAATAGGACAAGTTATATCGAAACAGGGATAAAAATCTGTGTAAAATGTCCCGATCCAGACCATATCGTCAAGAGCAACATCTGGAGAAGTATAAAAGCACTTCAACATTGGGCTGGATGGAACTTGCTGCACAGCTGTCATGGATGACAGACAGTAAGGGCTCTATCCTGCAACAACCTGCAAAAGTCATTTTGCGAAAGCAAGTTCCTGTTTACAGTGCTAATTCTACATTGATACCAGCCATTTATAGCCAGTTAACTGTTTGCAGTGCAGATTTTACCCACAGTTGTCCATCATTCACTTGGATTACAAGGAGTCAGCTGTTTGCCCTGCAGAGCTGCCTTGCATTATCTATCAGTCAGTTTAATAAAAATTGCCATTTGTAGTGCTGAATTGCCTACGTTGCCCACTAGTCATTGAAACTGAATTCACCATTTGTAGTGCAGACTTGCCCTACATTGCCCACTAATCACTGACATTAAATTCACCATAAGCGCTGAATTGCCCTACATTGCCCACTAGCCACTTGCATTGAATTCACTATAAGCGCTGACTTGCCCAACATTGCCCACTAGCGACTTGCATTGAATTCACCATTTGCTGGACTGAATTGTTGTACATTACCTGTTAGTCACTTAACGTTGAATTCACCATTGCAGTACTGAATTGCGCACTGGTCATTTACATTGAATTCACCATTTACAGTACTGAATTGCCCACCAGTCATTTACATTGACCGAATTCACTGTTTTCAGTGAATTTCCTTACATTGTATGCCCATCGTTTACTGCGAGTGAATTCATGGTCAACATTTGCAGTGGTAAAATTACCTTGATGTGGCAGTCTCCCTCGATCTCCTGGGAATTAAAGCCACACGATTTCCAGGCCTAAATGACCCAATACTGATCACTGCCCTCTAAACAGTGAGTTGATTAACCAATCGCTTTGCTGAATTTTCTTAACTTGTTCACCTTTTCCAGTGATTTCGGCAAGCCCAGTGCTGAATTATCCTCACAATGTTCAACAGACATGGTACGTTCATCTTTCGCAGTGTTGAATTATCATAGATCGCCTGTTGTCCATTTGACGTTTAAGGCAAGTTCACCCTTTGCATTGCCATTGTAACTGACACGACGGTCAGCATTAGGTAATTCAACCCTGCAAACAGTTAACTTGCTGAAAAAAACTTTGATATTGTAAGGTCATACTGTACTGAAATTGGTTTTAAAACATCTTGCTGTATATCATTGTTCATCAGTCTTTGACATTCTCATCAGTGTTTGGCATTCAACGCTATGAACTGTGAACTTTGTAAATGGTTGGTGGGTCAGTGAAAGGTCATTCACAACTACAAACGGTGATCTTGATGCTAATGACTAGTATTGTATCATCATAGGAGAGAACCCATGTTACAAGGATCAGAACGTCAAACCCAAAGAGCGAAAACGCCCAGCCTTGTTATTGGGAGGGCCAGTATTGGGAGGCCGGCCACAAGTATACGACTGGGAGTCCTCACTTCTTGCATCACAGTTGAGATATAGTCACTGGGCGTGCAATTTTTTTGTTGCCTCTTTCTTTGTGAGAATGGGCCAAGGATATGTTCACCTGTAGCTTCCTTCACCTATTCCGTAGTCTTGAAGACTGTTGGGGCACCATAGAAGACTTAGCAAAGCAGCTTTCTCCATTCTTCCTGGTTCTCGGGTGCTCTTAGGCAGTTGTTGAGCATGAGGCTATCCATTCACTTGTGTTGTCGTCATATCTCTTTTTTTTTTTTTTTTTTTTTGTCCCATCTTCTGTGCCACCTCAGTGGCAGTGCACCACACTGCTCACTCTGACTGCCTGTCCATAGCCACAGCCCGGCCCGGCCCATTCTGCCATGGGCTCTGCACCAGCAACCCACAATCCTCCCATCACTTTCTCTGTCTTCCGCTCCTGCATCCTGACACTGTTCTTCCTTGTAGAATAGTTTGGGCAAGACTTTTTCGTGGTGTACATGACCATACCATCTCATTTTCCTTCTTTTCGCTGTGGACAACGGGTCTTCAGTATGGTCATATAGCTTGCCTTACTCTGGTCTGGATCGCCAAATAAAAGAAAGGTTGGGGTATATTTGTCACTGGGAGTGACATTTTTTTTTTTTGAGGCCTGATTCTTTCAGTCCCAAGAATGGGACTCTTTCTGCCTGTAGACTCTCCATCTCTGAACAGAAAGGCTGTGAGTGTGTGAGTGCTTGGTCCTACTGGACCAATAACTGGATCCCGATCATGTGGTCAAATCATTACAATTATTTTGTTGACAAGCACATTAAAAAAAATCTTAGCACAGTTTTTGTGTGTCTGACATGCTCGTGTTTGACATGCTCGTGATTTGAGTGACAAATCTGCAACATTTTGTAAGATATAAAAAATTTACAAACTTGCTGAGTCTTACTTAAAAACAAACCAAAAACATAAACATTGAATGGCATTTTGCTAGATATTTGCAGACTTGCTGGGTCTAATTTAAAAAGAAAACATAAAACATAAACATTGAATGGCATTTTGTAAGACATTTGCAAATTTCTTAAGTCTTATTTAAAAACATACAAGACAAAAAACAAACATACAAGACAAAAAACAAACACTGAGTGGTATTTTGTAAAATACAGTGTATTTGCAAACTTGCCAAGCCTTGTTAAAAAATAATGAACAAGGAAACCGAACAAACAGTAAACATACACACTGAATGGTAAAGGTTAAATGAAGCACTGATTGGAAGTAAAAATGCCCAGCTTTTGCATGATAGACACACCTCTAAAGGTTTTTTTCTTTTTTTTTCTTCAAATACCAGCTGCTTGATTTTAAAGCAGTTTAACAAATAGGACATAAATGGGAAGTTGTCAGTGGTATCCTTCATCATGACCATGTTTGTGAGTTGACTTGAAATATTCAATGGGTGGGAGTCACAGAGTGTAATTCACAGTAGCAAACCTTTGAAAGATCTGTTGATGTTCAGAAACACTGGCTCTCCCAGCTGCTTTTCTTGTATTAGCACCACTTTGTATGGTTGATATGAGAATGGATTAACAGCTGAGTGGGGGTGGGGGGGGGGGGGGGGGGGGGGTCAGAACATCTGCACATATTTTTTTTCCCCAAAAGTTAATACTTCCAGTTAATAGCTTCCAAATTACATCATACGAACTTAAAAGCCCCAGTTTTTTGCTTAGGGAGGTAACTGAACAAATCAAAATATTGTTTGTGCTTGGATGTTATGTACCTTCAAAGTTTTATCATTTCTTTTATTATAGATTCATTTATCCAAGAGGGCCTACTAGGGACCTTCACTGTTATTCTGGTGTTTCAGTATTATTTGAAATGTTTGTTCCCACCCACATGACAAAGTAACACTAGGGCAATAAGAGAATTGTAAAGATGTTGCTACAGTATTTGGTAAAACAACAACAACAACAAACAAACCAAAAAACAACTAAAGAAACTACAAATTGAGAGAGAGGGGAAAGAAAATAAAGGCGAAAAATAGGGTGGAGATGAGGGATCAGTATTGATTAAAACAATAAGTGAGTTATTTCACATTGACTGGAAAATTAGTGGTTGTCTTCTGATCAATGGTTAGATTTATTTTAGATGTAATGGAGCACACATGTTCGGTGGTCAAAGGATGGCTGCAGGTTTCTGTCTCCTAACTTTCATGTTTGCCTGATTTAACCTTCACCATGCTTCCAGGGTATGCCTGTGCCCAGACATACAGAAAGTTTTCATATCTCTTGAACCATCAGAACTATTGCAATGAAATATTAGGTATCTTTCACTCGGTCAAAATGTGCAGTAAAGCCTGTGTACAGCTCCAAATGATGTAATTCTGACTTCCCTGAAGATAGAGTATGGCTGCCTTAATGGCAGGATAAAAAAAACTGTCATACACACAGAACTCCACTCCCTTTGTTGGGTAGATGGGATTAATACTTCTCTGTCTATATAGGGAGTGTCCGCAGGAGTATCAGCCTGCGTACGCAGAAGAAGAAGATGTAATTCTGACATAATCAGGCCTGAGAGAAAAAGGCACCTGCAAAGTGTTTTCACATCTTAGGAACAAGTGATCTAAATTCTTGTTCATAAAGTGAATAAGACTCAAAATATGTGGCCTCCAATGCTCCCATTGAATTAATAAGATACCAGCTGGTACAGGCTCTAAGTCTTCCCATAATTTAACTTAAAAACTAGATGCTTAAATACTGCGATCAATCTGTGATGACCACAGATTACTCAATACGTTGATAATTTAAAGGACAGTGACTTGCAGGAGTGGTGAATAGATCTTAAAAAAGGAACAATAAAATGATTATTCAAGACACTTTCCTGAACAATGACTTTTTTTTTCCTTGGGAGAGTCGCTGCAGAACAAGGTGCATTAAGACAACATGCAGTTTCTCAAAGAACTATCCTGCTGCCACCACACATCTCCAGATGCTTGTGTAATACAGAAATCGCAGAAAAACTGCACTGTAGGCATCTCTGGGTATAATATTAATAATGTGGGCGATAATGGAATTTCACAGACATGAGACCTGAGCGCACACAAAAAGCCTGAGGGTCTATGTGTGAGTGTTTACCCCCCCCCCCCCCCCCCCCACCCTCCCCAAATGCCCAGATGGACTCCCAAGGGCAGGAGCCTTGACTCGAGGTATCGGTGGGTGAAGACCCCAGAAGTTAACGCTTTCTTTTTTTTTTTTCCAGACTTGCAAACAATTGTGAGTTCGACCATATGTTCTAGCCATCCCGCATTTCAACAATCCTTGATGCCCACCACAGTCTTTTCAATGTTTCTTACCAGTTCTTTTTTTTTTTTTTTTGACTAAGAAACATTTTGAGCCCTCCAACTTTTGCTAGCAGAAAGCCTTAACAAACTGAATTGGAATATGATAATGGACCGAATTGTAAACATGAAACCTAATGGTCTTAATCAAACATATTGCCCCAAAATTTTCTCTGCAGATTTATGCCAATCTCAAGAATGGTCTTGGAAACCTTTAAAAAGCCTGAATTCCGGCTAAAGCCTGAAAAATCTCATGTCTGGGAAAACACTATTCCAAAGGCTGACTGCGCCTGCAAACCTCTACCAGCATGACATTTTCTCAGATGTGGGAAGAGAATAGTCACAAGGAGCTAGATGAAGTGAATGCTCGAGTTGTAGCAAAGTCGTCGTCTTCTTCCGATGATGACCATCGATTGAAAACCAATCATTACTGTCATAGTCAGGGTGCGCAACGTTAAGACAAAAGAAAGAACAGTTTGAAGTTGGACAGTAAGGGGGTTGTGGTGGGGGTTGTGGTATGGCAGAGGGGGGGGGGGGGGGGGTTGCGGGAGTGAATTGTACCAGCTATCTGGGGGAAAGAGGACAAATGGGCTGGGGTGGGGCCTTTGGGGGTGAGAGGCCATGAGGACATGTTCAGACCTCCACCCAATGAAGTGCGGACACCATTATGGTCTCCAACACAAGACCAGGCTTCGCTGGCCCAACTCTGCAACAAGGAGGGGTGGGGTGGGTGGAGGGGGCGGGAGAGGGGGATGGTGGTGTAAGTGAGTTGGGCAAGGCTTTACATCCTCCTACTGAAGGTGTCGAGCGTGGGGGAAAAGGCAATTTCCGAAGGGAGTTTATTTCAGTCCCTAATGGTCCTTGGGAAGAAGCTGGAATATCCATAGCCCGGCTTGTCCTGTATTCTTTGGTACTGCAGATGCTATTGGTTCCGCATTTTCGTTTTTGTTCGCATTTTCTCTTTGAGACTGAGATAGCTGACATAGGCTTGGCCATGCACTACCTTGTAGAACATGGAGAATCTAGCATGGCGGCGACGAGAAGCCAAAGAGGGCCAGCCAAGCTGCTGCAGCATGCTCCCAATGCTGGAGGTGTTGCGGTAACAGTGTAGGACGAAGCGTGCTGCCCTGCGTTGAACTGTCTCAATGTTGTCAATGTGGCAGTGTTGGTGCGAGTCCCAGACGGACGAGACATATTCAACAAGAGGGTGGACTAAGGCTTTATAAGAGAGCTCCTTTGTTTTTGTTGAACATACTTTGAGGTTCGGCCTGAGGAAGCCGTTGCTCTTACTGGCTTTGCCAGAGACTTGTTGGTGTGCTCCCCCCAGCTAAGGTTGTTCTAGATAGTCACGCCAAGGTATTTCACAGAGTTGACCGTTTGCAGGACTTGGCCATGCAGGGTGTAGACGCCACTTGTTGGTTCTTTTTTTTCGTGAAAAGGGTAGTTAGCTGCACTTGTCTGGGTGGAATGCCATATCCCATTCGTCTTCCCATTCTTCCAGCTTGTTTAGGTCCACCTGGTGTGCATCTCGTTGTTGTGGGCAACTGGCAATAAGATGATGGACTGCTGTGTCATCGGTGAAGAGTCTGGAGTGGAAAGTAATTCTGTCTGGCAAATCGTTAATGTATGCCAGGAAGAGACATGGTCCCAGCACTGATCCCTGTAGTACTCCGCTTTTAACGTCTGTGTATCTTGAAGTAGCTCCTTATACCACCAGTGCTGGTTTTCTGCTTGTCAAGAATGACTTGATCAACGCATTGATGTTACCGCGTATGCCATAGTGGTCAAGCTTGTGGGTTGACAAGCTGTGGTTGACCGGTCGAACGCCTTTGCGAAGTCCATAATGACCACATCTGTTGTTATACCTTTCGTCATGGCTGCTGAGACTTCTTCAACAAACTCCAGAAGCTGTGTCTCACATGAGCATTTCTTGCAAAAGCCATGTTGACGTGGAGTCAGAATGTTCTTTGACTCAAGGTGCTCCGTTATATGGTGGATGAGGACATGTTCAAGTATTTTGCAGGGCACGCTGGTGAGGGAGACTGGTCTGTAATTGGAAGGGTCATATACACTGGTGTGACCAAGGCTTCTCTACAGTCTGCAGGGACCTGTCCGGAGCGGAGTGACAATTGGTAGATAGTGGTCAGGATGGGGGCAACTTCTTTGGCTAATTCTTTCAAGACACGGGGCGGGATGTTGTCTGGGCCGGCAGCTTTTGTTGGATTCAAATTCACCAGCAACTTCTCAATTCCCAGTGTGTGAATTGTTAGTTCACCAAGTGGCAATATTCTTTGCTGCAAGATAAGGTAAGGTAATGTTGCCGACCTTAATGGACCATATCTGTGCAGTCACTGCATTCAAGTCAACTCACAAGTCATTAAAACACCACACACACACACACACACACACACACACACACACACAGAGCCAAAAGTAGAAACAGACAGATGCATAAAACAAAGTGCAATGTGAAAGACACTTTTTTTTAAAAACAAAAATGTCTTTTTCTGATGTCACAAATAACAGACATAAAAATGCACAAGAAAGGTATTTATTGCTGCTGCTGATTGCCAATTGGGAATACAGTTTTATGAGTGTGTTTATGTCCTACTAGTACCTTCACTTCTCAACTTAGACCAGTCTTGTGATCTTCCTTTGAGTGTCCACAATCAACAATTTGATTTTAATGACACTTTTCAGGTTGGGGTTCACCTGGCGAAGAAGGAAACAAAAAAATCAGAACAGCAGTTGCACCCTTGACTGGAAGGTGTCAAGAGTGGGGGCGGCCACAGTCTCTGCTGGCAACTCATTCCAGTCTCTAATTGTTCTGGCAAAGAATGAGTTCTGCCAGTACTGTGTGCGGCACTGGATGGCAGAGTACTGTTGGTCATGTCCTCTTCTTTGGCGGACTGGAGCTGGATGAAGTTTGTTGAGGCTGACTGCGACCATGTTATTGCGAATCTTGTACAGCATTGTCAGACATGCTATCTGCCGGCGTCGCTGAAGGGAGGGCCATCCCAGTCGAGAAAGCATGTTTTCACACTTGAGGTGTTGTGGTTCAATACGAAGCGAGCCGCCCTTCTCTGTACTGCTTCCATTCTGTCCACCTTCCTCTGTGTATGGGGGTCCCACACAGAGCTGGCATATTCCAAAAGGGGCCTGACATATGTCAGGTAAGCCCTCTCTCTCAGCTCTGTGGGGGCAGCTTTCAGGTTCCGATGAAGGAATCCCAACATCCTGCTCGCTCTCAAAGTAATGGCATCAATGTGAGAATCCCAGCTGATGCTCTTCTCAATGGTGACGCAGAGATACTTGACTGATGACACAGTGTCAAGTGTAGTGTCCATGCAGCTTGTACTGGTAGTGGAGGGGTCGCCGACTTCTGGTCACAGGAAGAACGGTACACTTCCCTGGGTGAAAAACCATGTCCCAGCTCTTCTCCCATTCTCCAAGGCGATGGAGGTCCTCATGTAGCTGGTCTTGGTCTCGCTGGGATGTGACTACTCTATAAGCTGCAGCGTCGTCAGCGAACAGCCTACAAGGTGAAGTCAGGCTCTCAGGGAGATCGTTAATGTATACAAGGAACAAGCAAGGTCCCCAAACTGATCCTTGTGGTACACCTGACGACTGTCGTGGTTCTTCTTCTTCTTCTTCCATTAAGCGGCCAACATCGTTATGTCGATGATTACGTCGCACTAAGAAAAATTGCATTTGTAGCGCAGCAGTGAGGGAGTCAGTAAGATTGGGGGGGGGGGGGGGGGGGGGGGTATTTGCACAGGAGGCAGTGACGGGCATGGTGGGGTGGGAGGTGGTGGAGAGGGGGGGGGGGGGGTTGGGGGTGTAGGGAGGACTTGATGGTTGGTGTTTTACAGGTGAGGGGCCAGCCTGGACTTGAAAGAGTCCAACGACTCGGACGTCATGACCTTCTGAGTCAGCTATTCCATTCCGGGATAGTCCTTGGAAAGAACGACATCTGTCGATATTTGGTTCTATGGGAAGGAATGTAAGGACGGTTTCTGATAATACACCTGTCAGCAAGCACAGAATGTCCATACAAGGCAGACAGCTCCAGCAAATAAGCCAAGCAGATGACTTCACCGCTCATTACGAGAACTTTTTGTTGACTTGTTATTTCTACGACGCCCTTCGACCACCAGTAGCAAGCGCATCTCACCCTTTCCTTTTCCTCCCCTATCCCTCTCTCCTCTACCTGCACCCATCCATCAAAGAGACTTCAATCACCAATCTTGGTGATTGAAATCTCTTTGCTTCCGTACACCGGTCCTCCCCATCCACTCTCCTCTCACTGTTTTTCAGCGAAAGTCTTGCGTGCTCTGAACCTGCCAGTCGGTGAGTCTTCATCGTTTGGATGGCTGGAAAAGTTAGAAGTAACAATGTTCATCATCATATTAGTATAGTAGTAGTAGTAGTAGTAGTAATAGGGACAGGCTATTTGCCTAGGCCTCACGGCCTATATACGTCCCCTCTTTGACTTCATAATGTGTTGTGCGCATTTTATCTCATATTTAGCTTCAAATGGGCCTCAGTCGTCATAATCCACAAATAATTCTTTAAATTTGGGTATTTCATCAAAAAAATTCTTGAAATAGTTAGTATTTTGTGCAAATTTTATGTTAGTAGGAAGTGCATTCCACAAGGGGGCAACTCGGTGTGAGTAAATGTTTTTCCTTTTGTTAGTGCGGCAGTATTGTATAAAAATCTTGCCTTCAGTATTCCTTGTGTTGTTGTTTCTTGAAGGAATAAACAGTGAGTCAATACTTATGTCATCAATACCATTAAATATCTTATATGTCTGGATAAATCCCCCCTTGTCCTTCTACCTTTCAATGAGTGTAAATTCAAATATTTCAATCTTTGTGCATATGACATATCTTTGCATTCTTTTAATAACTTTGTTGCACGTCTTTGAACACTTTCTATTTGTTTAGACTGTCTTTTCAATTGTGGACTCCATATTGCATTTGCATATTCCAAATGAGGTCTAACAAAGGATTTATATAGTTTTAAGAATATTTCCTTGTCTAAATAGGAGAAACTTCTTTTAACTATTCCCAACATTTGATTTGCCTTGTTTACTATTTTATTTATGTGTAAGTCAAAAGACAACATAGTATCAAAAGTCACTCCCAAATCTTTTTCTTCTTTTAGTGCAGTTATTTCCTGTAAGCCATCATTATACCTCATATAGTAAGTGTGCTCTTGATTATTTTTACCAATGTGTAGAACACCACATTTTGATACATTGAAATACAGATTCCATACTTCTGACCAGTCTTGGAGTTTATAAATATCATTTTGTAAGTCTACGGAATGGGATGTATCGTCATAAAGTTTCGTATCGTCAGCAAATATTTTACAAGTACTATTTAATGATAATGGCATGTCATTTATGAAGACCGTAAATAGTATTTGGCCTAAGATACTCCCTTGAGGTATACCACTTAGAACCTTAGCTTTACCTGATCTTTCCTCACCCACTCTTACATACTGAACTCTGTCATATAGAAAACCTTGTATCCATTTTAGTAGATTGCCTGTTATGCCATAAGCAGCCAGTTTAACTAGTAACCTTTCATGTGGTACAGTATCAAAAGCTTTTTTAAAATCTAGATACAAAACATCAACATTATGACATCATCTAATAACTTTGTCATGTTGTCTATTACCTCAAGTAATTGTGTTACACAAGAACGTTTCTTACGGAATCCATGTTGGCATTTTGCATACAAGTAGTTATCTGTAAAATGAGTTACCACTGAATCTCTAATTATACTCTCCAATACTTTACAAGTGACACACGTTAGGCTGACCGGTCTATAGTTTCCTGGTTCAGCCCTTGACCCCTTCTTAAATATGGCTGTTACTTCCGCTAATTTCCAGTCCTGAGGTAAGATACCCGTTTCTAACGTTTTATTAAATAGTATACATAGGGGAAGTGATAATTCTACATTTGGTTCTTTTAAGACTTTTGGAGGAATTTGATCTGGTCCTTGCGCCTTTTTTGGGTTCAAATTGATTAATTTATCTCTGACCGCTTTGGGGGTTACTATTACTTCTGCCAAAGATATACCATCTGAATATGTACATTCCTCTAATTTTGGTATATTAGACCTGTCTTCCCGTGTAAATACACTAGAAAAGAATTTATTTAGAGTTTCTGTTTTTTCTTTGTCACTTGTTGCTAAAGAGCCATCAGGATTATTTAGAGCACCAATATTAGTATTTATCTTTAACTTGTTTTGAATATATTTCCAAAATAATTTAGGATTGTCCTTGCACTCCTTTGCAATCATTTTTTCATATTCTCTTTTCGTTATTTTCAGTAATTTTGTACATTTATTTCTCTCACATATGTACTTCCTATAATTAATTCCTGATTTAGTAGTTAGGTACCTTTTATATAAGTTATATTTCTTTTTAATACTATTAAGTTTGGTTATAATTATGGTTGCACTCAGTGGAATTAAATCGTGAGAAAAAATGCTCTCATAGACATTCGGCGCCCACTACCGCGCGCACACACACACACACACACACCACATGAGCAACAAACATAGTTAAATTTATCGATTTTCTCACACTATGATTCTCTCTCTCTCTCTCTCTCTCTCTCTCTCTCTCTTCTGTACACATACAGACATATGAAATCACATGCCGACGAAGTTTAGCCCATGTTGTCGGTTTGCTAGTGGCTTGAGTTTGGTGGGGAAGGAGTGGGTGGGGGTGCTTGTCGCCGAGCTTGCTCAATTGATGCTCGTGAACTAAATTTCCCAAGTCTACGGACTGAAAATAGGCACCAAAACCTACGCATATTTCTAATGCTATATTTCAACAGAAACATTTGCGGAGTAATAACAAGTTCACAACTTCCGCTATGGGCCAACCAAAGCGAGATTTGTGGGAATTACGAATAGGCCTATCCTCACCTACGCACGCTCACGGAGGCGATGTGCATCAGATCCAGCATAGATATGGGGGGTTTTCTGCGTCTTGAAGAGATACATGCGCTGTGCTGCTTGTCCTCCACGTTTTCATTAATTGGAAAGAAACCAGTGTAAAACGAAACAGGTAACTTCATGGCAGCAGTGAACTGATTGCTGCTGCTTGCACTGTTCTTAACGGCTCTCGCTTTCGTTTTAAATTAGTAGTAGTAGTAGTAGTAGGCCTAGAAGTAGTAGTGGTAGAGGCTGACTTCAGTCGAGGTTGTACAGCCTATATATGCCCAATCCTTTTATATCGTAGTTTTAACTGGTATATTTTGGATTGCGCATTTATTTTTCATCGTATTCATAAAAGTTTTCATCAAATTTCCTGTGAGTGTCAGTAAGACCTTTGAAGGAGTTCACACTTTGTGCATGCTTTACTTCATATGGTAACGAGTTCCAATTTTCAATAATTCTCAGACAAGGAGTAATGTCTGCGGTTTGTTGAACAACGTTGTTTGAAAAGTTTACCCACAGAATTTCTTGTTTTGTTATACCCAGAGAACTTAGTTTGTCCTTATCTACTTCTTCTTTACTATGAAAAATCTTATACATTTCAGTTAAGTCCCCTCTTATTCTTCTCCCTTTCACTGAATGTAGTCTTAAGTATTTTAGCCTTTCTTTATACTCCATCTTCGAACGTTCTTTAATCAACTTTGTAGCACGTCTTTGGACTCCTCCCAGCACTAGGGACTGTCTGTCGCTTTAAGAATGGGGACCAAATCGTAAATTGTTGATTTACTTAAATTGTCATGACATTTGATTTAGCTCAAAAGACAAAATGGTGTCCACAGCTGAAATAAGTGCACTAGCTGAGTTCTGAGCAAGCTAATAATGGCAGCTGAAGTCTGAAATTCATCAACTGACATTCACTGTGTGTCTTCTTCTTCCGTAAAGTCTCCACAATCAACAGGCTGATTATTATGTGTGTGGGAAAATGAACTCCATCTCGATTTCACTGCAATTCACAACTTACCATTTTTGTGCTGTATGCTTTGTATAAACAGTTGGCCAAATGCAATACTCAAAAAAGACATGAATAAATCAAAATCTTACCACTCATAGGTATTTTTAGGCTTTGTTTTTCCATCTTACTGAAGTTTGCATCAAAATCACAAACTGCCTCTTAATTTGTAATTTAGTGAACAAGTTCCAGTGCAGTTTGGACATATGTTGTGACACAAAATTGAATATAATATTTTGAGAGAAAATGTTGCAAAAAGGTTTCCAATTATAATCCTTACACTGATATAAACATTATCCATCATCTTCTGACACAAGCATGGTGAAAATTGACACCAAATCTGCATAACTTAATGTGCATTACTTCATTATAACTGTTTCTCCTTTGAATTCAGTCTTCTTTTTTTCAGATTTTTCAAGCCACCCCTCAATTCTTGCTCTTTCAAGTCTTTTCTTCAACTCCTTGACTTAAATTTCGAGCTGCTACACCATCACTTCATGATTTTCCTGTTTGTTACCACTCCCACAGATACCCTTTTTTGTGTTTGCATGTCCATGTCACCCCTGTCCTCTCCCTCCATTCATGCCATTTCCCTCCCACAGTTCTAGCTTTTTGTTTTAACACCTTTTCTATCTCTTTTTCATTTCCACTCACCATTCTCTCTCATCCTTCCTGTTTTCTCATCTGGTCTTCCTCTTATACACATACACATTCTTACACACACACACACACACACACACACACACACACACACACACACACACACACACACACACAAACATGCACGCATGCATACACATATACTCACCTACATATTTCTTCCTTTTCTTCTCCTCCTAGGTCTTCTACTCTATTTTCACCTCAGGCCACACTCTAGCCCCCACCCCGTTTCCCTCCCCCTGCCCACTTCCCATTTCACCCTCCTCTATCAATTTCCTTTCTACCTTCCTTTATTTGCTCATGATAATGGTGGTAGATGGAATGGTAATAATGATCATTGTAAGTATTGTTGTTATGATTGTTGTTATTTTTATTGTCTTTCCCCCTAGCTCATTTCACCACCATCCCTCCACTTCCCACTCTTTGCTTTCCTCCCTTTACACCTTCACCCCTCCCTCCTATTCCCTCCCTTTTCTCCATGCCTTCCTGCAATTTCCCTTTCATCCCCCTTCCCTTGGTGAACCTTTTCCAGCAGTCTTTTTCCTGTGAACTCTTCAGTTCCACAACCACATTATTCTATGCTGTTTCGTTTGCCAGTTGGCCAGTGCTGTTTGAAAAAGGTTATAAGAAACCGAAATATTGCAACTAATTCTTCAGCTTTTTATCTTCCTGATTATATCTGCATAAGGTAGTGTCACTGTCAGAAACTTCATGTGAATGCAATATGTGACACTGACAGTCAGCATTGGAAAACAGTAACATCAATAATCTGATAATAAAAATATTATATACTTGAGTTACATATACTTTTTATTGTTTTTGGCAGATGCTTTTAATCTTAACACCAGGTTATTGTGATAAGATTTGAAAGAGTTTTCTTGTAAATGCTTGTTGCGAATAGATTTTTGATCTTTCACTTGTGAAATTAGCCCAATGAAATGAGTATGTGAATGCTTTTAAATGCCCCATTCTAGTGTTTGCTTGTTTTGAACATAGGTGATACGTTGTCCGAGGAGACATGAGGATATGAAAATAAATAATCTTGCAAATTGAATGAACACTGTAATTGCTTCATTATGCATATTGATTGTTATGTTGAGTAAGACTAAAGTATTGAACATTTTCAGGAATTTTGATCTTGAACACAATTGATGGAAAATAATTTGTTGATAGACAGAAATATCTAGTGTTTGAATGGCTGTAGAATTTTAATTCTTCTCAGGGATCCGCTTGACATTTTGTGTGAAAGTTGTCAAGTTAGACATCTAAAACTCAAATCACACACATCGAAATTCAAATCTGAACAACTTCAACAAGTGTTTTAAGTTTTTAGCATTTTAGATGGTCTTCACAAACAAGACCCAGTTAGACATTTTTTGAGTGTGTTCATAACTTTACATCAACTTGTAATGAGAAAAAGAAAAAAAAATTGTAAAGTTAATCGTCTTTTATAGTTTTAATTCTGCATTTTGAAAACACATGGGTATTGAAATCTTCCTGTCATTGTTTAAGTTTGTGTACAAATAACATACACAATAAGCATCATTGTGAGCCCTGTGCACTTACACATGCACATGTACACACACACGCGCACACACACACACACACACACACACACACACACACACACACACACACACACACACACACACACACAGAGACTAGCCCGTACTTTCTCAAACTCTGCTCCTCCATACAACCTAGTGTGTGCATACGATGCATTTACAGCTATGTAAGGTGGATTAGGGATAATAGGTACACAGAAAAATATTCAGGTCTGTCCAAGCTGAGGATCATAAGAGAGAATTCAAGAGGGACTTGAGTGTCTCAAGCAATACTAATGAATGGAAGTGCCAGAGGCGTATTCATCCTTATACACAAAAGCTTAACCTCATCAGCCGTACCTGAACTAAAAGGAACTTGTGAGATGGTCTGGGCAAAAATCAAACTCCAACAGAGTAAAGAGTTGTTAGCTGGGTGCTTCTACATGCCACAACGCTCTAGCAGTGACTTGATGGAACTAGATCGGACATTACAAAAGGTTGCCGGAAACTCCAAACAGAAGCAGATCCTGCTTGCAGGTGACTTTAATTGTCCGGACATCGATTGGAACACAGCTACTGTGAACCCAGGAGCCCCAGATCGCCAGATCCAACAGGACCTGATAGACTTGACGGCAGCAGCACAGCTCACACAGATACATGACGAGCCCACGTGGGAAAAAAACACATTGTATCTTGTCTTCACAACGAACCCATCCCTCCTGAAGAGCACTGCTTCAGTCCCAGGAATATCAGACCATGAGGCAGTAGTGTCAGATTTTGATACCCAGCCACAGCTAGTGAAGAACAAACCTAGACGTCGCTACTTGTACTCTAGAGCAAATTGGGAAAATCTGAATGCAGGGATAGGGCGTATTGCAGAGAGGATTAAAAAAATGGATGAGGAAGGAGCCAGCATAGATGACATGTGGACTGACTTCAAGACGTTGCTGCTCTCAGCCATGGAAGAAAACATCCCCTCATACATACAACAGAGAAACCACCGCTACCCATGGATCAGAAAAAATGTCAAATGCCTGCTCAGGAAGAAGAAAAGACTGTATAAGCAGGCAAAGAAGACCGGAAGATGGGAGAACTACAGATTTTTCCAAAAAGATTGCAGGAGACGGATGAGAGCAAAAGAGTGGGAGTACATAAACAACACAGTAGAAGAAGGACTCCGGAATAACAACACGAAGCCCTTCTGGAACTACGTCAAGTCTAGACGCCAAGACAGTACTGGTGTGGCACCATTGAAGAAAGGCATGACCCTCCAGAGTGATGGCGTGACCAAGGCACAGATCTTGTTGGATCAGTTCAAATCCGTCTTCACACCAGATGACGGCACACCACTTCCCAAGATGAATGGGGCACCCTTTCCAATGGATGAGCTCATCATCGATACAAACGGAGTAGCCAAGCTACTGAAGAACTTGAATCCAGCAAAAGCAGGTGGACTGGATGGAATACCAAACAGGTTCCTTAAGACCTGCGCCGATGCCATCGCTCCTGCCTTGAACTGCGTCTACAGGCGTTCCATACATACGGGCCAGTTACCAGAGGATTGGTTGTCAGCAAACATATTGGCGGTTTTCAAGAAAGGAGACAGAAACAAGGCAGAGAATTACAGGCCAGTTTCTCTAACTTCAGTGGCCTGCAAACTCCTGGAACATATCATCTGTCGTCACCTTCGGAACCATATGGAGAGGCACAACATACTGACAGACAGAAACCACGGCTTCAGATCCAGCTACTCCTGTGAGACGCAGCTGATTACCGCAATGCATGATCTCTTCGAGTCCTACGATGCTGGGAAGCAAACCGATGTGGTGATACTGGACTTCAGTAAAGCCTTTGACATGGTACCTCACAAAAAGTTACTCCACAAACTCGATCATTATGGAGTACGAGGACCTATTCTTAAATGGCTCACCGACTTCTTGACGAAAAGGAGAATGCGAGTGGTGCTGGAGGGAGAGGCATCAGGCGAGGTAGCTGTCAACTCCGGTGTCCCTCAGGGAACAGTGTTGGGGCCACTACTCTTTCTTTGCCACATCAATGACCTACCGGAAGCAGTGAAGTCAAAAGTACGACTCTTCGCTGACGACTGCCTACTGTACCGCAACATCACCACCCTTCAGGACCACATCACCCTGCAAGAAGACCTGAGACACCTTGAGGACTGGGCCAAGAGATGGGGGATGCGCTTCAACGCACAGAAATGTTATATCCTGTCCTCCCGGAGCAAGTCTACCTATATGTACAGCCTCAATGGAGTCTTTCTGTAACAGGTTCAGCAAAACCCGTACTTAGGAGTGTTCATCTCAGATGACTTGAATTGGGGTCAACTCATTGCAAATATTGCTCGAAAAGCCAGATCAACAGTGGGCTTCCTACGCCGGAATCTCAGGAATTGCCCAAAGGAGTGCAGGCACCTGGCATACATCGCACTGGTGAGATCCAGACTAGAGTATGCAGCCACAGTGTGGGACCCATATTACCAACAGGACATCGAGAAGTTGGAGAGGGTACAGAGACAGGCAGCATGCTTCATCACAAAGGACTATAGGTCCAGGGAACCAGGTTGCGTAAGCCGAATGCTGCGGGATTTGAATCTCCCCCTGCTGGCTGATCGTCACAGACAGGCACGACTAGGCCTGATGTTCAAGATAGCGGGAAATCTCATCCCCGCCATTCCCCCCCCCCCCCCCCAAAAAAAAAACTTCCTGACCCTGTGAGTGCTGGCCGAAGATGGACACGACCCCCCAAGTATGAGGACTTCAAAGTCTCCAATATTACAGAACACCGTGTGGTCAGAAACACTCGCGGCTTCAAACTACCTGTCTGTAACACAAGTCAGTACACTCATTCCTTCTTCGTGCGGACAGTGATGGACTGGAATCATCTAGGGGAGGATATTGTCAGTGCAGGCTCTGCCAGTGCATTTACATCAGCACTTGGCAGATCAACATCGCCTGCCTACTAGCATCTTAGTAGTAGTAGTGGTTGTAGGGACTGGTTTCATTAGCCTAGACCTCACGGTCTGTCATGTGTCCCCTCTAAATTTCTTCACTTTTTGGGTCAGATGGCATGCTACAAAGTACAATTAATTAACATCTTCATTGCAATCCATCATAATCATAGAACAGTTCTCAAAATTTTGAATCATTATCTAGAAAATTCTTGAAAGTATTAATATCAGGTGCAAATTTAATGGTAGCAGGTAATTCGTTCCAGTGGTTTGACAGCAGTAGAGTTTTTAGCCAGCTTTTTGTTGTTTTTTTTAAAAACCTGTAGATACCTGTTGTGGCTACTCACTGAGACCTGAACCCAGTAGAAGATTGTTAGGACAAAGTGGTGGCTTTTTAAACTATTTTTTAAACTACTTTTGAGCTCTCCCTGTTCTGTCGTATTTATAGCTGTTGATTGGCTCCTGTGACGTAATGATCCAGATCCAGATCCAGATCCATTCCAGATTGCTGGGTCATGATGAGGAAAAGAACTTGTTGTTCTGATGGATGGTAGAAGGAGAACATGATCATCACAATGACAGAGATAATGATGGTTGTTCTGATGGATGGTAGAAGGAGAACATGATCATCACAATGACAGAGATAATGATGGGATGTGGAGAAGGAGGCTGTCAGATATTCAGGGCATTGATAAGCAGAGAGAAGAATGTAGAAAAGTCAGCTTCCATGGCATTGTAGCTGGCGTTGTGGATTCCTGGCTTGAAGGTTGTGGGTTCGATTTTCGTCTTAGCCATTTATTTGTTAGATTTCCTCGCCTCAGCTGGCTCCTACCCCGAGTTGAGTTTACTATGGGCTCGATGGGGAAGACTGGGACCACACACTCGAGTTTCATCCACTTAATGGAAAGAAAGAATTTTTGATATTTCTTGGCCAGCACTTCAAGTGTGTATCTCTCAGGCCTGGTTGACGTGGGGATAAGTTATGAAAATAAACAGAGTTCAACCGTATCTTGCAGAGGACAGTATCTTGCATGGGCGAACTTGCAGTGTTAAAAAAAAAAATGAAGTAAGATTATACTAAGAAACTTGCCAATTTCAAAGGAAGCAAAATGTTTATAGCGCAACATTGAGAAATTTCACTGCGAATTCCTTTAAATAACATTTTGTTTGATTGAAATATAGTACAGCCACTTAATCAATACAAAACCACAAGTTTTATTTCCTTTAGAAAAAAATGTCTTCCACATGGACCCAATTTTGGGAGAATAGCACACATTGAAAAATAATGAGAAGCTGTTAAAGGTAAAAAGCAGCTGAAAAACACACACACACACAGACACAGACACACACACACACACACACACACACACACACACACACACACACACACACACACACACACTGCACGCTTGTGACACCATGATGAAACTGAAACTGAAGTTTGCACAGCACCTGTTCTTCAAAATCGTCATATCTGATCCAAAGTTACAGTGTTTTTTTGTTTTTTTTTTATCTGAAGAGCGACCACATTCAATGATTTGACTCATGTTTTAGGAAACTGTAGGAAACGAGAACCTGTCCTTAAAAGGAGGAAAGGGAGCTGTGGATTTATTGTAAGAGGCAGACGATACAAAGGCGTTCATGGACTAGACCTCTACGGTGTTGTGGGATAAACTGTTCCTTTCACTTTTTGTCCTGGGAACTGCTGGGACTATGCTCTGCACTTGGGAACAGGAGACTGCTGACTTTGTTGGCTTTGCTGGTGAGATAGTGTGGGGTTGAAGCTTACTTTGAAACAAAGTTACTTTCGAAGTGAGGTGATTGCAGGTGGAAATTAAAACAGAAAAATTAAAAGGAAAATAACTACCGCCGAACGAAAAAAGATCTTGTATGACTCAACTTCTAGAAGTGATGGAAGACTTCACAAAGGAGATTGATAAAGGAGAGAATATAGATGTATTGTATTTAGACTTTAGAAAAGCATTTGATTCAGTACCACATGAAAGACCCTTAAAGAAATTAGAGTCTTATGGAATAGCAGGAAATGTACTTGGTTGGGTTAGAGACTTTTTATCAAAAAGAACTCAGAAGGTAAGGATTGGTAGTTCCTTCTCTCAAAATGCTGATGTTATTAGTGGGATACCACAAGGCAGTATTTTGGGACCAATATTATTCACAGTGTTTATAATTGATCTCCCTGTAGAATTAAAAAGTACATGTAAAATCTTTGCAGATGACACAAAACTTTATAACTCTCCGAAATTGCTTAAGGAATTACAAAAGGATATTGAAACATTAGTACAGTGGTCTGATACTTGGAACCTATATTTTAATGCAGAAAAATGTAAAGTACTTCATATTGGAAAAACAAACCACAAAAGGATTATATAATGAAAATTGGAGACAAGGAAATAAAAGTATCTGAATGTGAGGAAGAGAAAGACCTAGGTCTGACTTTTGACAACAATTTGCTATTTGACAATCATAATATTGTGAATAGTATTAATAAGTCTAACATAATGATTGGAATAATAAAAAGAACCTTTACATTCATAGAAAAGGACACTTTTTTACAATTATATAAGACACTAGTTAGACTTGTTCTTGAATATGGAAATACTGTATGGTATCCAATGCTAAAGAGACAATCAGAAGCTCTAGAACAGGTACAAAGAAGAGCAACAAAGATGATTCATAATATAAAAGATTACTCATATCAGGAAAGATTAAAATATCTGCAACTTCCAACACTTAAGGCAAGAAGAATAAGAGGAGACTTGATTCAAACATATAAGATATTTAATGGAATTGATGATGTTGATAAAGCATGCTTTTTTTTGTAATCCACAGAAAAATACTACAAGGAACAGTGAAGATAAGATATTTAAACAATATTCCAGAACTAATTTGAGAAAATTTACATTTACTAACAGAGGAACCACTTTTTGGAATGAATTGACAATTAACATCAAACGTGCACCTAGTATTAATGTTTTTAAGAACCTCATAGATAAACATGAATTATTAACTAAAATAAAATATGAATTTGATGGATAATTAGACTGAGCTAGCCTACGACTGGACCAACAGACATGAAAGAAAAAAACATACAGAAGGGGCGTAAAAAGCCTAAATAGGCTAAGTTATTTTTGATGACAACGCCCTTGATCCTGATCCTGATCCTGATCCTGAAAGAGACAAACAAATTACAAGATAAGACATGAAGCGTTTCGACCTCTGTGGTCTTTTTCAGGCAAGGGAAACAACATTGAGGACAATGAAAACGAAGAATGAACAATCTATCTCCTCAAACTGAGTGCAAAAAAAAAAAAAAGGTCAAAATGTGTCATGTTTTGTCTTGTTATTTGTTTGTCTATTTTGTTCGGCAGTACAGTCATTTTCCTTTTAATTAAGTCTCTTTGGAACTGCGGTGTTCAAATGATCATGCTCATCATAGGCAAGTTGATGGTCCATGTCTTTTGAGACTGGACTGCTGTAGTTTCTGCAGCGTTTCAGATGGACTGGGTTTTTTTTTTTGCTTGTTAGCCGCAAGCTGCTCCCTCATAATGACTTTTGCTGCTATGTATCATGCTGCTTCTGATGATCCCCAATTGTGCTTGCAAAGCTGCATACTCAAGAGCAGACGCTGCTCGTAAGATCTTTTAAGCTGTTGTCATGATTGTCCTAAAGTGGATCTCTGTTTTCATTGCGCTAAGCTATACAGCATGGTTGGTGGATTGGGGATCCCTCAAGCCTTGTGCTTAGTGGTTGCACTGGATAATACGGAAGAAGATGCCATGGACCAGCATAGTCTAAGAGAAGGAAAACTTGGAGAGTCCAAACCTGCAACTGTTTACCGTAGTAACAGGGTAACCAGACAACCATGAAGCCACCCCTGAAGTCGGGATGTGTTGGCTGAGGCCAGCGAGCAAACCTGCAGAGTCACACATGCACAGTAGAAGAGCGACACAATGGGTCTCACCCAGTATGGCCATGCAGACTGATCTTTGCCGGTATGGTGCTTGTTTCGTGGTTCTTCAAGCGGCGACAGTGGGAGGCCTCTGGCATCCAAAGGACCCAACCACAGCGGCTAAATGCCAGATGTGGCCCAGTCCACTTAAGGTCTTGGAGAAGCTATGGGGACGGGCGGGGTCGCTGCAGCGGATTGCTGACTTCACTTTTCTTACCAGATAGAGGAACTGGCATGGCCGGGAACGTGAAAGAAAAAAGAAAGGATCTCTGTTTTTAGAAAGCCTTCGGGCCTTGCTGGCCTTTTATGCACATGCTAAAAATGAGGTCATGCTAGCCTTAGTTATCATTGACTGTGTTTCCAAAGATGCTTGGCAGTGGGGATGTTCTGGAAAGTATACCAATTAAACTTGTGGTCATGGTGATGGACTCCTCTGTTGCATGTTGCCAGCAGAGGGGTGCATTTTCCAGAATGGAAATTTTACATAGATCTCTTTTTCTTCTTTGGCAGAGCAAGCTTGCTACTTAAGGTCTTCAGTAGGTTTGTTCTTCTGTGTGTGTGTGTGTGTGTGTGTGTGTGTGTGTGCGTGCGTGCGTACATGCGTGCCTGTGTGTGTTCAGGTTCACTGGGTAATTAGATCCTGGACAGAAGCTGTGGCTCTGTGCATTTTTAGTTTAGTTTTGTTATTGCTGGTGGGTCAGTTCATGTATATTGTTTGATAATGGTTGATTTTTTAAAGTTTTTTCTCAACAAAAAAAAGAAAGAAAAAAATTCATGCGGGAAAATACAGTGGTTAAAAAAAAGTTGACATGAAAATACACATGTTAGTCATGGTTACAACTCCAATTGTACATTCTCAAGAAAACATGTAAAAAGTACCTGGCCGGCAGAGAGAGAGAGAGAGAGAGAGAGAGAGAGAGAGAGAGATTCATACCATCAGATTGATACAAGACCATTAAGCTGTTATAATTTGCATCCAGGTTTTTCTGGGGTTTTTTTGTTGTTGTCTTTATAAGTTGCAGGTAAAATTGACTACCAGTGGTGTGAGCTGTATGGAACACTGGCCAAGCTTTTCACATTGTATCATCAAGAAAACAAGTGTTGTTGCAGTGCTGGGTAGTAATCATTCTTTTCAATAGTTTTGTGTTTAGAAGTATAGTGATAAACCCCCTCTCACCCTCCGAAATGATCAAACACAATGACTTCAACCCAAACTCTGCACTGTATTCCTCCTCCATCCCAAAATAACATCCCACCCACCCCACTACTACTCAACCCTCTCACCAAAAAAAAAAAAAAAAAAAAAAGTTTGAAAAATAAAGTTTTCAAACTCAAGGGAGAGAAATGCAGATAAGAAATGCTGGGGCTCAGCATCATTGTAAATGCCAAACTTTAATGTTCTTATCATGGTCAGAGATCATGCAAAAGCATCCATGAGTTGTTTTTGACAACTACAAAGTTTATAAAAGCTTCCAGAGACATTTATTTAGAATCTGAATTTGTTGCAGGAGCAGATCATGGATAACCCACAAATACGGATTCTACACCTGAAGAAAGGAGATGACAGGAAATATGAACTTCATTGCCTTCAGAAAGGTCGGCTGTGTATAGTTGATACAACAGAAAATATGTCATTTAACACTGAAATGGTTCCTAAAAATACTTAAAATGGTGGACTAGGACGATACATGTGATTAGCGTCTGTTACAAAGATTTGTGAATCTATTTTGAGAAAAAAAAAAGGCATGTTCATTCATGAAGGGACATCAAACACTTGTTGAAGTATTTGAAAGACTAGTTCTTGTAGTGAAATGGCCTTTTTTTCATTGTGAGCAAAGGAAATGCGTTTCAGTGTTCAGCACATTCAGGAAAATGACTGTTGAGGAATTATAAAACAAAGGAATATTATAGCCAAAATAAATTTTCTGACATGGTTTGAGAATATACAGGAATCGTATATATACCTTTTATTATAACAGATTAAAGGAAAAGTACAGCATCACACACTACTTTATGCTATGAACATCTGTGTATATTTATATTCGCCAAGAGGTTCTATGCAATTTCACTGCACATATGTTTGGAAAATTTTCCTGGGTAGACCATGCTGTTTAAGGTGGCACCTACACCTTTCCTGGTTTTAGTTCAATTCCCCATCCCCCCACCCCCTTTTTTTTTTTTCTATTTGTGTGTGTGTGTGTGTGTGTGTGTGTGTATGCTGTTACTTCCTTTTTTTATGGAAGTGGTATTGTGGTTAGTGATTAGAAAAATATGTATACTTTTTGTAAGTTGTACAATGGAGAAATGGGGACCAAAAGTTGAAAAATAATGCTGCAGTTTCATTTTTCTTGGTTTGCTCTCTTTCTTCACTTTTTATCATACACGGATGTTTACTAGTTGACTTCGCTTTAGTTTTGAGAATGGTAGAGTCTGGTTTATAAGAGTGACTCACAGAAATGCTGTTATATGCCAGTGTCTTTGCACACTGTCTTCTTTTTTTGCGCCTGTCAGCTCTCTGTTTAGTTTATTTTAAAGATTATTTTAAAAAAAAAAAAGTCATCCAAGAAAGAACTGTGCATCATCAAAATACGTGGGAATGGATAGAAATAGTGCCAGCCACAAACAACGGGATGAATTCCCATAAAGGGAAGCGATCCATTGGATGCATGAGAAGAAAACATCATGAAAAAGAATTACATCATGATTAAACACAGTCTTTTACCTTTTCACACAGGAAAGAATTACATCATTAAATGATTTTGTTGATCGTTTCATACAAAGCTCGATGCTGTCATCGTTTCATCTGTTGTTTTCCTTCTTTTCTCATAGTATTGTTACTCTTTTGACGATTTTTCCGATGTTGTTGTTGACCCACAAGTATGTGCTGAGTACTTAGGATAACAATGCCAGCAACTAATGCATTGGGACCAGCTGGCATGACAAAGTGGTTAGTGTCACAGACCCCTGGCTGGGAGATCATGGGCTTGATTCCCATCACAGTGGAGTTTGCTACGGGTTCAGTTGGTAAGACTGGGATGTTGAATTTCGTCCATTAAATGGATGCGTCTCTGAGAGTGTTGTTCAAATTTCATGAACAATGCTGCAGGTGTCTGTATCTCTCAGGCCTGGTTGACACCGGGATATATTATGAAAGTAAGCATAGAGTACAGCCCTGTCATGCAGTCTCAGTCATCATCCTTATCATCCTCATATCTTATCAATCAGCATTAAAAAAAAACAAAGTCAACTTCTGTGGCCCTTCATGCTGTGCTCTTATGGTGACCTCATTTTTGATATCCTCTTTATGTCTATGGCCTTGGTTTGATTCCGTCGGGATCACTGATATTGGCAAGTTTACGGGGGCTGTTGTTGGACAGACGTGACACCCTCCGGAGGGAGATTTCACTCATGCTGGCTCTGCGACTAAGCAATTGTTGTTGTTAATAGGGGGCTTAGTAGGTGGTGTCCTGCATATGTGAGATCAGAACAGGCACCACTGAACACCACCGAAGTGACTTGACAGCAGTGCAATGTCTCCTTTGGTGCGTTACCTCTTGATGACTTGACATTAACTGCTCCCTGTGGATTGCTGGTGCTGGGGCTGTGGTGGGTCGGGATGGGTTGTGGCTGTGGATGGGGGGGTCGGAATGAGTGGCGTGGGTGCAGTGCCGCTGAGAGGGCACAGAAGATGGGACAGAAAGAAAAGAAAAAAGCCCCAATGCTTTGGGTGTGGTGTCGTTCGCAGGGCATGTGCTGCGTTTTCTTCAAGACTCCTCCCTTCAGAACCACACGGTGCGGCTGTTCAGCAGTCACCCTTTGACCTCAGACATCCCCTTCGTCCGCGACATCTACCACGAGCTGCACTGGCAGTGCTCCACCAAGATGCGTTTGGCTTTCACCGATTTCTTTGCTGAAATCATGGTTACTCGTGCAGGTTCATTTGAGTATTTCTTCACCATTGATGAAAGGTAACTTCACCTCACTGTTTTGCTTTTGATACTGTTATGAGCCAGCTGCCACAGTAGAGTTGTATACTGCTAAGGGTGAAAGCTGACTGGAAATCTGGCACAGGAAAATTGTGTTTGGGTGATTTCTGATCAGAAAAAAGTTTATTTGGGTAAAAAGTCGATAAGAGATTGAAAAGAAAAATTATGCTAAGAATCAATTGGGAAAAGAGATCTGAAAATGAAGATCTCTTGGGAGGCTGTTGAAGGGTAGGAAGTTACTGTTGTAAGATAGGGTTCATACAAGTCCGTGAAAGTCCTTAAATTTTGAGGACTGCTTTTTCGAAAAGGGCTAAAATCTTGATAGAAATTTAAGACTTCAGTGCTTATAAATACCTCAGATTGCAACTTCATCAAAATGAAGATTTTGATGCCACAATTTATATTTTGATGAGATAATCACAAAGTTAAATGGGTAACTGACAATATATGGAAAAAATCAAGTGCACTTGTATCTACCATAAGTATCCACTTCCCTATAGCCTGCTACTACCTGGCTTGTGCTGGAGTGACTGTAGGAAGCAGTGGAAGTGCATATAAAGGACTGTTTTCAATATGACAGTCTTTGAGTTTTCTGTCTAAAGACCTTGAGCAGTTCTTGATTTTTCAAAGTGCGGCTGAAATTGCCGATGAGTCTGACTTGTTACATTGCCTTCAAGTGCCACTCTTAAATTTGGAATGCTACACTGAACATGTCCAAATGCTACACTCTGTGGTTTTGAGACTTTGGCAGCTGTGTGGATAGTGCGTCATATGATTTCAGTAAAAACGTACCAGTATATGATGTATGTGATAATAAAGATGTGAGTGTGCTTTTCAGAGATTCTCAGTACAGTATAGTGTAAGTTGTCTTAATTATGAGTTTCAAATTGAGGTGACTGCAGGTGGAAATTGAAACAAACTTAAAAGAAATACTATTCTCCTGAATGAAAGAGACAAACAAAATGCCACACATTCCGACCGTTTTAGTCTTCTTCAGGCCATAAACTACACAGCGGATGCTGTCTTAGGTTCAGTTCCAGTTCTTTTAATCTTGAGTAATCATGAGTGTGCTGATGAGTGACAAGATGTTTATTTTTTTTTCTTTATGAAAAACTTCATGCTGGGAAGTTATTAAAAAAAATTATTCGCCAATAGTGACCGAGGAAACAGCAAAAATTCAAACCCCCCCCCCCCCCCCCCCAAAAAAAAAAAAATTACTGCTCCATGGAAAGAAAGACATGGACTAATTACAAGACAAAACATTTGTTTGTGTCTTTCATTCAGCGGAACAGTGTTTTTTTCTTTAAAACTTGAGTTTCCACCTGCAGTCACCTCACTTTGAAACTAGCTAAAACAAAAACAAATCAAACAAACAAACAACCCCCCCACCCCCACCCCCACCCCAACTATTGTAGAGGTTTGCTATGTAGAGCCCCTTTCACAGAGAGATGAATCATGTGATCAATGTTGGCAGCTCTCTCCAGAGCAACGCGGACGGCCGGGGCTACTTCCTGGTGGCGCCCACGCTGAAAGCAGGGGGCCTGTCCGTGGCGCTGGATGGCCTGTGCATGCAGACTGTCATCACCAAACTGCTGGGGCCCTTCAACGAATGGGAGTCACGGCTGAGGGTGAGCAAGGAGTCGGGCTACAACATGATCCACTTCACCCCTGTACAGGAGCTGGGTGTCTCCAACTCCGCCTACTGCATCCGGGACCAGCACCGCCTGAGCTCCGCCTACTCCAACGACAAGAGGTCAGTGCATGGGGAAGGGGGAAGAGAGGGGATAGGAAGCAGGCCTCTTGGCTGACTCTAGAGGAAAGGCCCAGTGATAAAGAGGAAAGACTCGCTGACTGCAGGAAAAGTCCTGGTTGACAAAGGAAAGACTGTGACCTGGGATTCTGTTCAGAGGGCACATACAACCTCATGGCTGTGTCTGCATGGCTGTGTCTGGAGTTGTACTGCCATCACCGGTTGATCCAAACAACAATAAGTGAGGCTGCGGGATGCACAGGGCAATTGCTCGACGGTGGCGCTTTTTGCCGGTGCTCTCTGCAGTCATGAAATAGGGGCTGATGCACCCATGGGAACGCTCCCATGGAGATTCTGTCTTGTCACATCCAGTGGCCATTACACAGTGGCATCTACCGGGGAGCAATTATGTCTCTTGATGTCTTAAGGGAATGCCCTGTGCATGCCTGCATCCTATGACCACAGCGCTGGCTTCCAAGGGTGGAGCAGGATTGCTTCCAGCTGGTTATTCAGCAGTTGATGATAGTACTTCTCTGGGTCCTACCCCGTGCACCTTCGGGTGCATTCTTTTTCTTTTTGGTCTTTTTTTACTTACAAAATCTGGTAAAATCACAAAAATGGTCTGAGGGCGATTTTTTTTTTTCCCAATGAATTTTTACTGTAGTATAAGATATATGGTGTTCAGACTAAATGCTTAATGACGTGCTAGGAACAAATAAATCAGAGCTTGCTTGTACAGGAGTGGTGGTCAGGTGGCTTGCTGGTTGAGGTAGCAGATAATTCTGCCATGGGCAATGTGAACAAAACAGGCGAAGAGGTTAGCGTCGTGGATGCCTGGCCAAGAGGTCGTGGGCTCGACTCCCATCAGAGCCATGTGGGATTTTTCTGCTCCGACCGGCTCCTACCCAGAGTTGAGTATGCTACAGGCTGAGCTGGGAAGACTGGGACCACACAGTTTGAGTTTTATCTACTTAAAGGATGTGTCTCTGAGAGTGTTGCTCAGATTTCCTGACCAACACTGGGGGTGCCATATCTCGAGCCTGGTTGATGCTGGGATATATTATGAAAACAAGCATAAAGTACAGCCCTGTCATGTAGACTCAGACCGGAATGGAAATCTGTAGCATCATCCTCATCATTATAATTCCCTAGCATTTAACAAAAAGGTCTGAAATTCTGTGGCCCTTCATGCTTGTATGGAGACCTCAGTTTTGATGTCCTCTCCACGTCTATGGTTGTGGTTTGGTTCTGTTGGGGTAACCGGTATCAGCAAGTTCATGGGATCTGTCATTGGAAGGACGTACTGGCGCACTCCAGAGTGAGAGCTCACTTACGCCAGCTCGCGACTAAGCCAGTTACTATTATCATCAAAGGGCTTAGTAGGTGGTGTCCTGCATATGTTTGATCAGAACTAAACTTTGGTGAACTTCGGTGGTGTTTAGTGGCACCTGTTCTGATCAAACATACGCTGGACACCACTAAACACCCTGAAGTGACTCGGCCGCAGAGCAGTGTCTCCTCTGGTGGGTTGCCTCTTGAGGTTGACTGCTTCCTGTGGATTTGCTGGTGCCGGGGCTGTGGTGGGATGGGCTGGACTGTGGCTGTGGACAGGAGGGTGAAAAGAAAAAGGCTGTACAGTAGTGGTGTTCTTTTTTGGCGGTATGCTGCAGGCTGACGTACCTGATGATCCCTCACCTGAAGAACCTGGTGGACAAGATGGAGCAGGACTGGGGGGTGCTGTCGGTGACGGACCTGGTCCTAAACCACACGGCCCGGGACTCCCCCTTGCTGGAGTGCCACCCAGAGTGTGCCCACAACTTGCACAACTCGCCCCACCTGCGGCCGGCCTACCTGGTGGACCGCATCCTGCACCACTTCAGTCTGGAGGTGGCCCAGGGCCGCTGGGAGCACCGTGGCGTGCCTGCCTGCCTGACCCATGCCTCCCACATGGAGGTCAGTCTTCGTCTCCGTCTCTGTCTCTGTGCCAGGGGTTGTTCTTTGTGTTTATGTGTATGTGTGTGTGGGGGGGAGGAGGGGGGGGGGGGGTGTGGGGGGAAGTGTGTGAGTGGATGTGTGGGGTGTGTGTGTGTGTGTGTGTGTGTGTGTGTGTGTGTGTGAGAGGGGTGTTGGTGGTGTGTGTGAAAGAGAGAGAGAGAGTATGTGTAATTGTCTTTGTGTGTGTAGGAGGGGGTTGGGGTGGGAGTTGGGGTGGTGGTGGTGGTGGTGGTGGTGGTGTGTGTGTGCGTATGTGTGTGTGTGCGTGTGCGTGTGCGTGTATATGTGTGTGTGTTGTATGTATATGCTTGTTTGTGTGTGTATGTGTGTGTGTACTTATGTGTGTGTGTGTTCAAACTGATCTCACAAGATTGAAATGCAAGAGAGGAAGGGGGGGGGGGAGGAAGGAAAAGGGGAGTCAAAAAAGAAAAATTGCGGAGAGAAAATAAGTTCACCATATTCTTGAACATTACTTCAACTGATCTCATGTCATTACATTTTCAGCAGAATGTGATAGCGATGGGGGAAAACAGTCGTAACACAGGAATAAACCAGCACTCTTATATTGCATTCCACTTTGCAGTCATTGCTAAATTTGGAATTTTATCATTTTGTACAAAAACTTTTTCTATTTCTTGATTTGCTGTTGTAGTTTTTATAAAGCACAATGTGACTGGAAAAAAAGCATTTGCTCATGTGTTGACAAATGTGTCAACATATGCATGACATCCTGTCCTTCCCTGCCTCCCCCCCATCTCCTCCTTAAGACACAGTATAGAGTTGGGTGATTTAAATACAATCTCACTGTCTGATGAGGACACAGTATAAATTTGGGAAATTAAGCCTTTCACTCTGGAACGCAGATGTATCCGCTGTTAGGGATTATAGGAAAAGATGGGAAACCAAAAACACAAGCATGACAGGAATGATTTTTTTTCTTTAAAATTGAACTGAGTATTCAATCAAACCATATCAAAACTTACAGCATTACAGACGATAGACAAATATCATGTCGGACTGAAAGATTTGAAATATACAATTAAAGTGAAGGGAGGCAAAGGGTTAAATAGTCTCCCTCTTTGCAGTATAGAGATGGCAATTTTGATACGGTCTCTGAAGAGAGCACAGTATAGAGCTGGGCAATCTAGTTACAGTCTCTGAAGAGAGCACCATATAGAGTTAGGCAATTTTAATACAGTCCCTGAAATAGCACAGTATAGAGTTGGGCAGTGAAGAGAGCACGGTATAGAGTTGGGCAATTTTTATATGGTCCCTGAAGAGAGCACAGTGTAGAGTTGGGCAATTTTTATACAGTCTCTGAAGAGAGTACGGCATAGAATTGGGCAATTTTTAATATGGTCCCTGAAGAGAGCACAATATAGAGTTGGACAATTTTGATGCAGTCCCTGAAGAGAGCACAGCATAGAATTGGGCAATTTTCAGTCCCTGAAGAGAGAACAGTGTAGAGGTGGGCAATTTTGATACAGTCCCTGAAGAGAGAACAGTGTAGAGGTGGGCAATTTTGATACAGTCCCTGAAGAGAGAACAGTGTAGAGGTGGGCAATTTTGATACAGTCCCTGAAGAGAGTACAGCATAGTACTGGGCAATTTTGATACAGTCCCTGACGAGAATACAGTATAGAGTTGGGCAATTTTGATACAGTCCCTGAAGAAAGCACAGCATAGAATTGGGCAATTTTGATGCGGTCTCTGAAGAGAGCACAGTATAGAGTTTGGCAATTTAGTTAGTCTCCGAAAAAAGCATAATATAGAGTTGGGCAATTTGGTTACAGTCTCTGAAGAGAGCACAGTATAAAGTCGGGCAATTTAGTTACAGTCTATGAAGAGAACACAGTAGAGTTGGGCAATTTAGTTAGTCTCTGAAGAGAGCACAGTATGGAGTTGGGCAATTTAGTTACAGTCTGTGAAGAGAGCACAGTATAGAGTTAGGCAAGCTAGTTACAATCTCTGATGAGAGCACAGTATAGAGTTGGGCAGTCTAGTTACAGTCTCTGAACAGATGTAGCTGGGCAATTTAGATATAGTCTCATTGCCAACAGAGAACACCGGTGTGGAGTTGGGAAATATAAACAAGTCTCACTGTTTTAAATGATTGGCAGTACTTTTACTCATTTTCACAAACAACACAAATGTGTTTATCATTTTTTTTAGTTTTGTTTACTTTTCCTGGACATATTTAAAAAATTTTCTTTGGACCCCAAAAGAAATTGGGGAGAGTCCGGAATTTGATCTCCTGTTCAAAAGGGAAACAAAGAAAAAGAAAAACCTTGAGATGAGAATTTTTTGTTGAACATCAATGTGCTTGAAAGGAAATGAGGCAAGGAACAGTAAACAACAAACAAATAGGGAAACTCTAGCTCCCATGATGATGAAATAAAGACACGCCCATAACTCCCAAATGAATGCTGCTTCTGACATCAAATTGCCTAGCAAAATGATGACACAGAGTACATATAACAAACGAGGAGACATCCCTAGAGTGCTTTTCAGTGCAGATCAGTTAATACAGATTATGTATGCCTGTGTGTTTATTAATGGCATTGATGTAGGTCAAATGATGTCTGTCATATACGGAAAGGTCATTTCTGTGTGTTACAGAGGCAAAGAACCTAACAGTTCGTGGTGAGAATGTATATAAAGATCGCAGGATCCAGATGTGTTATGTAAACTGATGATAAACGTTTTACTTGGCAACATTGCCTGGGTAACCACCACACCGTTTTTGTGTTTTCATTTTTTCTGTCCCATCTTCTGTGCCACCTCAGTGGCAGTGCACTCACAACACTCATTCCATGAGTCCACAGCCACAGCCTGTCCCAGCCCGCTGCAGCCCTGGCACCAGCAATCCATAGGGAGCGGTCAGTGTCAAGTCATCATAGGCAACCTGCTGGAGGAGACACTGCTCTTCTGCCGAGCCACTTGGGTGGTGGTGTGTAGTGCCTGTTCTGATCCAACATAAGTAGGACACCACCTACTAAGCCCCCTGCTGATGACAATATTTGCTTAGTCGCAGAGCCAGCATGAGTGAGATTTTTCTCTGGAGCCACCTCACCATTTGTCGACGAAAAGATCACATGCTGTGGCAGTACTCATGTTAGGATTTCTTTCTTTTTTTTTTTTTTTTTTTTTTTTTTTTTTAAATGGTTAGGAATTTTTTACTTCATTAAATAACATTTCTGATAGCGTCTTCAGAATTCTAATCAGTGAAACTGAAATATTTTGTGACTGTAATTATATTGGAATAGACACACCACATGTACTGTTGCGCACATGAGTGCACAGCCACACACACAGACAAATGCGTGGACACGTTAACCCATACACTGGTTAATTAAAAATGTACTATTAAGTATGTTTCTGGTGAATTAACAGAAGGAAAGTTTGACAAAAATAGTTTCACTTGTATAATATGCATAACTTTTCAAGTTACATTTGTACAATGTGCATAACTTTTCAACGGTTAGTATCTGAACATAACATACAGAATAAAAATTGTTCGTAATTGAGTAAAGAATAATATCAGACAGAAGTGGTGTGGTTGTAAATGTTTAATTAGGTGCTTACTTGTCTAGAATGTAGAAATAACAGGTGAAAACAGGTGGCACGTCCTGCTTGTCATTCTCAAGAGCTTGTTTACAAATAATCCAGTCTATGATGTTCCACAGTATTCAGAAATAAGTTACAGCCTTTTTCAAAGGGAAGTCAGAGTCGATTATACCAGTCTTCCTGCAGGTAATCCAAGTAAGAACAATTGAGGTACAGTTCAGTTTACACATTGAAATCACAAGCTGATAACACATAAACACCTAAAAATGGTCACTATCAACAAATATAATGGTTAGCCTACACTGTTGTCATTTACATTTGAAAGGTTCAGAATCATCTGGAAGCACTACACTGAGTTTTTCTTCCCCACTCAATGGCATACACAGATTCCCCTCACCTGTTGGCACTCATCCAGTCATTGTCCATGTCAGTCTCAAAATCACGATTACATGGTGCTTGATCTAAATCAAAATTATCACCCACCACACCCAGTTCATTTAAAATGTCCATAACTCCTTCTTCACCTACTTTTTCCACAACAGCATCAGCAAAAACATCTTCAAACAAGTCGCTGATTCTGTCATGTTCTCCTCTAGGCACCGCCATTGTTGTTTGCCAGACGATTCGAGTCGCACTATGCATTACAAGCTGCTACTAACTATGAACTAAGATGAAATGCGGAAAATCCATGTTCCGGGGCTCGTTTACCGATTCATACAAATTAGTTTGTCACTGAGCCATAGTTTCATATTGTGTGTTGGTGAAACTAGGTTTGCAAGGCTAACCCTACTGCGCAACTTAAGTCGCGACAACCAGTGACGGACAAGACATAGTGGCGTGACTTATGCTGCGACAACCAGCGTAAGAGTTAAGTTTTCTCTTGCAGAGGGATGACAAACTGTTCCAAATCCATCCAAACCTAAAAGAGTTTTTACTATGTTCCAGGGGTCGCCTTAGAAAAGAAACAATCTTGTGTCATATGCACACAGGCCACTCCTTTTACACTCCTCCTGATCTTTTAAATGGTGAAGAAGCTTCGTGGTGCATTCCATGTCATGTACCATTCACTGAAAGATGTGGAACAAGTACATATGTACATGTCAGATCTGTAGTAGTCATAAAAAAAATTTTTACTGTTCCTCGAATGAAAGAGACGTAACAAGATGAAACATGGCACGTTTTGATCTCTGAAATTTTCTTCAGGCAAGATATAAACAACATTGAGTGCAATGAAAACGAAGAACGAGCAATTTTACTGAAAAGTACCAAACAGAGATCACAGGTATGCACCTAAAATTGATAACGTAAAGTGAAATATAAAATAATGAAGGGCAGCGGTTAGTATCAATCAAATTGGTTTCAAGGTGAGATGACTGCAGGTGAAAACAGGAACAGGAACAGACATAAAAGAAAATTTACTGTTCCACTGAACAAAAGAGACGAAACAAAATACAAGGCAAAACAAGACGCATTTTGATCTCTCAGGTCTCCTTCAGGCAAGATAAAAAAACCCATTCAGGTTGTAGTTTGCTGAATTTCAGCGATAGTACCAATTACCTATGATGTGACTGGATGTTGCAGGCTGTACGACATGTTCTGCACTGTGAGGTGTTCCCCAGATACAAGATACCCGAGTTCTACCAGTGCAATGTGGATGAAACGGTGGTGAAGTGCTTGAATGCTGCCAAGGGTAAGGATGATTTTTTTGTTGTTTTTTCTTCTGCCATCTCATCATAATCTGGCCTCCCAGAGGCGTTTCTTCTCCTACAACTTTCGTTCAGGCTGCCAAAATTTTTCAGAGAACCAGCTTGCTGCACAGAGAAAAGGTCTTATTACAGTTCTATCCAGTAGGAACAAAGAAAATTACCTTATCATTTGCAAAATCCATAGCAGAAGCCAGTGGTTTTCGGAGAAAGAATATCATAAATGATCTTTGAGTTAAAATTTTTTGTGATAATATATATATGAATCCACATTCAGCACTTATTCTTTATTGCTCAGGGCTTGGTTGAAGAAGATGGATTAGTGTGGTGCGCAGAATGTGCATGTGTGTGTGTATCATGTGTGTGTGCGTGTATGAAGGTGTGTGTGTTTGAGTGCGTGTGTGCGTGCATGCATGCGCGCTTTGTGTGTTTAAGTGTATGTGTGTTGGAGTGGGGGAGGGGCGTTGTCCACTGTCGTCTAGATTTGAAATGTTCATTAAATTGTATATGTTCTCTATTTCTCTCAATTGCATGTCTGTATTGCTGTCTGTTTGTGCAGTAATTGTAACCTTGCCAACAGGGCTGATTTGATAATGGCAGTGAAGGCTTGTCAGTATCAATGTCATTCTAGCTGTAGATGCTCAGCCACACCCACTGTGGTCCTGTCATTCTCTCTCAGCACCACAGTGGTGCTTAGTGGCGCCTGATATGATGTAACATAGAGAGGACACCATGCTAACATCAAACACCAAGATTAAATTGTACCAAGCCTGCATGCTGAGCACTCTGCAGTAGCGAAGCATGGACCCTGTACACTTGACAAGAGTGCAGACTGAACGCCTTTGACCTGTGCTGTCTCAGAAGACTCTTGGGCATCACTTGGCGGTACCGCATCACCAACAAGGATGTCTTGGCACAAGCAGGAATGCCTAGCATCTTCGCCATGCTGACTCAGACACATCTGCGCTGGGTTGGCCGCGTCAGTCGCATGGATGACAGTCGCATCCCAAAGGACATGCTGTTCGGCGAGCTGGCTACAGTTTCCAGACCCACAGGATGGCCTGCCCTACACTATAAGGATGTAAGCAAGCATGACTTGAGGACAGGTAGCAGCAGACCTTGAGACCCAGCAGACCTTGAGACAGCAGTTTCAGACCGGGTCAGCTGGTGGTCCTCCATCAAGATGGCATCAAGCAAGCAGAGCAGAGGAGAGGCCCAGTGGGAAGAACAGAGGTGCCGACAGCAAAGAATGGCGTCAGCACCCATAGACACTGATGACCAAGACTTCACCAGCAGCAACTGCAACAGAGTCTACCACTCAAAGATTGGGTTCTTCAGCCACAGCAGGCACTGCAACTCAGTTGACTGATCCATGGCGCAACACCATTGTCTCTCAAGACAGATGCCATAGATATATGTTTATAAGAGAGTATGGTATTAGAATTTGGGGGCTGACTCTGGTCACTCTGTACTGTTTTGACTTCAGTGTTTCATGATGCCATAACTATCAGTCCTCACTTTCCCTCAGATTTTGAGTGAATTTAATCAAGGACTAGTAGATGGTAGTACGGAAGTCAAACAGCTCTTCAGTTTTTCTTATACATTAAGTTGAAGTAACTTGGAATACGCTTATCCCAAGTAAGTATGTTGATCAGACTTGGAATCCCCTAATACCAAGCATTCCGACAATCAACCATATTCTTAAATCAACTTTACAGTTTTCACCCAGTACAGGCATACTGCTTTTCCTGTCAGAATTTATCATTCAGTGATCATCTTAATAGATAGTAGGGAATACTGGCAAAAAGTCAAATTGTTAACATAGAATGTTAATCAAGCATCTTAATAGTTTTACCAAGTTGTGGCAAACAAACTATTACAATAGAATACTCATTCATCATCATGGCAAACAGACTATTGCAATAGAATACTCGTTCATCATCTTAATAGATGTCACCAAGTACTGGTATAAAGTTATACCCTTAACACGTATGGCATACATACAAGCAGTACATATTCTCAAACTTTAGAAACATAGTTTCAACTTACAGTTCTTCTGGGAAACAGTGAAACCTTACACAGGCTTTCTCAGAGTGAGAGATGATGTTTCCCTTTTCTGATCTGCACCTGTTTTCTTGGTGGCTACACTAGTGGTGATCAGTCTTACAGCCTTCTGTGGAACAGTGAAATCAATAGACTTTGTGTCTCCTTTTTGTGGCTAAGCAACACACCCAGTTTCCGTTTCCGGTTTGATTTTTGTCACTGAAGACAAAGAGGGAGGGGGGGGGGGGGGAAGTGGGGTGATAGTAGGTAGGAAAGGGGGTGGTGGTTGATCATCCTCCACCACCTACAGTGAGGCAGTGTAGAAGATTTGAGAATGCTTTCTGTCAGCGGTTGGCGTTATTTTTAGCCTTTGTGCGAATTGATAAAGCAACATGGCCTGCACATGTGAGACATGCATACAGGTTTCTGTCTTTCCCATGACTACGAGGGGGGAGGAACGAGTGGAGTCAGTGTCTTTGCACTCAGTTGAAACCTTCCATTTCTGTTGCAGCACTATCAGATAAGCAAGGGAGGAAGGATAGGGAGGAGGGGAGAGCAGAGCAGGTGACTAGGACAGCTTGGCTAACTTGAAAGAAAACACTTGGCAAACTGTGGGGGGGACCGAGAGAGACGGAGCATTGACGTAGATTAGTAATCTTGATTGCCGCTTGTGAGACAGTGGGAGAGAGAAAGAAAGAGGGGGAAGAAGGGGGGAGTAGAAAGGGGGAGGGTTTGTAGAGGATGGTGTGGCTGTCACTTGTCAGGTCACACACACACACACACACACACACTCACACTCACACACGCACACTCGCACACATTCACTCACTCACTCACTCATTCACTCACTCACGCATTCACTCCCACACACACACACACACACACACACACACACACACACACACACACACACACACACACACACTCTCACTCACTCACTCACAAACACTCGCTCACTCACTCACTCACTTAAACGCGCACATGCACGCACGCACGCACGCACGCATGCACACACACACACAGATGCACACACACACACACACAGATGCACACACACACACACACACACACACACACACACACATACACACACACACACACACACACAGAGGATACAAAACAACACTGCACAGCCATGTACCTACTGAGTATCTTTCATACTGTCTGCTTGCAAGTTTATGAGCACATTTTATCTCCTCCCTCTCACTCCCTTCCTTCCCCTCTCTTTTTTCCCTAGCGCACGGCACAGGACAGACATTGGACATTTTTAGGAGTGCTGACGAACAGCAGACATTGAAGTCAAATGTTTTTTGTGTCTGCTATTACATGACGGTCTCCAGCCACATTTTTATTCATTCATGCTTTCTCCTTGTCTGGGATAAAGTTCATGCTAGTCTTCTGGTTCCGTCAGACCCTTCGGCATCAGATCACCATTTCTTGATTGATAGATTGTTGACCTGTATGATATGGGCATCATCAGAAACATTGACTTTACATATGGGTAGTATTTTCCGTATCACACATGACGCTCTGTTGTGTTTGATGCACGCATTTTAGATTTTCCAAAAGATGGTGCTCGTTTTCTATCATTTCGGCAACGGTGTGAAATGTGCAATGCATTCTTAAGAGTTTCTGTAGAGATCTGCTGTTGTGAACAGAAGACAGACAGTTTTATTAGTTGCTTTAACACATCCGTGACTGAGTACGAGTATACTTGAAGTCAGTCAGCACTGCACACGGAAGAACTGCAAGTATACTCTTAGCAGTCGTTTAACATGTAAAACTTATGTTTGCTTGAACTGTAGGCACTTTTGGTGGCAATTGAGTTGCTTCCCTTGTTATGACTAGTACTGTTTGGGAATGTGAAGTTTGAAGACTGAATTTTTTTTGTGGAACTTTGAAATAGAAATGGATAGAAAATGCCCAATGTCAAGAGAAAAAAATTCTTTGACTGCTAGATCTTGATGAGCCTGCCAACAGGAATTCTGAAGAATCTTTTTCACCTCAAGAAAGTAACAGTAATGGTGAAAGTGATGTAGAAGATCATGTATAAACTGTGTCAGCGTTGGATTTTACTTGGGTAACCAGTACAAGTGGACAGTAGCCAGTACAAGTGGACGGTAGCCAGTACAAGTGGACATATTGACTGTGGTAAGGTCAGGACTGTTCCACACTCATCTTGGACTTGAGATTGGGCAGTCAAATTCAAAGCACTATAGCTGAACTTGGCGTGTATTTTTCATTGAGTACACCACTTTTGGTGTTGATAGCACTAAGTTTAGGGTGCTAGACAGGTTTATTTACAAGTGCTGGTTTCCTGGAAGTTTCTTGGAGGCGGGCTCAGGCTGGTAGAAAGATCAGGCAGAGGCAGTGCCAGTCACAACAGTGTTAATGCTGTTTCGCTTGCTGGATTAACCACAACTGATAAAATCATAGTCGTTACTCGGCTATGTCTGGCAGAATATTTTCTACACTCTGATGGGTGGTAATCAGATTAAACCGGCCTTGAGAAAAAGTTACTTAATGGTGGTTACAATGCATGTGTGTATGATACCCTGTAATGCCTCTCATATCATATGAAGCAGGCAAAGTAAGTATGTACAGTTGTGAAGAAAATGTGAATTTCATTATAGTAGAAAATGCAGCAAAAATTGTAATCAGAGGCTTATGACTATTTCCTGTTGGTGACCTCTTTGAGCAGGGGAGGCCTGGAGAAGTCTTATCAGTGTTTATCATTCTGCCTCCACGGTGCATTCCACGTCATATACTGCTCACAGTGAAACATGTTCTTTTAGAGTGTGGGGACTTGCATGGTGTAAGACATGACACTTTCCAGCAGACTCCATGAAAACTGTATTCTGAGATGTCCAATCTGATCTGATCTTTGAATTTCTGTAAAAACAGATCAACATTTTTCATCTCATCTAAGATTTTATTGGAGAAAGATTTTAAACAAAATTTTCCAATATGTTTTTAGAACATGTGTTTTAAAGGGTTGTGTGAACGTGATTTTTTTCTTTTCTTTTTCAAATGACTCGTGAGTTGACTTCAGTGGCACCGTGACAGCCCTGTTATGGCCTTTTGCGGTCGATTGCAGTGATGCCTAAGAAGAAACTTTTGATTTAAAGAGATGTCTCGTTTCAAATTGATTTTTGTTTCTCTGATTAAATTGAATACTTTGATCTCTTAAGAAATGAATGTGAATACAGCATACATTGAGGTTATCTGCTCCTGAGGTACTGCTGATTATGTTGGAAAGGATACTGGATGGGTATTTGAACATTTTCATTTACCTTTCTGCACAAACTCTGAAATTCGCTCCCTTTCCATCTACGTCATGCGCCTTCCTTCCTTCCTGACTTTCAAGTCAGCACTTAAAACGTATTTGTTTAAACGCCAGTTGCAGAATACTGCCTGAAATATTGCTGAATTGCTACATGTTACTTTGGTTGTGTACGAATGATCTGTTCACTGTGTTAAATAGTGTATGTGCTTGTGTATGTGACATTGTGTGCCAGTGTGTGTGTATGTGTGTGTGTGTGTCTCCTGTGTACATTTTAAATATTGATTAGTTAAAACTTGTAAAGTGCCCAGTAGCCTACGCTGTTAGAATGGGCGCTAAAGGAATTGTCCTCATTATTATTATTATAAACTCTGATTCTGTGTTCTGGTAGGGGGGAAAAAAGATTATTTACTGGTTGTCTGCTGACAGAAACAGCGTTGAAGTTTGAGATTAATGCATTTCCATGCTGATAGAAATGGTGTTGAAGTTTCAGATTGGTGCATATCGGTGCGTGTCTGTGTTTCCAGAAGGGAAGTGGAAGGTGCCAGCAGGTCAGGAACTGTTTCTGCAGCAAGACCCAGAGTTCCGCCGCAACAAGAGTTCTGTGGATGTGAACATGGCCATCAAATGGTTTCATCAACATGTGTGAGTGATTTATGATGCCTGTAGAAACACACTTTGTGACCTGCTGAGGGTGCGCAAATCAGACATAATCAGGACGTTTTGTTTGCTTCTTATACATAACTTTTAAGAAAAAATATGCATTTAGAGTTTCCGGGATGTAGCACAAAAAAAGGAAAAGGTGACATTCTCATGGAGGTTCTGGCATTGTTTGGTATGATAATTCTTTTGCATGATTTCATTATACACTCCAGTTACAAATCATATTCATATGTATGAAATTAATTCTGCTTACCCCAGGGAGAACTCATCGCTATTGTGTTCAACACCACGACATATTTATAGATGTATGTTTTTCTAGGTGTGCTGGTGGTCGTCAACCCATCAAAGTGGCTTCCCTGCATCATCTTGCCTGGCACAGCTTACTTCTTGTTGTGTGATCTTTTATCTTTTATGTGCACTAATGTATGTGGGTTTTTACACAGAATGTAACAGCCCTATCCAAGATGTATGTGCATGCACACATGCATACACACACTCATGTGCACATATATGCACATGCATGTGCGTATGTGCCCATATGCACATGCACATGCACATACACACATACATATATACACATATGTGCAGATGCGTGCATACAGGACATCGTTCACACAAGCCCACAGATCACACACGCGCGAACATGCACGCACGCACTCACGCACGCACGCACACACGCACGCACACCCACACACGGCCCATGCCCACATACCCATGCACATACATATACACACATGTTTACACTTACCACAGACATTTACAATGATAATGATGGCACAGCCAATGTTAGGAAGGTTCCCAAGGTCCAATAACGCGCTGGGCTAATGCATAGATCAGATGTTGCTACGTCGTAGCCACAAGATCCTCTTCTTCAAATCTCTCATCTTAGTCATTAATTCATTTATCCATCAACTCTGAATCATGCGCAGTGTGGTCTCAAAACTTAGCTCATGTGGTGTAGGGCAGTGTGGTCTCAAAACTAAGCACATATAGTGTAGCATATATGGTCTAGTCCGCATGCAGTGAAACTGAAACCAGGATGTATGGCAAAAGAAGCTGCATTGCGCCTAGAAAAAAAACTGTTGTCCTGTTCATGTCCAACCTATTACAGTCTTTTTTCCCCCAAGTTAATAATCAGCTCTTGCAAGTTCTCCCAAAGTCCTTGCAACTTAGATGTCTTTTCACTTTTGTGACTCTATTGCAACTACTGAATTAATTTCTAAGAGCTGGAAACAAAGAAAGATAGAAATCTCAAAAGTCTGCCAGTTATTCACAGAGGCAAAAAATGAAATCACACCAAATGTTTTTTTTTTTCCAGTCTAGTGGTTAAAGCAGTTTGCTGTACGTGTCCACAGTCATATTTGAATGGAGAGGCGCCTGTTACTGTCGTTAATAATTGCACTTGACATTAGCTGTAAAATAACATTTGAAAAATTCATTGAGTCAAATTGAAGTTCTTTACGACTGGCAGTCCCGCCTGCAAAAATCATCATTCTCAAATGGCCTGTCTTGATGCTTAAAGCTTCCTCAGAGAGCTAAATTAATTTTGAAAAGAAATTAAAGTAAATCCACCAGATAACGGGGACAAACAAATTACAAGCCAAACCATGATGTGTTTCGACCTCATAGGTATTCATAGGTATTCTTCAGGTAAGATAAACAACATTCATAACAATGAAAACGAAGAACGAGCAATCACTTGTCCCAAAGCTGCCAAGGGCTATATTTTTGTGGGAAGCGTGCTCTGATTTAGTTGACAGGGCTACTCTGCTGTACTTTGTGTTGAAATACTACGACCAAAGTAAAATATTTATAAAATTAGCAAAAAGGCTTCATGGACTTGGCAGCAGCTGATACGGAACAAAGGCAATGTCGATCTGTTGACTGCAGACATATTTTGTCAAGATACGGTCAAGTTCAATACAGAGAGAGAAGAAAAAGCCAAAGAAAAATCTGCTAAAGATGATCACAGTTTTCCTGCCTTGATTGATTTTGTTGTTACATTTTGACTTTTCATAGGTCAAGTTAAAACCAAGCGATAACTCACGAGATTTGAATACCGTTTGAAAGCGCTATAAAGTCTGGCATGTGATCGGGCTGAACAGGAGTTACCTGGTAGAGGTGACTGGGAGGTAGAGGATCTCGGTAATCACTCATTTGGAAATCACAATTACATTATCAGTGAAAAACAGAAAAAAAGAAAGAAATCATACATGAAATACATTATTTACCAATTTTGAGTTTACATTGATGTTTGAATTTGGATTCATCTTTCATTACCATGTTCTGGAGGTGACAGTCTTGTACCGTTTGCATACAAGCCACTCCTTTTACACCCATTCTTATCTTTTAAAAGGTGAAGAAGCTGCATGGTGCATTCCATGTCATGTACCACTCACAGTGAAACATTTTCTTAAAGAGTGTTGCATGATGTGAGATGTGAACACTTTACAACAGACTCCATGAAAACCTTTTTCAGAGAAGTCTGCCTGATGTGATCTTTGAATTTCTGAAAGAGATTAACATTTTTTCTTCTGTTTACAGAAGAAAGATTCCCTCCAGGGGTTGCAACCTTGTCGTGGTCGGAGGGCTTGCTTGATCCCATGATCCCTTAGGCTCTGTTGGCAGGGGCATCAATACTTGATGATAGGTTAGTTTTTTAAAAATGCTTCAAGGCCTGGAAAGTCAAGTTGCTGTCTGGCCTAACCACAATGTGGCAGGAGTTGATGCCCCTTGTAGGGTCCTCCCATGTCAGAAAGGCTAAGGGTGAGGGCCCTGACAAATAGTAACCTTCCTTTTTCCTTTTCTTATCTTCTTCCTTACTTGGCTCTTTTTTTATCTTCGTCTCCCCATCACGTCTTCTTCTCCACATTGTTTTCTCTCTGTGGTCTTCATAAGATCCGCCGTGTTTGCCATGTGGTGCAACCTGAGATGGAGAAGAATAAGATCCTGGTGATTGAGAGGGCAGGTGCCCTCAAACGCATCTCTTTGGCTTGGACCTCTTCTAAACAGGAGGTACACTCTGGCCCAGGTGTATCATTCAGCTACCCCTGCATTGGGCTAGGTCAAGATGGGCAGTTCCCATGCTGGCCAAAGTAACCCCTGCAGTGCTCAGCTCTCTGTCCCCGGGAGTTGAGCATGATCAGGGGGGATAGGGTTGGTGGGCTCCTGTTTGTCGTATATCTCTTCGGAAGCCTGGAAGGGGTCAAGACAATGACTTCTTAGCCCTGGCCCCTTGTTGGACTCCATGGTGGGTGGGTAAGGTAGAAATGAAATTGAGAAGAAAAAAAATGGCTTCACAAAAAAATCCACTCCAAAAGAAAAGAAAGTTGTATCTCTAGTAACGAGGGACTTCGACACAGAGACAAGGAGGACAGGATTCTGGGCTTTCTGGCTTATGGTTGAGGGAATTGAACAGGAGAAACTAATTTCGGCCCTGAGTCCGTTTGCAGTTCAGAAAGGGTTCCAGGGAATTGCAGGCGACCCTCAATCAGTGAAAAGGCTAAGGAACAGATCTTTCCTGGTGCAATGCAGAACCAAGCGCCAAGCAGAAAAGCTGTTAAGCGCCACTAAGCTGGTGGACAGGGAGATCAGAGTGACACTGCACAAGCAGCTGAATTCTTCAAAAGGTGTGATAAGATGCCCTGATCTAAGAGGAGTGTCAGAGGCAGAGATAAAGAGAGAGTTGGACTCAAGGGTTGACTGGTGTCCACAGGGTAACAATTCGGAAAGGAACAGAGAGAATACCCACAAACAAGCCCTTCCTAACCTTTTGTTCACCCAGTCTTCTAAAGGCCATCAAAGTAGGCTACCTGGTAGTAAAAGTTGACCTCTACATCCCTTCTCCTATGAGGTGTTTTCACTGTCAACAATTTGGCCATGTTCATGACAGGTGCTCAGGGGAGGAGACCTGTGGTCGGTGCTGCAAAGCAGTCCACGAAGGGCCTTGCCAGGGACCAGCCCTTTGTGCCAGCTGTGGTGCAGCCACCCCTCTTTCTCGCAGGACTGCCCCAAATGGAACGTTGAGAAAAACATCCAGATCAAGACAGAAAGAAAAATTCCATTCCATGAGGCCAGGAAACTGGTGCTCGGCAGTCAGTCTCAACCAGCTTTTTCATACTCTGCCGCTGTTAAGAAGATCCAGACAGTGTCTGTCTCTTGTCAGACAGAGGAATTTCACTTTTCTAAATGCACACAGGAGACATCAACATATGGATCTGGTAAACCTGCACGTAAACCAGCAGTAACGCCACATAAAACCAGTGCCCTCAGCTGAGGCATTAAACCCATTACCCCTCAGTCTCTCCAAAAAACCAGCTGTTCCCCCCAAAGGTCCTGGAGCCTATGTGAAAGCCCCTGAGGGGAAAAGTGTGGAGGTGATAGAGGTTGATGGGCCTCTGTCTGTCTCCTCATCCTCCACAACAAAAAAAGGAGTCAGGAGAAAACTTCCTGGCCCCAAACAAACAGATATAATGACTGAAAGCAGGAAGAATTCCACTCTTTCCGGTTTTAATATTCTCTCAGAACCAGCACTACCCACTGCAGATGGAGTAACAGAATGAGTCTCACAACTCATCCACAAGTATCTTTTGCTCAGTCCATTGATTCAAGCTTTAGCTGCAGGAATAACTTTGCATAAAACGGTTACATTGTGTTCTTTATATTTATCACCGTCTATCTCAGTCAGTTGACAAGAGCTGGTCAGCCCGATTAGAGAACTTCCACGACCTTTTTTGCTGTCTGGTGATTTCAATGGACACAGTCCTCTTTGGGGTAGTGTAAAATCTTCATCCAGAGGTCTGCTTCTCAAAGATGTCTTTTCAGAGTTCGATTTGTGTTGTCTGAATGATGGATCTCCCTCCACTGTTCCACAGGTACACTTTCATGTTTAGATTTATCGGTATGTGACCCCTTGCTGGTCTTGGACTATGAGTGGTCTGTCCATGATGATCTGCATGGAAGTGATCATTTTCCCGTTCTGCTAAACTCAGTAACAACTGAAAACACCTCTGTTCCAGAACACCTTGATTATAAGAAGGCCAACTGGAATCTTTTTGCTGCAAATATTTCAAAGGAGCTCCAGGAAACTGTCATTCTTCAAAGTCAAGACCCAGCAGAATCTCTAACTAATACTTTGATTAAGTCTGCAAAAATCTGATTCAGATGTCTTGCGAAAAACTCCAACTGCCGAAAACACCTTGGTTTAATTCTGACTGCCAACAAATCTGAAAAGTACGCAAGTGGGCTCAGTGTTGGGTATTCCGAAGACCTTCAGCTCCCAACGCTCCAGCCCATCAAAAACTCTGTGCCAGAATGAAACACACTTTTAAAATCAGTAAACGTTAGTCTTGGAGAAACTTCTGCTTCGGGCTGACATATAAAACATCCAAGAAAAAAGTCTGGAACATCATCAAGAAAATCAAAGGGAAGAACGCCAAGTCGTCAGTTCATCACCTTAAACTTGCAGATGCTCTGATAACTGACAAGCTGTTGCCAATCTGCTGGCCTCCACCGTTCAACAGAACTAATCCACAAGTAAATCTGCAGCCTTTTCAAAAAACAAACAACTCAAAGAAAAATCTTCATACAGTTTCACTTCAGACAACTCTGAAGTGTACAATCTACCTTTTTGAATGGATGAACTGAAGTCAGCTCTGCAAACCTGCAACGACTCTGCTCCTGGCCTGGATGATATTCATTATCAGCTTTTGAAACATCTCCCTGAGAGCTGTATCCAGACCCTTCTAAATGTCTACAACCATATCTGGACCACAGGGTGCTTTCTGCCCTCCTGGTGAAAAGCCCTGATCATTCCAATTCCTAAACCTGGAAAAGACCTTACCAACCCTTCAAACTATCGTCCGATAGCTCTGACCAGCTGCCTCTGCAAGCTAATGGAAAAGATGGTCAACTCCCGTCTGATGTTAAAGCTGGAAACCAATGGCCTTTTAGTAAGTATCACTCAACAGTTGACCATTTAGTCCATCTAGAAACCACTATCCGCAATGCCTTCATCAATAAACAGCATGTGGTTGCTGTCTTTTTTTTTAATCTGGAAAAAGCGTACAATACCACTTGGAAATCTGGAATTCTTATGAATCTTGATAAACTTGGTTTTCGTGGTCATCTGCCTTTATTTTTTCAAACCTTTCTGACTGATCAGCAGTTGCAAGTCCATATTGGCACCACACTTTCTGACATCCATGAGCAGGAGTTGGGTGTACCTCATGGGAGCATTCTTTCTCCTGCTGTCTTCAGTATCAAAATTAACGACATTGTCATATCGGTAAACCAGGGTTCTGAGTCCTCTGTGTTTGTCGATGACTCCACGCTATATGCAGTTGGAGCCTCCTACGCCAGCGTGCAGCGTTGACTTCATCTTTGTGTTAATACGATTCAACAGTGGGCCAAGGAAAATGGGTTTACCTAATAAAGCACCAAAACACAGTCAATCCATTTTCACAATTTTCGTCAGTTCTTTGCTGATCCTGAAATTTGTCTGGTCAAGTCCACCATTCCAGCTGTGAAAGAAGCCAAATTTTGGGGTGTTATTTTTTTTTTAACCAAAAACTGAACTTTAAAAGTCACATCCAACACTTAAAAACTGCATGTTAGAAAGCACTGAACATTCTTAGAGTTGTGGCACACACAGATTGGGGTGCTAATAAGAAAACTCTCCTCCTCCTTTACAGGGTTCTGATCCACTCCAAACTGTACTATGGGTATGTAGTGTATGGCTCGGCCAGACCGTCCTACATGAAAAGTCTAGATCCTATCCACCATCAAGTGGCTTCGATTGTGTCTGGGTGCATTCTGCACCACCCCTGTTTATAGCCTGTATGCTGAGGCAGGTGAACATTCCTCTCAAACAGTCGACTGAAACTTGCCTTGAACTATGGTTTGAATCTCTCTTCTGAACCCCAAAACCCAGCAAATGACTGTGTTTTTGACCCCAAGTTCCAAAAGAAATTTGGTGACCGCCCCAGTTCCATTCCACCCTAGGGAATTCATATTCTTCCCCATTTGAACAAAGTAGTTTGTGGTTTATCCAAGTTTCTTGATGATCCATCATAGACTTTCTTTACTCCAGAGATAGGGTTTGATTTAGCCTCGTACCGTAAAGATTCCACTAGTTCCTTGGCATATATACGAGTCCCTTTTTGCTAACCTGTGTTCAAAGTTTCCAGCCTTCAAAAGAATTTTCATGAACGGTTCCAAATCTGAGGAGGGAGTTGCCTCTGCTGTGTTTTGTGCAGCAGATCCCCCTCAGAAATGTTCTGAACACATTCCCACTGACAGCTCCATCTACACTGCTGAGTTGACAGCCATGGTCCTGGCTCTTGAAATGGTCTCCTGATCGAAACATAAACATTTCCTCATTTTGTGATACTGCCTTTTTGCTTTGGAGGTCATTGCCTGCCATAATCGACTGCTGAAAGTATTCGAACTGTACACGTCACTGAAATCAGAGGGATACAACATAGTTTTTGCTTGGGTTCCCAGCCATGTGGACATTCGAGGCAACAAGGTGATTGATCAGCTTGCCAAGAGTGCCACAAAGAAGGAGTTGAGCAGATTGTCTATCTTTCACACTGATCTGAAACCCAGAACACAGGCTTATGTCAAAGACCTCTGGCAAGAGGAATGGAACATGCAGACAGATAACAAAATATTTAAAATCTGTCCAAATCTGAAAGAGTTTTCACAATGTTCCCGAGGCGGCCTTAAAGATAAAACAGTCTTGTGCCATTTGCATACAGGCCACTCCTTTTGCACCCATTCTTATCTCTTAAAAAGTGAAGAAGTTCCGTGGTGTATTCCATGTCATGTTCCAATCACAGTGAAACATGTTCTTCTAGAGTGTTGGGACTTGCACGATGTGATACATAAACACTTTACAACACACATGAAAACCTTGTTCAGAGATGTCTCACCTGACATGATCTTTGAATTTCTGAAAGAGATTAACATTTTTTATCTGATCTAAGATTTTACGAAAGAAAGATTTTTAACAAAGTTTCTGGTGCGTTTTTAGAAGGTGTATTTTAAAAAGATTTGTGAATGTGTGTGTGTGTGTGTGTGTTTTGTTTTTTGATGACTTCTGAGTTGACTTCAGTGTGGTGACAGCCCTGATATGGCCCTTTGCGGTTGGCTGGGCTATAAACAACATTACCCTACTTCACTCTCAGAAGAAAGATTTTTAACAAAATGTCCAGTGAGTTTTTAGGTGTATTTTGAAGGGTTCTGTGAATTTTTCTTTTTTTTTTTGCAACGACTTGTGAGTTGTCTTCAACATGGTGACCGCCCTGATATGGCCCGCAGCTGGCTGGGCTATAAGCAGCATTACCTTACAGTACGATTTATCTTCTAACTGTGATATTTTTTACTTGTATGGAGTGTTTTTATCTTTTCAATGGGATTTTCAGCCTTTATTTGGCCTGCAAGGTCAGTAGAACAGTAAGCGGCATGAATTTGAACTTGAAAATAATGCCACCACAAACTGAACAATCAACAGGTTACAAGACATTTTAACTCAAAAACATTTTTATTCTGACAGATTTCTTCTTCAGCATGCCCTCCCCTCCCCCTCCACATGCCTTCCGTCCCCTAAATCCTATGTAATTTAAAATTTACACATTTGATAGTACACTGGCCTCATAAGTCATGGTAATGCATGATAGATATTGATGGTTTTGAAAAGTTTCATACTCCTAATGTGATAGTTGAAACTTGTTGATCTTGCTATGCTGCATTGCCATTTTGTTTAGTAGTCTGTTAATGATTCATTGTGATGCTTTTGCATAAATGTATGTGTTTTTGTGTTTAGCCATCATCACACTTACCATGGAGACTGCTGCACAATCGGGTATAAAGCTTGTACTTTTTTGTTAAAAGAAACCCAAATTCTTGACACGTTTGACTTGTTACTGTTTCTTTGGTTGTGTTTTGTTAACTGTTATTCAAAAGAATGTTGAATTCAGGTTTGAGTGGAAACTGTTTTCTTGCTAGAGACAGTTGTGTTATGATTCATGCTTGCAATGTTGATGGTATTACGAAAAGAGCAGTGGCATGTGGTTTTGAGAGTTTGTGAACTGGCATTTAGCTGGAAATGTGTGTGTGTATGTCCTGCTTTGGGTATGCATGTGTGTGTGTGTGTGTGTGTGCATGTGTGCGTGCATGCGTGCGTGTGGTATAGAAAAGAAAAAGAAAAGCATGGAAGTGGTAGCGGTAATCTTCAAAATTTATGTGTGTTACTTTGCCTTTGTTGCTCTGAAATCCTTTGTAATTATGTGATAATAAAGTTTCCAGCTTAGGGTGTGATTCAGATGATAAAAATGCGTACGCTCATCTCACCTTCAGCAAATGCTCAAGATGAATTCTTGTTTTAACTATGAGGAATGCATGCCAGGTGGCATGCAGCATTTGGATGGGGAATGCAGATAACTGTAGCGACAACAGGTGTGAAAGAAAGCTCAAACAACCAACCTCAGATGTTACTGTGTTGCAGAAAAGTCCCACTGCAGTTTTAATTCAGTTAGTTTTAGAAACAATACCAGTGACAAAGAGATTCAGCTTTCTGTCAGTAACACATGATTGTGGCATACTGGTGTATTTTTCAGTGCCCTCCATCAAATTACATGATCACACAAAAAAAACCTCATGATTTTTAAAAATTTGTTTAACAAGAAATCAATATTTTTCACTTGATCTGACAGAAACGTGTATGGGGTGAAGTGCATGGTTTTACATGGGTCTTGTTTAGTTCCAGGGTGGGACTGGTTTTGAATTTAAGTATGGGCATTTTCTTGTGTGTAGCTCTGTCGATTCTTACACTTGCAGCGCTGCTATGGCTGGCCTCAGAGGTTTGGTGTGCTGTGAAGGTCATGATTTACTATTTTTTATGTGGTCATGCTGTTTGTTTGTTTATGTTTGCTTATTTCTTTTTCCTGGTGGCAACAGCCATTGCTGATTATTCAGTCAGTTCTCAATTACTATTATTTAATGATCCATAATCAGTGGCTCTCACTAAATCTGATCTCAGTACTGCCACTAGCACCATGATAAATAGAAACACAGACCTGTCAAAAACAGTTTCTATTTGTTTGGCGTGTGCTGCTGAAGACATTTGACAGACATTCCCAAGGAGGGGAAAACACGGAGTAAAAATCCTCCCATTCTCTTCTCCCAAGTCTCCACTGTTCCCCAACTCCAGGCCAAGTTTTCTTAGCTTGTTGGAAAGACGGATATGTTTGTGCTTAATGTAATCAATATCATCTGAAGTGATCAGAATTTCATTGAAAAGTGTGGCAAAAGATTTGTTTTTGTCAGGTTTACTGATTGAGCAACATTTGCCTGCTTGTATTTACTGTTGTGCATCACCCAGAAGGAATTTTGGTATTGTCAGATGCTCAGTACAACGCTTGGGCGGGGAACAGTGACTTACATGAAGATTCTCATGAAAAGTAAAAATGGAGAGTGGGGAGCTAACCCTTCTCAGTAGAAAGAAACTCGTGGAGAGCGTGGCAGCAGAGAGTCCTCAGAAGAGAAGCCCCCTTCAAGCAATTGTTTCGGCCCTTATCTCCTGACACTCTAGGGGGGTTGGGCCACACCCGGTTCATGACTCCGGATGTCCCTCTGCTGCCCCTTTTTTTTCCCATCTTGGGACGAGCCATGGCTGGGATTCGAACCCATGACCCTCTGGACATGCTCATTTTCCACTTAATGACTCGCGCTTTAACCACTGAGCCACAGGGACACCTGATATTTGTAGGGAAATTAAGCCTTATGAAGTTCACTTTTGTTCCTCCTTGACCAGATCCAGCTTGAACACCTCTCTGCCGCTTCTGCCATTGCTTTCAGGGCTCTGGTTTTTTCCTTCCCTGCAACTGAGAGCTGTTTCATGAGGCTGTATGCAGACGTTCCTACAAACCCCCTAGCTCCAATTTCTGCAGTGAGGACTTTGACCTGATAGCCTTCTTTCCTCAGGCTGTTTGCCAGATCAGCATACTTTTCAGTCTTGTAGATTTGAGCTGCCTCCATTCTGTTCTCATATGGCACCGTGAGCTCGATCATGATCAGCTGCTTGGTTGACTTAGAGTGGACTACTATGTCTGGTCTCATGCCACTCTTGCTGATGATCTCTGGGTGACTCTTCCATTCTGGGAGGTCTGCAGTGCACTCCCAGTCATCTGCCCCGTCCAGCAGACTCTGCCTGCATGTTTCGAGTGGCACTGTTGTTCTTGGCCATGATTTGCTGCCTCCTGCCGTGAAGAATGTTGTGGGTGCTTTTGGAGTCCTGATTTTCCCTTTTGTGGTGTTGGTACTAGCCCAGACTACTTGTACAATTTCTTTGAGCACTTGGTTGTGCCTCCATGTGTACCTTCCTTGAGCCAGGGCTACTTTACATGAGCTTAGGACATGCTCCACTGTTTGTTTTTCATGGCAGAGGGGGCATGCAGGATCGTCTGTTTTCCCCCACTTCACCAGGTTTGCATTTGAGGGCAGAAGGTCATATGCAGATCTGAGAATGAAGCTGATCCTGAGAGGGGCCATGTGCCAAATGTCATTCCAAGTGAGACTTCTTTGGAGTGCATTCTCCCACGTTGTCCATTGCCCTTGCTGGCTCTGCTGGACTGCTTTTTGGAGTCTTTTTTGGTCTTCTTCTTTTCTCATCTCCTGAATCATCATGTCTCTTTTGGCTTTTCCTTTGGCCTTTGACCACCATTCAGTTTTGGTCACCCCCAGTCCCTGTCTGTTGGTCTGTGTGTGTCCTGTTATTTCTCTGATCTTGAGACTTTCTTTTGCAGAATCCATCGCCTCTTGAACTTTCCATTTTCTGCCTGTCTTCAGCTGGGGCTTAATTGCTTCTACCACCTTGTCTCCTGAGTCCTCCAGCATGCTTTGAAGTCTGATCTTCCCTGCTTTGTATTCCTCCAGGATGGATTTCAGAGGTAGTTTCAGCTTTGCTTGGCGACAGTACAGCGCTATGTCAGTCAGACAGGGTGGGACACCAAGCCATTTCCTTGTGAACTTGTTGATTTTGGCTTCCATTGCCTCCACTATGCTGGTGGTAAATTTTTGCCTCTTTTCCGCCACACAGGGAGGAGGAGGAAGATGACAGGTAAGTATAGCATAAAACTACTTTTAGTAATGAAATTCCTTTTCTTCATATTTACCCACCCAAACAAATGCCTTGACATCGAAAGGACAGTGGGAATCTCAACAGAGAAACTAATCCAATCCTCAGACTTGCACAAGAACAAGGCTGAGCGCAACTCCATCCCAGAGCTGGCGCCAAACTGCCAAAGTCTCGGCTGCCTCCTGCAGGATAAAGAAATGGTCCATGCTGTCCCTCACGACTCTGCAATCCAAGAGCCATACATGAGAAATGAAGTAAGCAGACCTGCCAACCATCCCGCTTTATTATGCTCAAACGCACATTCATTCGGCCATTCCGCTTGATGTCAAACAATTTTGCTCATGAAAAAAAAATCGTTTATTTGCAGTTTGCACATCTGCTGTTTGTATAGCCAAAGAGCTGTTTGGAAACTTACTTCCGATTCAGCTTCTTCCATCACCATCATGTCAGAGTGACCTGCAGGACCGATTAACCTTGAGGCAGAAAAAAAAAGAAAAAGAAATTAGAACAGAAGTGCAGATTCAGGTTACTTTTTGCTGTCATGATGGGAGTGCTGCTGATCCATCAACAATTTGGCCTGTGAAAGTGTTCAGCCTTGTCAGGAAGAACCTTACAGATTTTCGTCCCTCCTTGGATCAAAACACTCGGGAGGCACTGATGATTCTGAAGTGCAAAAATGACTCAAGTCATAAATGAAGTTTAGTGACAGTATGCTACAACAATGTAAAAGAGCAACAATGTATCGGCTCAGACAGTGATTCCATGAAAACACTTGACAAAAGGGAAAAAAAAATAAAGTGTCTGGAATGTCCTTGTTTTGTTTTGGGTATGATAGCATATGTATTCCTCTCAACTGTCACTGAGAATCAAAAATTCCTCAATTCTCAGAAATATTCCTCTCAAGTCTCTTCAGAGGTTGGCAGCTCTGAATAAGCTCAGAATCGGGAAACGAAGACCAAAGCTGTCAGATCTCAAATCAGATGTTAAGGATTGCTGCCCAACAGGCACAAATAAAACAGGCCAAAGGGAGTATGCCAACAGATGTGCATGTCGAGATGACAATTACATGAAAGGTGTACGAGCGGAAGCCTGTGCCTACTTCTTGCTGCCCAGACCCTTAACCCTATCTGGGGGTTGCAACCTTGCCATGGTCAGAGGGCTTGCGTGGTCCCATGATCCCTGAGGCTTTGTTGACGAGGGCATCAGTACTCGACTAGATGGTTAGTTCTTGTTAATGCTTTTAGGCCTGTATAGCCAAGTTGCTGACTGGCTTAAGCACTACCTGGTAGGAATTGATGCCCCTGGTAGGGTCCCCATGTCCGAAAGGTTAAGAGTGAGGGCCCTGACAAATGGTAACCCACCTTTTTCCTATTCTATCTTCTGCCTTTCTTAATGGATCGTTTCTCTCTTCATCTTGCCTTCAAATCTTCTTTTCTACATTCTTTTTTCTCTGATACTTGAATCGCTGCTGTTACAGATGGAAGTGCGTGGATGGATATCTGTCTGACTCTCACTCAGAAATTATGGATGCATGCACGACTTTTTTCTTTCTTAATTCACATTCACACACCCACTCATCCGAACATGGACAGCCAGGCAACAAAATAACACTTTTCTTTTTATGCTGCCCGAGCCATCAACAAACATATACAAATAAACACCTCAAGCATAGGACGGTACACCCACCATCAGGTGTACACAAATAACCAATTAATACAATTTTAACTGTCAACTGCCGGGTCCAGCGATGATGACGACGGCAGCGACGAGGCAAGTCTGATACAGAGTCTCTTCAAAGCTGTGGCTCACACAAAAAAAAATAACTCATTCGTGGCGTCTCTGCCAGCACTCGGCGACAGTCTCTCTTACTAGATGTAGCTCAAACACTTTTGAGCTGTGGCTCAAAACACTAACACAAAGCTGTGGCACACACGCCACACACACAGCGACGTCCTCGAACGCAGGTCGCTGGCACAGAAGCAGGAGCGATGTCTCCTCTTCACTGGCCCAACACTGACCGGTCACGGGCGCAGTAGCAGGTAGGGCGATTGTCAGCGCTCAGGCCGGCCTCTCCACACCAGCAGCAACAGGTGGAGAACGGGGCGTCAACCAGCTACGGCCCCGGCCCTAGCCTCAGTAGCAGTCAGTCCCCGTCAATCCAGGGAACACTATCAACCTGGGGGAAACTGATTAACTACCTTGATTATCATGGCCACCATTCATTAGAATCACAACTATCTTCATATTCATTAGCCACATCATATCTCACTAGAACTTGAGCCACATATCAGCATATTCGTTCATATTCATTAGCCACATCATATTTCACTAAAACTTGAGCCATACATCAGCATATTTGTTCATCATTACAATATTCTTTTTTTCCGGAATCATAACATTGCACAGGAAAGGATTTCCACATAAACCTTTCATAATCTAGTCTTCCAAATTAGGGAAAAGGATTTCCATCTGGATCCTCTTCAATAAACCATGAATACAATTCATTACACACAATGATTACACAATTGATGATTATTTTTTCAAACTATAAATGTCTTTCGTTAATTCACACTGTTCATTTGCTTTCTTGTAAACAAGAATGTTCAATTCATTTCATATAATCACCATGTCTTTTGTCAATTCAGGAAATGTTCATTTCTTTTCTTGTAACACAAGAACGCTCACTTCACTTCAGTTCATCAGCTCCAATATATGCAAGGGAAAACTTTCCACCACACTTTTGTTTAACAACGCATATATTGATACCCATGTAAACACATCACACATCAGAATGAAAAACAAAAGTCTATGTCGCTCACTCTGGGAGCTTATTGTCCATAGCATCAAAACTCTCCATCTTCTTGCAAACCATATTAGAATAGACACTTTTTTCTTCATCATGAAGTTCATAGCCAGTTAAGTCACAAAGTACAATCTTTTTTCTGAAGACCACTTCTTATAACACTCACTTCATCTATTCACATTTTCCGAAACAATTTCGTTTTGTTACCCTATCAAGTCATAGGATAACAGAACAACAATACTTTCTTTTTTAAATAAAACCTTCACAAGAGCGCTGAGGAAGTTTCAGTCGCTCCTAAACGGGAATACAGTTTCAGTTTGTTAAATAAACATTCAATGATAGATACCTGACTGCCACCAGCACACGGCTGAGTCCCTCTTCGGCCTTCTGTGACTTGAGTTGCCGGAATCACTGCAGAGACTGCCTAACTGGTGCAACTCACCCGGCTCATAGCAATGCGCCGGTGAGTAGCAGTCAGCTAAATTTTGCAACCGGCTTCCGGACAACTACCTTCCGGTAAGCATGGACGCACATGAAACTTTGTGACCAGATGAAAAACGGTCCGTCACAGTAAGCAGCGGGGAAGCCCAAGCTACAGTTACCTAGTGAGGGGCTGAGTGGCTGATCCCAATTCAGTTGCGAAGGTGCACTGTCTGGTGTTCATGCGGGACGGTACCAGGCGGACGGACGCCATACTATGGCCATCCATTGTCCCTTCCCTTGCATGGCAGCTCTCCTGGGGTGACTTTTTATTTCTGCCAGTATTTAAGACCTTCATGGCTGTCAAAAACACTAAAACGGGAAAGAGACAAAAACTGGATTCCAAACCTTCGAGGGACACGGACTCAGACTCGGACAAAGAAGTCCAGAAGACATTAGGCGTTTGGCCCTCTTGGCTGGTGATCCAGTCAGCGGATGGCAAGCGGCCGATTACCAAGCTGAGTCCCTTTGTTGTTGCAAAGAGGCTGAAAGGTCTTGCAGGTGCAGAGCCGAAGTCAGTCAAGAGGCTGAGGGATGGTTCCCTGCTTGTGCAGGTTGACCAAAAAGTCCACTTGGACAACTTATTAACTCTCTCGTTACGAACAGACGCTATAGCATTTTCCAAAGACGCAACGCTTCAGTACGAACGAACACTATCAAGGTTTCGGCCTTCAACAATGTTTCAAGCGGTGGCAGCGTGATCAGTACATGGCAACAAGATATAGATAGTATCGTCAGCATTCCTTCCTTCGCCTGCACAGCGGTTTCGCAACACACCATCACCCACTTCGGCTCAGTGGCTGATTGACCAGACCAACCCACCTGACTTACTAATCTGCATAGAAACATGGCGTCTCAAACAAGTTTTTCTGCGAATGTGTCAGAGCAAAGTCGAGCCCATTGGCAACGTTTTAGCATTCCTGAAGTTATTGAAATGCTACAAACGGAAGGTTCAGACATTGAAGAAGAGGATGACGAAGCTGATGAAAGTGATTCCAGTGAAGAATTTCGAGGAGAAGAGGAAATTGACACTGACTCGTCTGTGGAGCTCAGTGATGATGAAGGTGAGGGTGGGCCACTTCGCTACATGAGCAGAGCGTTTGCGTGCCGTGAAAGACTGGGGATTTGAGTGAGCAAGAGTTCATTGGCTTTCCTTTACGCGACTGGCATGAAGATTCAAGTTTTTTTCTGACAGTGCCTCCTTTTTCTGGTACTTCTGGCCTTCGTGTGTCAGCAAAGTGCCACGCCCCATTTTTGCATTATTCCAAGTTTGCTTGTGCATAGCAGGCATGTGATTTATCTATCTTATTTAGTTTCCTGGAGTGTATCTACCTTTTTTCAACTCATTTAGTGTATTTACTGACTTTTTCTGCTGAATGTGAAGCCATGGACCCACTGACTGTGCAAGAGTGTTGTGATGCACCTGAAAAAAAACTGGACATTTTTTCAGCCGCAAGCATAAGAAATCGTATGAAAGTGGGAAGTTTATTCTTTTGTATTCTGCTAACACAGTTTATGAATAACACTTCCTGAAACTTTCATTGAGTTATCTCTTGTTTTGTATTTTTGGTGATTTTTTTACTAACCATAACAAATGGCCTGTCCACAGGGAAAAACAAGGGACAGAACTGTCCGTCCTAAGTGAGTTAAAGTCAACAAATCTTGTGAATTATCCGATTCGGGTGTCCCTTCACAAACTCTGAACTGTTCAAAGGGTGTCATTCGGTGTTGAGAGTTGTTTGGGATATCTGTGGGAGAAATAAAGGCTGAGTTGGCTGATCAGGGTGTTGTAGAGGTCAGGAGGGCAACTTTCCGTAAAGGTGCAGAGAGAAAACCGACCAATACTCTGTTCCTCACCTATGCAAAACCGACTCTTCCAAAGTCCATAAAGGTGGGATACCTGAGAAAGTAGCCCTGTATGTACCATCCCCACTGAGGTGCTTCAGATGTCAAAGATTTGGTCATGTCAAGGAGAAATGCCAGGGAGGGGAGATGTGTGCCACCTGCAGCTAAGCAGTTCATGAGAGCGGATGTGAATCCGTGAAATGCATGAACTGTGATGGTGACCACGCTCCTTCTTCAGAAGACTGCCCTGTTTGGTGAGTAGAAAGTGAAATCCAGCATGTAAAAACAGAAAAAAAGATTTTGTTCTTAGAAGCTAAAACGTTGGTGCAGGAAAAGAAGGGTACCCCACTTCTTTTGGCAGTCGTTAAAAAAACACTCAGGGCACCTCAGGTGAAAGCCAGTGTACAGACAGACCCATGTGGTCTCGAGCCACTGAAGTGTCTTTTCCAACTTCTGATACATTGCAAGGCAAAATGGCCGTTGGTGGAGGCCTTGAACCCACCAAAGGATGCACTTCCAGTGTATCAACTAAGCTTGCAGCCGAGACCACCTCTCAAGGGAGGTGCCCTGACAGTGGCTTCAAACAAAGTGGCGTTGGTGGAGTGCAAAGGAAAGCCTCCACCAACGCCACAAAGACCATTGAGTTCCTTCCCTCTGGTGAAGAAGAAACTATCTGTACCATCAGACAGATTGAAAAAACGAAACTCAAATTGCAGATTGCGTTTGAAGCTCTGTATGATGATCATGAAGAGGATGGTGATATGGATGAATAGATTCCTCATCTAAAATGGAAACAGTATTACAATGGAACATTAGGGGACTGTATTCCAATTACGAGGAACTGCAGCTTTTGTGCCGTGAAGCTAGGCCTGTCCTAGTTTCACTGCAAGAAACTCTTCTGAGGCCTGGTAAAACCTTCTTCCTTTCTGGTTACAGCTTCCTAGATCAACCTGCACAACCTGTTGAACATGGTGTTAGTGGCGGCGTAGCCTTACTCATCCATAACTCTGTTCTCTACAGCCCAGTTGCTCTGCAGACTCCGCTTCAGGCAGGGGCAGCTCGAGTTATTCTCCATAAAATAACTATCGGTAGCTTGTATTTGTCTCCAAATATCTGTGTCACCAAACAGGACCTCATTTCACTCTTGGAGCAGCTTCCTAGACCCTTCCTGCTATTTGGCGATGTGAATGGCTATTCTCCTCTATGGGGAAGTGAGAGATTTTCACCAAGGGGTCTGCTTTTAGAGGAAGTGTTTTCAGAGCTTGATTTGTGTGTTGTAGATGGGAAATCGCCAACTTACTTTCACTCCACGAGTGAGCGAGCGTGCGGGCGTGAGTGCATGCATGCGTGCTTGCATGCCAGCTTGCGTGTGCGTGTGCTATGTATTCCATTCAACTGTCAGAAATTCCTTTCAATGTTCAAAAATATTCCTCTTAAGTCTTTTCAAAGGTTGGCAGCTCTGTGTCATGGACCTGTATGTGTGCTGGGCTGACCTGGAGAAAGGCTGACCATTTGCAGCCACAGCTTTGAACATGTGTTTGCTATCCTGTGGTTTCGTGAACCTGTACATATATACATGTAGGGCCGACCTGGAGAAGGGCTGTGACCATTTGCATTCATGGCTTTGAACATGTATTTGCCATCCTGTCGTGTCATAGACCTGTACATGTACATGCAGGGCAGACCTGGAGAAAGGCTGTGACTATTTGCGGAACCACCTGCACTGGCTCAATCAGGAGAAAGAGAAGGAGGTGTGGGGGCATCTCCATGCTGCCATTAACAACTTCGTCTGCAGCGGCTACTACCGCTTTGTCAATGAAAATGGGCTCAGGCTTGGTCGTGTCTCCAGGAACGATCCCATCATGTATGAGTGAGTATGACATCCAGTGGAGTGTTGTTGACAAGGGGCAGCATGCTGAGCACGGGATATGGCTGGGATGGGCAAGAGGGTGCTGTCAGACATGAGACTTTTCAGGTTTTGGCCTGAATTCAGGCTTTTTAAAGGTTTCCAAGGCCATATTTTTTTTAGCATGTTTATTCAATATATTTCTCAAAATGATCCATAAAGGGAGATGCAAAGTAAAAAAAAAAGAAAGCAGTAGTCATGACAATAAACAACATACTGCTCGTTTACAAGTCCAGTTTTACAGTCTCAGGACAACATGTAAAAAGCTCCCACTGTAAGCATCAAAACCCCCCGCTGGATTGGCAAAGAGAGAGAGAGAGAGGCAAACTGATTGTATAATGAAAGTTGACATACTTTGGTTTTAACAGGTCCTGCGAAGTTTCCACTGGGGCTGTGTTGGGCGACATAACAATAGTTCAAGTGGGCTATGATCATGTCAGTAATAGAACAATTTACAAGGTCAGCATGGAATTGGGCCTTCTTTCTTGGCGAGCATGCGTGGTCCATGTCTCACTGCCATACAGCAAGGTGCTGAGAATGCACGCATCATATACAGTCATCTTTGTCTTTGTGGTTAGCTTAGAATTTGTCCACACTCTCTGTGTGAGGCAAGCAAGTGTTGTGGCTGCCTTCCCAATCCTCTTGTCGATCTCAGTGTCAAGAGAGAGGTTATTGGTGATGGTAGTCCCAAGGTAAGTGAATTGATGGATGGCAACAAGCTCATAGTCATCAATGGTGATGGCTGGTGATGACAGCGTGTCTTGACCCAGGACATTTGTCTTCTTTAGGCTGATAGTCAGACCAAAGTCTTTGCAGGCCTTGGAGAAGCAGTCCATTAGCGACTGCAATTCCTGCTGGGTGTGGGTCACAACAGCGGCATCATCAGTAAACAGCATATCTCTGATGAGGGCTTCGTGGATCTTTGTCCTTGCTCTAAGGCGGGCAAGATTGAAAGGCCCGCTATCTGATCTGGTCCGCAGGTAGAATAAAAATCTTCACGTACAAAGCTTTTTCGACCAATATACTCTTCACTATTATGTCTGTATATCAGTTTTTGAGGAATGCTTGCAGTCTAGGAGATTTTTGTTCTATTTTACACTAATGTAAATAGAATTTAGCAAATAAAATGAAATAAAGTACATGTTCCATATGTATATTTTTGACAAATCTAATGATGGCTAATGATTCACTTACCCACATGTTAGATGTAGACAGACATTTTTCATTCATTAAATCCACTAGTGTTTCCCAACAATATTTAGTGACCGTACAGCGCCAAAACATTGCGTAATGCTGTCCTTAACTAAGCCACAGAAGGTACATCCATCGCTGTTCAGTATACAGTTTTTTTTAGTACAACACTAGTCCCAAGGCATATGTGTATTGTTCATAACTGTATTCATTTCATTTTTATATCACAAGTTTTGCCATTCTTGAGATGGGCATAAATTTGAGAAGAAAATTTGATTAAGAGCATCAGGTTTTAAGTTCACGATTCAATCCATTATTATATTCCAGTTCTGGTTTGTCAAGGTTTTCTTAAGTCAGCAGAATTAGGGGGCTCGAAATGTTTCTGAAGTCATAGAAAACTGAGAAGAAGTGGTAGGAAACATGGAGAAGGCTGTAAGCATCAATAATTGTTGGAATGCAGGATGGCTGGAACATGCTGTCACACTCACAATTGTTTGCAAGTCTTGGGAAAAAAAGGGTTCAACATCTGGGGTCTTCACCCCTGATTCCTTGAATTTAGGCCACTGCCCTTGGAGTCCACATGGAGGAGGGGTGGGGGGTGGAGTCTAACGCCTGCACCTGGACCCTCTTGAAAATGTTCAGGCTTTTTGTATGCACTCATAGACCATGGGCCAGAAAGTGAAACCCTTCACCCTCTGAGGGAGTTTTGTAGGCAATGTTTTTTAAGTAGATTTATATATACACTTTTCATTTCTGCTTGTCTGCAAGTCGTATCTGGTGGCAGTATATTGTGGTGTCTGAAATAAGTAGCGATATATGGTGCGAAAACGTCAATTAACAGCGTAGATTATAGTAACCAATAAGTCATAACTAACACCATTCTGATACTCAATTTCAGATGCTGTATTGTTTAGAAATGCTTTAAACAGATCAGCAACAACAGAAAAATCATTTTCATACATTTATGGGGATAAAATTTAAAAAAATTATGGTAAATTTCGCTAGTTTCGAGCAAGTTTTGAAACTCTACTCAACATCAAAAGAATAATCAGTCTGTTACTGAGATTAAAACGTGTAAAAAAAATCACATCATGTGTTCACTTCACATTTGCTGAATGTAGTTTGAGCAAAGAAATCAAAACATTCCCTTAAAGTCATGTTGACTGGCAATATGTAATGTTAAACGGAATTCTGCAAACTCAAGTATTTGTATACTGAACGGGTATCCATTTGTGCTATATCCTCAGATATATAAACATATAAAAATGCTACATGTAACAGGAAATAATCCAAGAAGCAAAGATGAGAATATTCCAGAAATATCTAGAATTTGAGGTATCGCAACTAGTACTGTATATATGGTTACAGAGTGAAACAAATATGAATACAAAATACATACTGTCGTGCAATCTTTGATAAAGATGGATACATCTATACATTCCCATATCTGCTGAAAAAAATTTAAGACAAACAACAGCAAACATTTTCATATGCAGCATTTTTGACATTCCAAAGTTCAGATATTTTTAACAGGCATTTCCAAAGTAAATGTAAATTTAACATGAATCCCAATTCTCTCTCTCTCTCTCTCTCTCTCTCTCTCTCTCTCTCTCTCTCTCTCTCTCTCTCTCATGCTTGTTGGTCTTATTAGTTAATGATGCACACTGCCAGAAAGTCCTATTTTATCATGGGTTCCAATGATGTCACACAGACAGTTAAAAGACTGGCACAGGTACACGTGCAATGTCTGATGACAAGGCAGACAGAACCTAATCTGAAAAGACAAAGTCGGTCAGATTCATCGCCTCGGGCAGTTCATCGTCCTCCTCTGGCTGCTCTGGGACTTCGAGCAGGACATCCACCAATTCCTGAGGCATCAGATGGTCTGACGTCCATTTGAAATCAAGATGGCCTTCTCTGTGTTCCCATCCATTGTCGATTGGGGAAGGAAGCGTCGGCTTGGCAATGCTTGCATGATTCCAGATCATCACTTGGAAGTTGACTCTCTTAATGTGCATTTGCAACGAGTCTTTGCACAGAGGCAAAAGACTCATGTCAGTGCCATTGTAAGTGTTTAGTAGTACTCCCTGCTTGGTTCTGAAGCGCTCCAGGAACTTCTCGTGGCGCAGTTTGTGATGTCATCAGTGGTAGATCGCCGACCTCTGTAGAGAAGACATGTGAATCCTGAAAAATTCACTTGTGGTATCACAACCACTGAATGCATGAACTGCTGGCAGAACAGAGCACATCTCCTGTCCCATTTTCTCTGCTACACCTTTCACATCAATCAGCCTTCTCTTGTTACCGACGCCTGTGTCAAAGAATACTTTCTGTGGTGTGTCCGTCACAAACTTCAACAAGAGGACCAAGACATCTGTGTCTGGAGAACGTACACAGATGGTAGAGTCAACAGATGACTGAGCAGCAACATGCAAGCAGTGAAGAACTATTTAGTTCTTGTATTTCAGTCACTTCTGATGTCCTTCCATCGGAAATGAGACGTGTACATTTGTTTTCACAAACAAAGAGAACCTCTTGTCCTTGTAAGTTTGTGGCATACTTATCTTCTTTCCGTTGACTCAGAAGAAATTGTGTGAGGCTTTGTTTGTTCTGATCATTTAAAAGAAAACTGCTCCACTCCCTTGGCGTTCTTGTTGCTTGCCCTTTGATCTCGTGTCTGTCAGATGATCCCCTCCTAACTCTCTCCAAGCCTTTCACAGATTGTGGATGGTACGAATCTGTAACAAAGTGCTCACAAGGCTCCTTTGGAAGTTGTTCAAACATGTCTTCGGCTAGTTCCCCAAAAGTGGGCCGAATAGTAACTTGTGCGTGGTACATTGCATTTCCATCAATGATGTAGGTGTGGGTGTTTGGACATGGCTTTTCCGCGAGAGGAACGTCTTTTTCAAGAAAGTGCAGGACTGACTTGTCTGTTTTGGCTGGTGCTCCATCTGCAGTTGCAAGAGGCCAGGGAACTGGGCCAAGTGGGAAGCAAAGCACCCTCTCCAGGTTGATGTTGTGTTGCACAGCAAGAATAATGAGCTGGCCAAAGACATTCCTTTCAGCTGTGATCTGCTTGGATTTCTTTGATTTTGCAGTGACTTTAGCTGACTTTGCTGCACTGGTGAAAGTTTTAAGGTTCAGCTTCTTGATTGATGCATTGAAACTTTTTGACTTGTCAATGATCCGTTCCTGAATGAAAGTGTTCATAGCATCCTCTCCAGCTCTGGTTGCATTTAACAGATCTTGCTCTGTTTCCTTTGAAACTGGTGCACCTGATGATAAGCAGTGCAAGGAACTCTTGGTCTCCACTTCAAATGGATTCAGGTAACTGCCTAAAGCAGTCACCACGTTCTTTATGTTTTCCTCGCTTTCTGCTATCTGAGGTCTGAGATCTTTGTCTGAAGTGTTATCTTGAGTGTCAAGACCTGCAAACGCCAATGCTGCTTGCCGGTAGGAACCTCTCATATGCCTTGTGAGGCACCATCTGTAGTAGGCATCTTATTTCCTGCTGAAACCTACTATGCCTCCGTGTGATTTAGCATGGCGGTTGATTGTCTGTTCAATAGTGATGTTGACTGCACATCTTGATGTTGGCACATCTGATCTGTTGACACTGAATCCATTCTTCCGTAGAAGATTGTCTGCTTCTGGATTTGCCACAGTCAGGTTCATCATTGACAAGAGGTACAGCACAGTGTACCTCGCATAGTTTTGGTGGTCGTAGCTGAAAAACAGCTTGTACCTGTCTTGGAGACTCCAAATGCAAATCAAAATTGTTCTCTTTGGTTGCCCTTTGGAGCTGAAGAATCAGCCTGATTCAGTCCATGTAACTGATCCAGAACTGCGCTGTTTTCCCCAGATCTCCCCGACGAACAGACTCTTTAATGCCTGCGATGCGTTCCAGCATCTTCTTGCAGCTTTCGTTCTCCAAAGCCATCTGAAACTTTTCTGGACAAGGATCCTTTGAAAGAACAGTCAACATTGCTTGTGCTTCTGCATCCAAACAGTGTGTCGACTCAAACATTCTCATGAGAAGTCGTTCCAGTGTTTCAAGCACACATTTGTGTACATGCAAAGCTCTGTTGTAGTGTTTTCCTGTCATCACTTTTTTCAATGGAGCCACTAGCACAGATGCCCGACTCAATGAGGATTTCTTCAAATCCACTGCATCTAAGACTCTTTCCAAGAGCCCCCATGTAGGCGCACGTCAAATGAAACATCTCTATTCTAATGACAGTGTTTTACTTAACCTGCACACAGACTATAGCTACATGTCAGATGTGATGTTTTTTTTGTGGTTTTAGTGCTTTGTCTATGTTTTGGTATTTTTACTCGATCTTTAAGTATGTTTGCTGCACTAAGAAACAGGCTCTAAACCTTAAAGGATTTAAAATAGAGACCATTCATCCATACCCTGGGGCACGAACCGTTATTTTATCATCACCCAACTTCATCAGTGCACCACGACCTTATGGCGCCAGGTATAAAGTGCAGACAACCTGATTTGAATAGCTAAGGGTCTAGGCTATCATGCAATATTAGTCCCATAAACTCCCTCATAGGGTGAATGGGGGGAACAGGGTGGCTCATGGACTATCAGGTCTCATGTCTGGCTGTCAAAATGTTTGTATAGATTTGCCCACCTTTCCTTATTATACCAATTAAAAGAAAAATTTTTTGTGTCACTTGTTTTATGTGTATGATGTGAATCCATTTCTTTGTTGCTTTTTTTTGTTTTGAATATATATATATTTCTGTTTGTTTTGTTTTGTTTTGTTTTTGTTGTTTGTGTGTGTGTGTGTTTTTTTTTGTATCCCATGACAGTATGTTCTAAAGAGTGTTGGGACAAACACTTGGGAGGTCGAAGATTTTTATGAACAGTGCTTGGCTCTGAGTCATGTGTGACAGAATAGAGGTGTTGAAAACAGTTCAGAATCTGAGATGAGGAGAATGTGTCTGAAACGTTAATCTTTGAATGTGTGGATTTTCTTAGTTCTTCATCTGGTGTTTGTGTCCACATTTGTAGAAAAGGATAGGTAGAGTTTGACCATCATCACCAGGAATTTGATGGACCCGGCTTTTCTGCATATGAGGTGGCTGGCCTTTGGTCTGAGCAGACTTTTTATTCCTGTCTACGTTTGTGAAATCTGTGTATTGTCCTTTCATGAAGTGTCCTTGAACTTGTATACAAGCCCCTCCCCCCCCCCCCCCCCCTCCCCTGCAGAAAAAAAAAAAAAAGAAACCCTGCATGGTATTTTCATGAATCATAATGAAAGATAGTGCAGCGTTTTTTGCAGTGGCTTTATACACCCATTCTTATCTTTTAAAAGGTGAAGAAGCTCCATGGTGCATTCCTTGTCATGTACCACTCACAGTGAAACATATTCTTTTTAGTGTTGGGACTTGCATGATGTGAGACAAAAACATTTTACAGCAGACTCCGAAAAAACTTTGTTCGGAGATGTCCCACCAGATGGTGTGATCTTTGGGTTTCTGAGGGAGATTAACATTTTTTTCATCTGACCTAAGATTTTTACAGAAGAAAGATTTTTTTCAACTAAATTTCAAAATTTCTGGTGTGTTTTTGAGAAGGTGTAATTTAAAGGGTTGTGTGAACATTTTTTTTTTTTTAATATGACTTGTGAGTTGACTTCAAATGCGGTGAGAGCCCTGATATGTCCCTTTGCAGTTGGCTGGGCTGTAAGCAAACATTAATATTACCATTACCTAGATGGCAGTAACTGTGTTGACTGCTTCAGTTAGATCTAGTTGCAAAATAGGCAACTGCAGCACAAATCTAAGCAAATTTTAAGAATTATTTATAAGGCTCTGCCGAAAAATGTTGCCAAATGAATCAAAAGACAAAACATGATGTGTTTAGACCTCTTAGGTCTTCATCAGGCAAGATAGATAACACTCAGGACAATGAAAATGAACGCACAGTAATTATCTTCATCAAATTTGGCAAAAGATGGGCGTTGATATAACAAAAATGAATGTGCAATCACTTATCTTCATCCATTTCAGCGCAAGATGGGCATTGATGTAACGATTGAATGAGCGATCACTTATCTTCATCCAATTTGGCGCAAGATGGGCGTTGTACAAGCAATTACTTACCTTCATCCAATTCAGTGTAAAATGGGTGTTGATTCAACACCTATCGTGCGCCGAATTGGATGAAGGTAAGTGATTGCTCGTTCTTTTTTGTTGTCTTAAGTGTTGTGTATCTTGCCGGAAGAAGACTTAAGAGGTTGAAACACGTCACGTTTTGTCTTGTGATTCGTTTGTCTATGGTTTTCGGGACCGGAATAGTCCAGTTGGTGGAGTGCCGCATTTGTAATCTTGGTGATCTTGGGGTTGTGGGTTCAAATCTCCGCCGGGCCATTTTGGTACAGGGGGATTTTCCCCTCAGAGTTAACATAGGTTCTGACAACATTTCGCAAAGAGTTCTTCAAATGAGACTATAAACCAAAGTGTGTGAACACATGTATAACATCTTGCACACGCGTCAAATCCCATCACCAACTTTCTGAAGAGAAGGCCAGTTTGGCTGTTGGTATGGATGACACGTTACACACTTAGCATGCACTCTGCATGAGAAATTGAAAGAACGAAAGAAGTAAGGAAATTGAGCGAGCAATATTGACTGGATGACACAGGGAAACGATTGAATGAAGCGCCGGCAGGCTGCAGTCGGCACTACCCAGGTAGGCAGCATGTTGTGTACACGAGTGTGGATTGACCTTGTAAGTTCCTAGAACCTTTGGCAAGGTGCTTTAAAAGTGCGTTATTATTATTATTATTAAATGATTTTCAAAATGTGCTTCAGCTACTTCATGTGCCCGGAGTCTCATGAGGAGAGTGTGGCCAAGGCTCAGGCCATGATGGACAGGGAGCCCCAGCTGATCATGGCCATCAGTGGCTGGGTCTTTGGGGATAAATCTGTGCGCAACTTCGCTGAAGGTAACCACACACACGCACACACACACACACACACACACACACACACACACACACACACACACACACACATGCACACCCCACCTACCCCTCACCTGGCCCTGCCTTTGTTGTTGAACTTGTACTGCTGCATACTTGTTGTGCTGCTCTGTGGTATAGCAAGTGATAGTGTGTGTGTGTGTGAGACACTCCAATTTCTTTTCTTTTTTTTTTGTTTTGACTTTTTAAAAGCTTTTTCATCAAACAAAAATACCAATGATTGATGTCAATTAAAGAAGAAAAAAAAGAACAAAGACACTGACAGTATAGAACCAAAAAAAAAAAGGAAAACGAAAAAGCTTAACATAACGAGAAAGCTTAACATGATGTTGTCACTTTTCACACACACACGCACACAAACACACACACACACACTCACACACGCACGCACACACGCACGCAATACGCTCACACACACACACACTCACTCACACTCACTCACTCACACACACACACACACACTCACACACACACTCACTCGCACACACACTCGCACACACACACTCGCACTCTCACTCACTCACATGCTTACACACTCACACTCACACACTCACACACACTTACTTATAATCAACCAAATATCACAGAATAGAAGATAATGCTGATCCAATATTTTTTGCGCTATAGTATAATATTCAGTGTACAATATCCACATTATTTGTTTGGAACCGCTTCATAACTTCATGATAAGATGTCTGTGCCAGCAAAAAATGATAATAAACAAATAAATGTATTCAAGTCTGACTTGGGTTTTGAACACTTGAGTCAAAACTGCATTTCTTGGTTGAAAACTAGTTGATGTGAGTGTAATGGCTTCACATCCAGGCTTGCAGTTAATGTTAGCAGAGATCTCAGCCCAGTTTTGAGCGATGATATGGTGCAAAATTGGTCAGCCTCAGAGAAATTGCAGTTTTATGTTATCAGATCCATAAGAGTCTTGACAACTGGAGGAATTTTTCAGTCGCTTGTTGAAAACTACAAAAAAAACACATGTGTCTGTAGCATACAGGACAGCACATGAGATGGGTAGTTTTGGAGTGGGAGCTGAACTGCTAAAGCTCAGTGTAGAGAGTTGTACACACAATGCGTTTCCCATCAAATGCATATTGAACTGATATTTTCATTTCTCTAAATGCACATGCATGGACGTACGCGCACGCTTGTGCACAAGTGCTTGTGTGCACACACACGCATATACATACACACAGGGTTCGTACGCTCCTTGAAACTCCTTGAATTCAGACAGCGAATTTCAAGACCTTGAAAACCTTTGAAAATCAATAAAATGTGGTTCTGTTGACCAAACCTCCTTGAAAACCTTTGAAAATCAAGCCATCAGCTCTAAAAATTAAAAAAAAATTTCAATTTTGATGAGTTACAAATTATCTCCCTTGGTATTAACGCACGCGACGATGTTTGTAATTTTTTTTTTTTTTTTAAACTTTTTTTTTTTCTTTTTTTCCTCCAACCAGTCTCTTACACACCATTCATAGTCTGTATGTTCTCTTACAAATGGACACATTTTTGCTGATTTTAGTGTTTTGGCATTTAATACAAAGAGTCTGGGTTTGTTAATGTTCTAATGTGTGGTGTACTGGCACACTCACTCTGATAAAAACTGAAAAAAGAAATAGCAGTTTGATTTTTCTGTGTTCAGGTTGATGAAAAAGAAATTTAAAAACAAATTTTTTGTTGTTTTCTTTGTACAAAAAAAAAAAATTGTTTTTAAATAATTTTTTTTCATCAACATTAACACAGAAAAATCAAATTGCCATTTCTTTCTTCAATTTTTACGCAAGTATTGTAGCCTTGAAATAGAAAAAAACACTCCTTAAAAACCCCTTGAATTTTGTTCTTGGGAGTCTGTAGGAACCCTGTACACACATGCCTCCAATATGCACACATGCTTAAAAGCCCATATATACAGGCATACACACGTACACATACATGTGCAGATGCGTGCATGCAGGAGCATGCTCACACAAGCTCACGGACCAAACACATGCACAACTACACGCATGCATGCATGCCATGCACGCGTGCTTGCGCATGTGCACACACACATGCACACACACTTCCGCACATGCACATGTGCACCACATACATTGGCACACACACATGGACCCGTGCCCACACACCCATGCACACACATATACACACACACATGCACACACACACACACACACAATGATAATGATGGCACATTCAATGTAAGGTAGGTATCCAAGGTCTGAAAAGTGCATTGGGCTAATGCATAGGTCAAACATCTGCTAAATCATGGCCATGAGACCCTCTTCTTTAATTCTGTCATCTTAGTCATTAATTCACTATCCATCATTTTGACATCTTGGTCATTAATTGACTTATCCATTAGTTTTAATTATAGTTTAAATCATGCACAGTGTGGTCTTGAAACTTAGCGGATATGGTGTAGCATATAGGGACTAGTCCGCACGCAGTGACACCTCCCTGATATGGCTTTTGATTATGTTTTGCAGAACCGTTAATGACTGTGCTGTCAACATGGCCTGGCTAGCTCACAGGCTTGTTTCATGATTGGGCTGATCAGTGTTTGTATGGTTGTAACTGACCCCATGTCATGTGCAGATGACTTGCTGTTCATGGCGAAAGTATTTGCTGTAGATCTGGAACAAAAGGTTACGTTGTTGATGCTATCATGGGTTTCTGAGTACATCAGGTTGGAAACAAAAGAACTGGCAATGCTGAAAGTAAAATGACAGTTCCGCCAAACGACAGAGAGAAATGACAAGACAAAACACGATGTGTGTTGACTTCTGTGGTCTTCTTCAGGCTAGACAAACAACATTCCAGATATTGAAAATGAAGAACGTTTCGCATTTGTGTTGCGCTTAACCCGTAGAGTGCCTTTAAGCCGTCAGCTGACGCCGCATTAAAAATGCTTTCCCAGTGCCTATGGGCCGTCCACTGACGTCATGCATTTTTCTTGAATTTTCATTCGTTACTATTTCTATCAACGGACTTAAATAGAGTGTGCGTAGTAAGCCTTATATGTCTGTAGTATTAAAATGATATGTAAATGACCACACGTGAGGGGAAAGCCCATTTATTCTCATCACTGACTGGATGACCAGCCAGCACTTCGTCTCGCTTGCAAAGATGGCGGCGCAACCTTCGACAAGCGCAGCGACCAAATCAACGTATTTACACAGCTGAGCAGGCTCTGCTAATGATTTTTGACAAAGACAATAATCTTTTATTCAACGACTCACTCGAGCATGAAGGTGAGATGATGATAGTGATGGAATTGCCAACCGTATTCGTCAGTTATTGTGTCGGGCTGTGTGACCTCAATGTGTGTTCAGCTGACTGGTTTGCCAGCGTCGAACGAGCTCGCCTAGTGTGTACTCTGCACTGCGTGCCAGTGGTCAGTGACGTGGTAGTCAGCGTGAGAGGGGAGCGCGGCCTGCTCGCGGCGCGGCACAGGGCAGAGGGAAAGGTAGGGGAAGAGGAGCAGTGAAAGAGAGGGTTGAAGTCCAGCAAGGGGGCGTGGTGGGGAGAGGGGGGCGTGGTCATGGACTGACCTGTCTGCATAGAGTGTGAGCGTCTTGATAGACTTCTAAACTGTTTTACTTTCATTTACAGGTGTAGTGTGACAATACAAACTTTATTTTCAACTTTTTTGCTTTGTGTTCTTGTTTGGATGTGAAGATGTAGTGGTAAATACATATGCTTTTGATCGTGCAAAAAAATCTATCCAAATCTAATTGTCTAAATACTTTTTTATTATCAAAATTAAAACAAAAGAAGCCCAGATTCAAAATCTTCATTCAATTTCCTTCAAAAATCATATATATTTCATTGTTATATCTTTTGTAGTTTCTGAGCTAGAATTTTTTGTTAATTATTACCCCCAAATCATTAGATTTCCCTGGCACTGGGAAAGCCTTTGTTTGTAACATTTTCAAGCAGCTTCAAGCAGCGAACGGGTTAATTTGAGGAGACAAGTGATTGATTGTTCTTCGTTTTCATTGTCTTGAATATTGTTTGTCTTGCCTGAAGACCAAAGAGCTCGAAACGCGTCATGTTTTGTCTTGTAATTCGTTTGTCTCTTTTTACTCAGCAGTCCAATAACTTAAACAATGAAACCTTAAATATAGATTTTGTGGTACGCCCCTACCTGACCTCTCTAGTACCACAACAGCTGAAGGTAATGACGATGGACTCCCACTGAAGCTGTCACAG
>CM065726.1:17318365-17328365 GCA_033310375.1 Conus canariensis
TACCATGGTGACAGGCCAACAACCCCCACCCCCCCCCCCCCCCCCCCCTGCCAAAGTGCTACAGGTGTCAACAGTGGTGCAAGTGATCCGGCGTAGGCCAGAAATCTGGCTAGGAAAATGTTCATTTTCTGGAATCTGGCCCAGCCAGATTTGTGTGTGAACTTCTGGTTTTCAGGCTTATAATGATTGGTGATTTTTTTTTCTTTTCCTCTGTTCTTGTTTTTCTTAAAGCACAAAAAAGAGACTGCAGAAAGAGAGAAATCTATAACAATTAATTTCATCAATCAACAAGCTTAAAAGATTTACTGTTCCACCTAATGAAAAAGACGGACAAATTACAAGACAAAACATGATGCATTTTGACTTCTTTGGTCTTCTTCAGGTAAGACAAAACAACATTCAAGACAATGAAAAGAAGAACAAATAGTCACTTATCTCCTCAGATTGGCGCAAAATGGCGACAGTTTGAAATAGCTAGGTGCATTGGCAGACTTGCATCTAATTGAGAGTTAACGAAGTTGCGAAAGGCAACTTTACTCTCCATACTAGCTGCTGTGGTGAAGTGGTTAGCGTTGCGGACTCCCGGCTGGGAGGTCGTGGGTTCGAATCCCATCAGAGTCATGTGGTATTTTCTGCCCCGACCGGCTCCTACAGAGTTGAGTTTGCTGTGGACTCAGTTGGGAAGACTGGGACCACACAGTCAAGTTTCATCCACTTAATGGATGCGTTTCTGAGAGGGTTGCTCAAATTTCCTGACCAACACTGCAGGTGCCTGTATCTCTCGGGCCTGGTTGACGCCGGGATATATTATGAAAGGAAGCATAGAGTACAGCCCTGTCATGTAGTCTCAGACCGAAATGAAAATCTGTAGCATCATCTTAATCATCCTCATTCTCATCGATCAGCATAAAAAAAACCAAAAATGTCTCAAGTTCTGTGGCCCTTCATGCCCTGCTGTCATGGTGACCTCAATTTCGATGTCCTCTCCATGTCTGTGGCTTTAGTTTGTTTCCGTCGGAGTCACCGGTATCGGCGAGTTCATGGGGGCTGTCGTTGGATGGACGTGGTGGCACCCTCCGGAGGGAGAGCTCACTCGCGCTGGCTCTACGACTAAGCAATTATTGTCGTCAGTGGGGGGCTTAGTGGGTGGTGTCCTGCGTATGTGAGATCAGTTCAGGCGCCACTGAACACCACGAAAGTGACTCGGCAGCAGTGCAGTGTCTCCTCCGGTGGGTTGCCTCTTGATGGCTTGACATTGATTGCTCCCTGTGGATTGCCGGTGCCGGGGCTGCAGCGGGGCCGACCAAGCTGTGGCTGTGGACGGGGTGTCGGAATGAGCAGCGTGGGTGCACTGCCTCTGAGGTGGCGCAGAGGTTGGGACAGCAAAAAAAAAAGAAAAACTTTACTGTCCATGGTTTTTGTGGTAAGCATCCAGCCTGTGGGTCTTTACTGAAAATGAAATTCTTGATGAGAAATGATGTAACAGTGCTCCCTGAAAATGAAAGAAGACTTGGTCAAGAACTGGCACGGTTGAATGAAAGGAATGAATGTGGAGATAAGTCTGGAACATGGTGCATGGTTTTTGTCTTCAGCATTTATTGAGTGCAAATCTACCCCTCACTTTTCCCTGTCAGAAGGTAGCGTTGTGTGGGGAATCTTTCATTCTGTTATTCAGGCAGTCATGTTCTCCATCTGGGGGACTGCTTTGAAGACTCTGAGATTAGACTTTATGGCAGCTAGGCTGTCATTTACTGGACAGGTGATGAGTTTGGATAGTGTGTACAGTTTTGTGCAGACCTGTGTACCCATTCGATTTCGCCCTAATTTGGGTATGTTTTGCGAAAATGCGATGAAGACTGCAAACTGGGAAAAAAAAAGAGTAAAGAATGTCATGTCAAAATTCTAGAGACGAAGTTGTTGAGCGGAAATTGTATTTGCAGTGTATAACCATTGTGTTGTCTTGCTGAGTCTCATGGACAAAATCGCTTCTAGCTGTGCCTGAGTCTTCCACAACATGCTGAAATGTTCGAACAGCAACAGGGACTGAAGACCCAGAAATAAAATAAGTAAAAAAAAGCTGATGAGAGAGCATGGATTGGTGTCAAGACATGTTGATGAACCAGGTTTTAAAGTGTTTTGTTTTGGGCGAAACTATTTCTAATGTAGTTACTGAAAGATAAACAGGTATACTACCCTGTACTGTGCGATGGTATGTGAAAACAAGTCCCCCCCCCCCCCCCCCCCCCCCCCCACAACCAACCTGCTTCCTTACCACTGCCAGCAGTTTTACAAGCATTTGGAAGATGTACAGATGTCATACTTTGTAGAAAATAATATTCATTTGAAAATTACATTAATAGCAGTTATGTGGCAAATAGTCGAATCAAGTCAAATATCACTTGATATCTCAAAAACAAAAAATTAAGTCCAGGTGCAACACTTAAAATACATGCAATGGGGGACAGTACATGAAATAATCAGTAAACAATTCTCTAAAACAAAATGATCTTGCATTGCACCCACATCACTCAACCTGCAAACATATATCCCAGGATCTTTGACAACATTGTGACATCAGCATTGTATGTTGAAAAAAATACTAAACATTCAAGGTTAAACAACATAACAGAGTTACAATAAACATATAGTAATATACAAATCACATAAGACAAATAGCTGTAAGATCCTAAAAGTGACAGCACAGAGCAGGAATTGAAACATGTCATTTTAAAGATATTTTTTAAAAAAGAAAAAAGGTCTGTGTATGCTATGTGAGTTGCTGCTGCAGACATCACATGAGGTGTGTGTGTGTGGGGGGCGACTCATGTGCGTGGGACCTGCTGTTGCAGCATATGCTGGATGCAGCACGGAGACGCAGGCCCGAGTTGTTTGTGGTGGGCGAGCTGTTCACTGGCGACGTCAACATGGATCACTACTTCATCAACAGGCTGGGAATCAATGCCCTGGTCAGAGGTAGGCTGGACTGTGGCCTGGGTCAGGGATCCACCTTTCAGTTTCAGTTTCATCAAGGTGGGGTCAGTGCCTGCAGACTAGTCCATACATGCTACACCACATCCACTAAGTTTCGAGACCACATTGCACATGATTTGAATTACTAAGATGAGAGACTTTAAGAGGGAGGGTCTCATGGCTATGACTTAGCAGATGTCTGAGCTACAGTATTAGCCCGACACACTGGTCAGACCTTGAGTAACCTGCCTAACATTGGCTGTACCATTATCATCATTGTATGTGTGTGTGGTGAGTGTATACCTGTGTTTGTATAGGTGTGTGCATGGGTGTGTTGACTTGGGCCCATGTGTGTGCCAATGTATGTGGTGCGCTTGTGTGTGTGTGTGTGTGTGTGTGTGTGTGTGTGTGTGTGTGTGTGTGTGTGTATGTGTGTATGCAAGCACATAGGCGCACATGCATGTGTGTGTATGTGGGTGTGTGCATCCATGCATGTGTCTGTGTGTCTGTATATGCAGATGTGCATGTATATGCATTTGTGTGATCTGTGGGTTTGTACAAGCATGCTCTTGCATACAAACATATGTGCATTTATGTGTATATACATGTTTAATGAATGTGTGCCTGTGTATTTGGGTGCACATGCATGTGTGTGTGTGTGTATTTGTGTACAGGCACGCATGCATGCATGTCTGTGTGGGCATGCATGGACACGTGTGTGTGTGTATATATATGCACACACATTCATGTGCATACTTGTGTGTGAGCATGTCTTTGATTATTTGTTGGAAAGAAGCTGGGAAATGTCAAAGTGACTAACCTGGAAAACAAATTGTGTTAAAAAAGAATTCGGTGCTGAAGCCTTTTTGTGAAGATCTAACAAATCCCTACACTCAAGGCTCTTACTTTTCTGCAAATTTGTGGATTTCAGAGGAATTGAAAATGAAAAAAACCAGCCAAAAAAAAAGAGAGACAAATTTTTTTCAGTTACATAAAAAAGAAAAAGACAAAAAAGTCAAGAAAAGGTTTAAAAACAAAAATGTGTGTGGAATACTGGAGTGCTTGTCATGTTTCTGGTTAGCTAACTGACAATGCTGATGGCTTGAGATGGTGTAACTTCTTCGCAAAAGCCAGTTGGGCTATAAGCAACATTACTTACTTACATCGCAAAAGCTGGTTGTTTCTATTTGTTTGCCTGATTTAAGGCAAAATAGTGTCAGGCTGTAGATGCTGTAAAAGCAAAAGAGACCGACACAAGCTGTGTGGTATTGGTTGGACCGCAGAGTGGACAGAACACCACTCCATGCTTGGATTTTTGTCAGGTTGCGTCGTTTTGAACACAGTTCAGAAGTTTTACCAGATGGTGATGTTGGTGGGAAAGAGGGCGTGCTTTTGGCTGCCATAGAATTTCAGGGTTTCTTGGTTTTCCTCAAGGGAGCACTGAAGATTGGAGAGAGAAAACCTTCATTGGCGGATAAGTCTAGCCTAGAGAAGGAGGAAAAATGTTGCAGGAACACAGAGAGGGATTCTTGATTGGGAGGTGATCCTAGCCTAGAAAAAAAGAGAAAAACGTTAAACATACACAGGGAGGGAGTCTTCACTGGGAGGTCCCCCTTTTGATTAACAACTATACTTTTTTAACATCATATACTCTTTTCACTTTGTTTTCACAAAATCATACGGACACATTTCAGAATTAAACACATTAACCCTCTGAATGCTCCATGACAGAGATTTCCGTCATGTATCTGTGTGCAGAAATAGCGTCCCATGACGGACATATCCGTCATCGTCATTGCTAGAAATTTCCTAGCCCCACCTTTAGACCAGGGAGTCCTAACATACACCATTCAGAAAGCTGGATATGTCTGCTTGAATTATTCATAAGCTATGGGCTCCAATCATGTTGTGTAATGGCCTGTTCATCACCTTTGCATCGCCACCCCTCTCTTGATTGACATGCTTGTGAGAAGTCGAGTTCAACATGGCTGACGACGAACATCAACCTAGACCCAACTGAGTAAAAAGACAGCACAAATCGAAGTAGTTTTGTGATCGTGTGACCAACAACGTGGGTGAAGTTCTACAACTGATTTAGGATGAAGATTTTAGTGCTTATTGTGACACTAACTTGTCAGACAATTCATATGATGAAGAAGAGCATGATAAAACTGAGTTGCTGAGCACTGGGGAGATGCAGGCCTTGGAGACTGTCCATGTTTGTCCATGTTAGTCGTCTTGACATCAGCAGAGAGGAGAGAGCATAGCTGGAGGCAAAATATCGAAAGTGTTGCTGACCCAGATTTTGAGCGAGGCGCTGACCAGTTGAGTGGTTTGACCACAGAAGGGTGGAAAAAGAAAAGACCTGCCACAGCTTTCGTTGTCTGCTAACGCTAACTGGGCCAATGTGTGAGCCGAGCCGTGTTGCGTGTGGCAGACCTGGCACGCAGCTAACTGGAGAGAGAGTTGAGGTAAGAGACTGACGGTCATTGTACCGTGTTTTGAACTGTGTACGCTGTTACTTTTGCAGGGGCTTGGAAGAGACTGGACTGAAGATAGTGGGCATGGCAAGGGGTGTGGCAGTGTGTCTGGGTGTGTGTATGTGTATGTGCATATGTGTGGGTGTGCGTGTGCGTGTGTGCGCGCGCACACGTGTGTGTGTGTGTGTGTGTGTGTGTGTGTGTGTGTGAGTGGACAGTGGACAGTGTATTAGCTTGTGTGTCTGTGTGTGTCTGAGAGAGTGCGTGATTGTGTATGTGAACAATGTGTATGTGTGTGTGAAAGAGGCATATATCTTACAATAGTTATCTCATCAGGTGTGAGCAGAGGAAGAGGCTGAGGAAGAGGAGTTCTGCGGGGAAGAGGGAGACGTGTGGTGCTTGTACAACAAACATGACCCAGCCAGACATATGAACCTTCATAGAACCTGGGCTCAAGACACCAGTTGAAGGGGAAAGGCCTATAACTTATAACCGGCTTTTCTAGACAGACAAAATGTGATTGATCACTTCACAACTGAAACTAATTATTATGCAGAGCAAGTCCTAGCAGTGTCCCACCCTGTCAGCATCTCAGAGGCCATGGGGAAGCAGTCCTCTGTAGTATTATTAAAATGGAGACGAGTGATGGCGTGTCGGTGACTGATTCATTATCCTACATCCTCAGGCAGGAGATGCAAAGTGAGTTCCAAGCGGGGCAACAACAACAACAACAAAAAATGAGAGCAGCTACCTATGTGGACAGTGTTCCTCAAAGCCGGCTCTGTTTACAAATTATTTCCAGGTGTACTACAAACACAAAAACCACTATTAGATAGTGACAGCTGCCTGCTTTTTTTTTCTTTTTTTTTTTTTTGAAAAAGGAGACCAAGAAAAAAAAACTGTATGAAGATAAGATTCTTTGTCAAAGGGAACCAAAACCTGTGTGAAAATTTGACCAGTTGCCTGATAAGCATTAAAAGTTTGGAGAAATGTTCATATACCTATGGACACATATGGTAAGTAGATGCATTTGTCTTTTTAGTTCATAAGTTTTTTTCAAAATCTTGTGTGTGAATTTCATGTTTGTGCATAGATAACATGATATACATAAATGATTAAAAAAAAAAAAAGATTTACATTCAATTTCATTCCAGATACATTGCCAGCAAAAAAAAATTCATTCATGTGAAAATGTCATAATTGGATAGTGTGTTCATTTTCCTTTCAGAAAAGTATGCCTTATATGTACTTTCTTTCAGTAGTTAGGATGCTAGAATTTCTCTAAAATTAATACCCTCCATGACCAGTAACCCCTTGGCAAATGGTTACATCTGAGCGTGAAAAGGGTGTGGCACTCAAAGTGTTAACAAAAGACAATGATCATTTTCTTTCGAAGTTCACACTGATAGTGCCACACAAAATCACATTCAGTTTGTACGTAGCATCCTGGTCCCTACAGACCTACAACAATTTCTTTTCCAGTTTTCAATCTTCGACTCTACGAAACAAACCACAAACTGTGTTTGTGCCTCTCTCAACAAAACGACTCTGCGCCTACTCTATATTGGGGGGAAAAGGTCCTGAAAGGAAAAGAAAGCATATCAGTCATCATATTCTTTATCTGAAAAATAATAATCTTCAGTGTTTGTTTTCTCTCTTCTTTTTCTTCACCATTCCTTACCTGACGGTTCTTCAGTATGGGCCAGCCGTGGCCTTTAATCTAGAATTATACAAGACACCGTCTCCTGTGTCTCTGAAAACAATTATGAGGCATGCGTCTTCGCACCAGTCTCGCTGTCTCTAAGGCACCATCGACCGTTTTTTTCCCCTCTGCTTCAACTGCCCATCTACAGGTAATGAATCAGTCATCCTGAGCTGTTCGTTCACCGCTCAGCATGCATGTGTGCTGCAGGGTTTACATGAACATGTTAGTGCAGGCACAAACTTGAACATCCTCCCTTTTTTTTCTGATAGCCTGCACAAGTGATCCATGTTCTCTGTTGACACACTCCCCTCACAAATAGACGTACAAAGCCACCAGGAACTTGGGCACAGTTCCTGACAAAATAGTCTGCATTTGAGGATGGTCTTAAGCTACAAAACGAGAGAGAGAGAAAATGTTGCAAATACACAGGGAGGGAGGGAGGTAGTCTTCATGGGGAGGTGATTGATGCCTGGTTTCCGATTCAGTTTCATCAAGAAGGTGTCACTGCATGCGGACTAGTCCATATACACTATACCACCACATCCGCTACGTTTTGAGACCACACTGCATACGCATGATTTAAAGTTGATGGGTAAAATGAATTAATGACGAAGATGAGAGAAGTTAAGAAGAGGGTCTAGTGGCTACGACTTAGCAGATGTCTGACCTACAGCATTAGCCCAACGCGCTGGTCAGACCTTGTGTAACCTACCTTACATTGGCTGTGCCAATACCACATTGTATGTGTGTGTATGGTGAGTGCGCACATGCGTGTGCATATGCGTGTGCATGGATGTGTGGGCATGGGCCCATGTGTGCGGCGCAGTGTATGCGGTGCGTGTGTACATGTGTGTGTATGGTGTGTGTGTATGCACGTGCACGCATGCAGGTGTGTGTGTGTGTGCAGATGTTTATATGTGTGCATGATCTGTGTCCTTGCCTGGAGAAAGAAAGAAAATGTTGCAGATACCCAGGGAAGGAGTCTTCTTTTGAAGTGTCTGTACAGGGGGGGGGGGGGGGGTCACTGCAGCGCAGGGCACACTGACGTGAACCTGGTGCTGTATGCAGAGATGCTGAAGGCGGAGAGCCCAGGGGAGGTCAGGCGTATGGTGGCTGAATTCAGCGGGGAACCGCTCGGCTCCTTCGTCCAGCCTCGTGTGCGTGACCTCCAGCCGTCGGCGGTTCTGGCCATGTTTTATGACCAGACCCATGACAGTGACACCCCTATGAAGGTAAGTTAACTCTCCACTCGCAAAAAAACAACAACAAAAAAAACAAAAAAAAACCTCTCCACTTGCCTTGATGATGTGTCGAATGGAATGAGTTGGAGAAGGAGGCGAAAAAAACCCCTGAGCAATCGGTGGTCGTGGTAATAAGTAGACCAACGAAATTTCAGAAAATCTTTCCATGTCTGTGAAAAGTTTCTACCTAACCACTGTACCTTATTCGATCAGACATGTTGTACGTATGAATTCCTCCAGTGCCTTGTGGAAGAGAAAAGGTTGTACGTTTGTGACTTTTTCTTTTTCCTTCTTTCTTCCTTGATCATTGACTGGAACTGTTTAAACGTTTTTTTATGTGTTTGTATCTTTGTTCCCCCACCATTCCCCCGTCCCGGTTTGGTATACTCACTTGTATGCTGTTATGTTGATTCTTTCGTATTTTTTATCAGTGTTGGAAAATCATTAAACAAATAAACAAAAACAAAACTTCTCCTCCTGCTGTTGGTAGGAATCCTGTCGAGTGCTGTTTCTGTGTGTCCCAAGGGCAGGAACTCTTGTTGGACAGCGGCACTGACACAGTGACTGCCTACGGCCCAATGGGAAAAGAGCCTCATCAAACGGGCATTCTAAATCCATGGCAATCATTTGTACATGCTTTCTTTTTCTGTTTACAAGCTATCCTGATCTCAACAATCGATCATTGAATAATTTTTTTTTTGTTTAAAGTTTTGTCTCAGGCGAGACTTAAGGATGTTGAAATCAACACTTAGGCCAAAATCTTGGCTTGATTTAGGACACCATGATGAAGAATTTATGGGGTTTACTCTCAAAAAGAATTTGCTGAAAGTGAATTTTGGAGCATAATGAAGGATGAGAAAGGTTTCTTAGGCTTTCAGTTGAGAAAATTTTGTTTGAATCGGTAGCATTGGAGTCATATTCTGAATATGATGAGGATGATATCATCTCGCATTCAGAGGATACGATACAGACTAGTTAACTGTGTTTGAGGAAGTGAGTGGGCCAGTTGATATTTTACTGACTACAAATGGATACAAACTATGTGGTCTTTTTTTTTCATGAAGCAATCATTGACCTACTCCTTGTGCTTGTGATTGTAGCGAAGAAATAACTTTGAATTTCTACAAACATTCTCAATGTAATTATGGGTATATTTTGTCGTTGTGTTCACTTTGTCCATCTACATCTTTTCATGTATAAATAAATAATATTGTTTAAACTAGCACACGTTTGGGTTTCTTCTTCTCTTTGTTTTAGCCATATATATAATGATTTGCATTCAGTATTGTCATTTTCTTAGTCTTGCCCATCAGCCATCTTCCTCATCATTATCACCACCACCAGTATCATCAACTTTTTATCCTTGAATGATTTATGTGGAAAATTCAGATTCTTTAGCCTTTTTGTGCGCTATTTATCCTCTACATGTGATTTTGTAGATGTCTTTATATTAGTATAATGATAGACAGGGAGAAGAAAGGAACGTCTAATAATGCAAGAGCTGCTGTGGTTACCTTGTGTACTTTTTAGCTCTATTTTAAAAGTCATGTATGTATTAATACCCCACGATTGAAAATGCACACAAGTGATCATCTGTTCTTTGT
>CM065726.1:17330865-17390865 GCA_033310375.1 Conus canariensis
CATATTACAAATGGATGTGCTTGTGGACATGCAGGTGTGCCTGTGCACATACATATGATGCCTGCATATGTACAGAAGTGTGATACACAACATGCATGCATACACACTCTCTCCCTCTCTCTCTCTCGATATCAGGTCTGTCTGTCTTGGTATCTCTTTCTTTCTCTCCCCCCCCCCCCCCCCCCCCCTCTGATTTACCATAGTCTTCCACTGAATTATGCAGATTTAGCACGTCAGACTTACTCCATGTGACTGCACCTGTCTGCCAGCCAGTGTGATTACTTTTCACGGTTGTTTACAGTGTATGAGTTGTTGGAAAGAAAGGCATGCTGTGTAGAACACTTTGTAAAGTATACTTGTTATTTGCACCTTTATCTGACTTATAATGAATATAGATTTTTGTGTTCAAACTGTAACTCTCTTAGAAGCAATAGCCTGCTGCACAGAAAATTTGTAGGGAGTGTTCTTGGCTCCTCCATTTGAGGTAATACAGATTAAAAATTTTTTTCCTGTCCCATTTTGTGTGCTACCTCAGTGGCATAGCACTCATGCTGCTTATTCCAACCACCCTTCCCCTCCCCCCCCCCCCCCCCCCCATCCACGGCCACAGACTGGCCCATCCCGCCATAGTCCTGGCACCGGCAATCCACAGGGAGCAATGTCAAGTTGTCAAGAGGCAACCCACCAGAAGAGACACTGCACTGCTGCCAAGTCACTTTGGTGGTGTTCAGTAGTGCCCGTTCTGATACAGCATATGCAGGACACCACCGACAAAGCCACCCTACTGATGACAATGATTGCTTAGTTTTGGAGCCAGCATGAGTGAGCTGTTCCTCTGGAGGGCACCACCATGTCCGTTCATTGACAGCCTCCATGAACGTGCTGACACCAGTGAATCAAACCAAGGCCATAGATGTGGAGATGATTTTGAAACTGAGGTTACCATGAGAGCGGGGCATGAAGGGCCACAGAATTTGAGACTTTGTTTTCTGAAGCTGATCAGTGAGGATGATGAAGAAGAACTATGGATTTCCATTCTGGTCTTAGACTGCATGACAGGGTTGTACTCTACGCTTACTTTCAAGAAGATACACCCAAAGGTGCGGATGGGACCCAGAGAAGTTCTGTCCTCAGCTGCCAAACAAACCAGCTGGGAATGCATGACAGGGCTGTACTCTACGCTTACTTTCAAAATATGTCCCGGCATCAACCAGGCCCGAGAGATAAAACACCTTGCTGTGCTGGTCAGGAAATCTGAGCAACACTAAGAGATGCATCCATTAAGTGGATGAAACTTTTACTATGTGCCCCATTCTTCCCAACCAAGCCTGTAGCAAATTCAACTCTGGGTGAGAGTGGGTCTGGGGCAGAGAAATACCACAAAGAAATGGCTCTGATAGGAATGGAACCCACGACATCCCAGCTGGAAGTCTGCGACGCTGACCACTTTACCACAATGGCTGGGACGGATTTAGATTTTTGTGCTCAAACTGTAGCTTTTTCTGTTAGTAACTACAGCATGCTGCTTGGAAAATGTATTAGAATTTCATTTTCACTGTCACTGGAGTTGTATAGAGTGAGGCTGTTGTGTTCAGACTGTGGATTTTCCATGGGGTTGGTGTTGCAGACCCGGTCAGAGTACAGCCTGTGGCCCAGTTCTGCAGTGGCGGCCATGACGGGGTGTGCCATTGGCAGCTGTAGGGGTTATGATGAACTGGTCCCCCATCATGTGGGTGCTTTGATTGTCTCTCTGACTTGTCTCCGTTCCCTCTTTCTGGGTGTCTGTTGCTCTTGAGTGTAAGTGTGTGTGGTGTGTATGTGTGTGTGTGTGTGAGAGAGAGAGAGACAATGATGACAATGACAAAGAATTTATTGGCAATAGCTCTTTCGGCTCTAATGCCAAGGAAGCGCAATCATAAATCAAAATGCAAAATTGCTTCTGGCGATAACCGAAGATAAATGCAAAATCAAACAGCTTTGTAAAAACATCCATTAGTACTGGGTCATAATCTTCGACCAACCGACCTATGAGTCAACAATTAGTGACAGTTATTATCTTTTCCTTTCAGCACAACAATAACACAATAGATACCTTGCAGAGTTACATTTTCATGATAAATAATCTGATAACTAACAATCTAATTTTTTCTTCCTAATATTATTTGCTTTCGCATTGAATGCAGCAAGTGATCTAATAATGTCTTCATTTTCTGATGTCAGTATTTTTCTTATGTTATATCTTTGCGCGTTGTATTTAGTAAACAGACTACTTGTGTTTCGTAATTCATTATATTCACAACAATCGAATAAGAAATGCATCTCATCTTCAAAACCATTCAAACATAACGGGCATACCGAACTCATGATCGAATCTGAAGTAAACCACCTTTTGTATGAATATTAACCTAAGGTTCTTGTTCTAAATCTGACAAGTGAGTCCCTATGCCATTTATTAGTTATTACACAGAGATATTTTTCAGGATATAATGAATCTTCAAAGGAATAGTACCAGCTGTATTTATCATTTCCAACCACATTGGAGTGCCAATTTTGCTTAAAACAATCAATCAGTTGCTGCTTAAATTCAAACAAAAACATTTTCTCACTACCTACCCCTTGTGCAATCCAAACAAAGCCAAATCCATTTGAGAGAGAGAGAGTGTGCGTGTGTGTGTGTGTGAGAGAGAGAGAGAGAGTGTATGTGTGTGTGTTGTGTGTGTGAGTGTTTTGTGTGTGTGTGTGTGTGACATGAAAAGCATCCTTCCCTGCCAGCTGCCCTAATGAAATAACTTTATAAGGCAAATGTGGTCAGCAAAACATGAGATTATAATATGCTGCAAAACTTCTGATGATGGTAATAAAATGAAATTCACTGAAGCCAAAACGTGATGATACTAGCAGACTTTTTTTCAGTCTGCACACACAGAAAAAGACTTTAGAAATCTAGCACAATTTTGAATGCAAAATATTATGAAATAATGCTAAAAATAAGTTTTTTCCTTTGCTACATTAATGAATTCTTCATTAGTGGTAATTGTAATAGAAAATCTGAAAGCAGTTTTGCAGTATTCCAGTTTTTGTTAGAAGCAGCATGAATTTGAACAAACACAGCAAAATACAAAGGTGTACAAACAGAGTACCATCGCTGCATGTAAGTTTTAGCACAGTGATGCATATATCATATGCAATGCCCTGTGTTGTGATCCTTCAATGTGCTGATTCTACATGCTGCAATTGCCAGTGACCTTTCTTCAGCATGGGTTTTTGTCAGCCTGCCTTTACATTTAGGTAAGCTGCACAGCAAAAAGCATGCTGAGTACTGAAGGTGAAAAGCTTGCCGCAAATCCACCACTGTGAAATAGACTTTTTTTTTCTGACAAATACCACGTGCACACTGTAACCTTGCACTGAACCCAACTTTTTTCTGTTTTACTGTGTTTCATCAAAGTGTAACCAACCAAAAATGCATAGATGAACAGAATAGTGTTTTTTGTGGTTGTTGTTTATTTCATTTTTTTTTTTTTTTGCTATTCCATCTTCTGTGCCATCCCAGTAGCTTTGCATCCATGCCACTCATTCCAATCCCCCCTCCTCCTGTCAACAGTCAAAGCCAGGCCTGCTGCAGCCCGGATGCCAGCAATCCACAGAGAGCAGTCAATGTCAAGTTGTCAAGAGGCAACCCACCAGAGGAGACGCTACATTGCTACCGAGTCACTTCGGTGGTGTTCAGTGGTGCCTGTTCTGATCCAGCATACGCAGGACACCACCTACAAAACCCCTGACTGATAATAATAATTACTCAGTTGCTGAACTGATGTGAATGAGCTCTTCATCCAGAAGACGCCAACACATCCGTCGAATGACAGCCACCATGAATTTGCTGATACTGGTGACACAGCGGAATCACACCAAGTTCATAGACATGGAGAGGATATTGAAACTGAGATCACCATGAAAGCAGGGCATGAAGGATCATAGAATTTGACCTTTTTTTAAAAAAATGATGATCGATGAGAATGAGGATGATGAAGATGATGCTATGGATTTCCATTCCAGTCTGAGACTGCATGACATGGCTGTACTGTACGCTTACTTTCATAGTATATTCTGGCGTCAACCAAGCCCGAAAGACAGACATCTGCAGTGTTAGTTAGGAAATTTGAGCAACACTCTCAGAGACGCATTCGTTTAGTGGATGAAACTCGACTGTGTGGTCCCAGTCTTTCGAACTGAGCCCTTAGCAAAGTTAACTCGGGGTAGGAGCCGTTCAGGGCAGAAAAATTCCACATGGCTCTGATGGGAAATTGAACCTACGACCTCCCAGCCCATGCTGTGACGAACTTTGTTGACAACGATGTGCCACTGAAGATAGTCCATGATGGAGACAGCTAGAGTGACTAGCCTTTCTCTTTCATGGGGTTGAATATGAGGTTTGTGGATTCAGTATGGATGACAAAGAACATGTGATGACCACCCCCTCCCCCGCCCCCCTAGTGTGGTCATCACCCTAAAACTGCCTCAGCTGACATACTGTAGGATCAGTTCATTGATTGTACGATCATGATTGTGGGGTGGGGGTGGGGATGCTTGTGCAGATTGATGTGGTGAAGGAGACCCGGCTGTACCAACGCTGGGCCAAGGAGGGGGACAGGGCAGGCGTGGACCTGACCACGGGCATTTGCCGGGGGAAGCGGGTGCTCAACCACCTGCATCGTCGCCTGGCCCAGGAAGGCTACTCTGAGGTGAGTGCCACAGCTTGTTTCATTCAGGTTATGTAGGGCCTAGTTGGACCTGTTTATCTGTATGATTTTGCAGTGTTTTGTACACATTTGGTGAAAATATGACAACTTAAAAGAAATGCATTAAAAAAAAAAAGATCTAGAGACGAGGTTCTTGAGTGGTCACTGCACCTGCAACGATTAATCCTTGCGGGGGCTTTGACCAAAAAGCAACAACTCTTGCTAAGTTATGGGCACGAAATTGCCTCAGGGTGTGTCTGCTCATTCAGCTTCATGCCCTTGAAGCGTCAAAAAACTGGCGAGCGAGACTATGAGTTTGTACTAAAGTACACTGATGAATCATGAAAGGAGTTTGTGTCTGAATGAACCTATTGTTTTTACCGCAGTTAATACAAGATGGGTGGTTAATATCCAGAAGAAGCCTCTGCAGTGTGATGGCAGGTGAAAATGAATACTCCCCCCCTTCCCCGCGTTTGCAAAGATTTTGAATTTGATGTAGACTCTGTGTAGAAAACACGCTCATTTTTGTTGAAAGCACATCAATTGTAGTTTTAGGGTAAGCAGGTCTGGTAGTGGACAAAACATTTTGAACCGAGGGGCCTGAGTTCGATCCTTGTTTTTAGAGTGGAGGAAAGGCACTTGTGAGAAGACAGACCTTCGCCAAGGGTGACCACTCCTTTTCGTATCAAGCACAAATTGAGGTTCCATTCTGCTCCATCTGCTCTTTGGTCCACAGTTTAATGCAGAGCTGTTTACCTGTACGGTTTTGTCATATTTTGAATACGTGTTTGGCGAAAATATGATGAATTTAAAAGAAATATGTCGGGGAAAAAAATTGTGGAGACAAAGTTCTTGAGTGGTGATCGAAACTTGCGGAAGGTCACTGCGGCGGACGCTTTGACCAAAAAGCAACAACTTGCGCTGACTGCAGTGCGCGGAATCGCGTTTTGCAGTGTCCATTTCTTTTACAACATCCCATGTAAAGTAAAAAAAAAAAACTGGTGCAAGAGACAACATGAGTGTGTGCCAAAGTACACTGAGGAATCAGGTTTGAAAGCAATTTGTGTTAGAATGAATCTGTTTTTACTGTAGTCAGCTGCAAGATCAGGTGGTTACTACTGGCCAGAAGCGTCTGCAATGTGATGGCAGGTGAAAACAACATGAAGGACCCTGCCCTCTGTCTCCCTCTGGCTTTGACAGAAATTTTGGAATGTGGTACACACTCTTTGTAGAAAACATGCTTGTTTTCATTAAAAAAGCACACCAAAAGCAATGCTAGGATAAACAGGTATGATACCGAGTTTATCTTTTCCTCTTAAGTTTGGTGGAAACTGGTTGAGGAGGTTTTTTTGTGTAATCTTTCTGATAGACAGACTCATGTGAAAATGCAAATTCCTGGGCACGGAGGTCCACAAAAACAAAAACAAAACAACCGGAAAAAAAAAGCAATAAAAAAAAAAACCCTAAAGGGGCATTACATCTCTTTCTCCATCCATAGTAGAAGAAGACCAGGCCTTCTGCGGATGACAACGCTGAGAGAAAAACCTTCAAAGCATGCACACCACCGTTTTGGTGGGGGTCAGACATCCTCCCTGAGAACTAGATGTGGTTTCATTGATGCTGGCATCAGCAGACCTGCCTTTCCCTATGTTTTGGACATATTTTGTACGCCATTTGACACAGAACATGACAAGCTACCTCTCAAATGAAAAATACATCAAACAAAAATTCTGGCCAAGTTTCATTTTGTACACTACCTCAGACATTGCTTGAATTCTGAATGTGTGGACTTCTTACCACCAGATATTGTTTACAGGGACTGCACATATGTGTCTGTTCTACCGTTTGTACTTGGTGCCATTTTTAGTCGGCATGGCTCAATGGTATTAGTTTGTGACAATGCAAATTGTGCTAAACTAATGAAATATTGGATTTTAGTATTTATTGAAACTGCTTCTAAACAAAAATAAAATACACCTGTTTTTTTGTTTGTTTGTTTGTTTTACTTTATTTTACAAAATACACCTGATGATATGAAAAAGTACGCAAAAGACAATCTTGGAGTAGGCAGGTCTGGGTCAAAAAGGGGTCACGTATTCAAAATCTCACCAGTGTTGGGCCTTGGAGTGCCATCCGAGGAAGGCAGAAAAAGAAACTAGTTTATCTCTGACAGTGCTATGAGGAGAGCAAACAATAGTGGTCTCTCGTGAATGAAAAAAAAAGATTTTGGTTACGCATGTTCTGTATACTATGACTACCTTTATGTTACATTCTACTTTTACTTTTAGAACATATTTTAAGAATGAAAGGTCAAGTTTGCCTATTGTTTACGTGTGTGTGTGCGACATGATGATTTCATCTTTTTCTACCCAACGGTCTCTGCCTTGACTGTTTGACATAATAGAAAGCCACATTTCGGTAAAATCTGCAGTACACTGGTGTTAGGTACAACACAGTAACATATGTCTTTTTTTCATGTCACATCTGCTTGTCATCCTTTTTTTCGGTGTGTGTGTATGTGTGTGTGGCATTTTTGTTTGCTTACCTGTTTTTGTTTGTTGTTTTTTTGTTTTTGTTTTTTTTGTTCTTTTCTGTTTTTCCTTTGTAGTGTATGTAACTCTTTGGCATACGCTTATGTACTGTTCACATGACTACTGTATGGACTTGATGGGGTTTTTTTGTGTGTTTTTCTATGTTTGAGTAATAAAACTCAATCTACAGAAAAAAAATAACAAAAAAACAATTAGTGGTAATGTGGTGCTGTTGTCTTTACTCTGCTGAGCCAGCAGGAAGGAAAAGCCAGCTAAGCACAGAGCCAAAGTTGCTGCCATGATGCTGTGTTTGTTAGTGATGAAGATGGAAGAGTAGAGCATGAGGGTCTGAACCCTTTCAGAACTGTTGTTAGATCAACGGAACATGATGGGTTCAAACCCTTTTAGAACTGTTATTAGATCAACAGAACTCGATGGGTTTGAACCCTTTCAGAACTGTTAAACCAACGGAACATGATGGGTTCAAACCCTTTTGGAACTGTTGTTAAACCAACGGAACATGATGGGTTCGAACCCTTTCAGAACTGCTGTTAAACCAACAGAACACGAGGGATCTGAACCCTTTCAGAACTGTTGTTAAATCAACGGAACATGATGGGTCCAAACCTTTTGGAACTGTTGTTAGACCAACGGAGTGAGATGGGTCCAGACCTTTAGGAACTGTTGTTATACCAACAGAACACGATGGGTCCAAACCCATTCAGAACTGTTGTTAGACCAACGGAAGACAGTGTATCTGAACCCTTTCAGAACTGTTGTTAAACCAACGGAACGTGATGGGTCCAAACCTTGTGGAACTGTTGTTAGACTAACAGAAGATGATCAGTCCGAACCCTTTCAGAACTGTTGTTAGACCAACAGAAGATGATTGGTCTGAACCCTTTCGGAACTGTTGTTAAACCAACGGAACATGATGGGTTTGAACCCTTTCAGAATTGTAAGAAAAATTTAAGTGAGGCAGGGAACAGTAAACAGTAAATATTCAAGATGGAAAAAGGCTGTGCCGGTCTTGATTAAAAGTTAATTTGTGCGTATGTTCATTTCTCCAGTTGTTGTTCCTTTGTAGATGTATCGGGTACAGGGTATATGGGCAAGCTTGGAACATCCATTTTGGGGGGGATGTCTCCTTATTTGTTCTGTGTGTTGTGTGTTGTCATTTCTGCTAAGCAATTCGGTGTCATAAGCAGCATTCATTTGGAGTTATGGGTGTGTGTTTATTTCATCGTGAGTGCAAGAGTTGCCCTACTTGTTTGTTATTTACCTCTCAGAATTGTTTGCTCGACTATCAGCTTGGCCTGGCCTCCTCCCCTGCGGTCTAGATCACTGACTGAAAATGGAAAGACTAGAACTGTTAGGGTTTGAGCCTTTTTTCCATGAAAGTGCTGTTTAGGAGTTAGTTGCTCGCATTTTCTGCCCTGAATTAAATGTAAGGACAGACAGCGTGGGCTTTTTGATTCTTTTTACGTCATCTTAAAACCTAACTGGAATTCCGCAGCATTATCTTTGACAACCTGGTCCTCATGTATGCTATTTAAACTTGTAATACATACAAACTGAAATAAAAATTACTATTCCGCCGAAAGAAAAAAAGACAAACAAATTACAAGACAAAACAGGACGTGTTCCAACCTCTTTGGTCTTCTTTAGGCCAGATGAAGAACATTCGAGACAATGAAAACGAATTGTGCTCAATTTGAGGAGATAGGGATTGTTTGTTCTCCGATTTTTTCATCTTGAATGTTGTTTGTCCTGGCCTGAAGAAGACCCAAAGAGGTCAAAATACATCATGTTTTGTCTTATGATTTGTCTGTCTCTTTCATTTGGCGGAATAGTAGTTTTTCTCTTGAGTTTGTATCGGTTTCCGCCCGCAGTCACCTCGCTTTAGAACTGTCTATGATACACACATTGTCTGAATGTCTGCAGAATTGCAGGTACTGTTATCCTAATCAGTGTTTGTTCCCTCCTGATTCCCTTCAGTGTTGAGTTGGTCAAAGTGTGGCATGCTGGTGGATTCACAGAGAATTTGTCAGTCTGTTAACCGACGGACATAATGAATATGGTTTCCATTTCTGAGTAGGTGCTGGCTGGTGGCCATTTCATCAGAGTGGTGTTTAGTTGGTGGTTTCATGTATAATTACACTGAATCAGAAGCTGACGCTAAGTTGATACCAGTGCAGGCAGGGTCTCTTCTTGTGTATCACCTGACAGGTAAGTCACCTGACACTGACAGCTCCCTATGGACTAATGATGATGATGACTGTAGCGGAACCAGCCTTGGTGTGACTGGACAGGAAGGAATCAGGACAAGCTCAAATGAAAAATGCCGTCATGACTGCATAGAAGATAAGGCTGCTAAAAATTCTCTCTGTCTCTCTCTCTCTTTTTTTTTATATGAAAAGTAGAGTTACAATCATGGAGTCACGTATCACCTATCCTGGAGTCAACCAGCTTCCTCCACTCTTCTTGGTTCTCAGACGCTCTTAGGCAGTTGCTGGGTGTAAGGCCAGTCCATATACTGATGTTGTCCTCCCATCTCTTTCTCTGTCTTCCTCTCCCTTCTGCTTCCTTGAACTGTTGTTCTTTGAAGAATGGTTTGGGCAAGTCCTATTGATCTTGATATAAGACCATATCATCTCATTTTCCTTATTTTTTTCGATTGTGGACAACAGGTCTTCGTATGGTCCAGTGGCTTGCCTTACTGTGGTAAGACTAGAGACCAGACTAGGAGTATGGTAAGTATGACAAAATAAAACAGTCAAAAGATGGAAGCAGAAATCTCTTGAGTCCTTTTGAGGGAAACTGTGAAGGACAGTGAAGGTGAGGTGGAGTGACGAAAGACGTGTGTGTGTGTGATGACAGATCCATTCAGAAGATCTTCACCATGGGGTAGTGCAGGTGGTGCGTCACAACCCTTCCACTCACCAGTCTGTCATCCTGGTGGCCAGCCAGGTGTTCAACAGCCCCACAGACCCCAACCAGAAGCTCTTCTTCAAACCAGTCAACGTCGACGGTGGGTTTAGGGTGGATATGCTGGACATTATGCCTGCTGTTATACTGGTTCCTTTATTTTTCTTCCTTTTTTTTTTTTTGAGCAGCCCTGAAATGGCCCTTTGCGGTCAGCTGGACTATAAGCAACATTATCTCTTTCTGCCTTTGTGGACAGTGTTTTTTTTCTCTCTCTCAGATTAGAACTTGTTGAAAATCAGGCATTGCTTGCAGCTGTTTTGGATGTCGTCAGATTGCTCAGCCATGAGACCTTTCAGGTTTTAGCTTGAACTTGGGCTTTTTCAAGATACTCTAGATCAGAAAATCCAGCCTGGAAAGAGGTGGGCTTTGCCAGGTTTTGCCCAAGAAACGCCACATAGAAGAATGTGCAAGGTATTCCTGGAACACATGACACTTCTTCAGGCAAAAAGAAGCAACATTTTGGACAATGAAAGCAATGAACGAGCAACCACTTTCTTCTCATATTTGGTGCAAAATGGGTGTTGGATGAAAACTATACTTGTTTTCACTCATCTGTGCTGTGAGCTTGATCCTGGTGATTCAACGGGATTTGTCAGTCATCTTTACACTGTTTGACTCGGACATTTATCAGGAATTCACAAGAATAAGATCTTTTATCATCGAATCGGATGGGTTTTCATTTGTGGCAGACATTTTTATTTTAGGGGACAAACTAACATCTCGATTTAAATTCTGCGGATGGCTAATGTTGCATTAGCCTTTCGTTGGGGAATTCCCTCAGTAATGACTGATCGTAATCTTGTTGATGAAAACAAGTTTTCTTCTGCTGAATATTCTTCTCTTTTGGTGTCCTGTTTTCATGGTCGTTTTGATTTCGTTTGTATGAATATAAATGTATGATGATTTCTGAGATTGAGGAAAGAGCATGGAGGTGTATTCTTTCTTTAGTCTTTGATCTGGTGCTTTTTCGCCTTTTAGGAATTCCCCTTCCATGATCTCTCAGCTTTGTAAAAAGAAAAAAAAAAAAAAAAAGCAGACCAAAGGAAGGATTTCCGTTTGGCTTCTCTGTTGATAGTCGTCACAGTTGGACCAGTTCCTGACACAGAAACCCCTCCATGTCTGCATCTCCTCAGTTATGGCTTCTTTTTCCTGGAAGGTGACTTAGGGAGAGCACACTTCCTTGTTTGTCAACAGTCCTGATGTGGCCCTTTGCGGTCGGCTGGGCTATAAGCAACATTACCTTACCTTACCTTGTTTGTCAGTTTTATGGTCTTCCTTTCTTTTGTGCCATGAAATTGGAGTTACCCCAGTGTTAGGTCCCTTCAGGATGACTTTAGCGTTCCAAGGAATTAGCCCGTCATCCATGCTCGGTCTTCAGGCGTCTCTTCCCACCTCGCATGTAGTAAGTGGTATTTCTTTGATACAAATTTCTGCTAGGGAGATTTACATGTATTCTGTTTCTCCCATAGAAGCAATTTACTCTGGACCTTGTGAGGAGAAGTCTCTGCCTTCTTTCATTTTTCATCTTAAGATCAATCTCAGATTATTAAAAAAAAAAGAAGAAAAAGGTGGACAAGGTTCCTTCTTGTCCTTCCTGGTGGAGATGCACTTCATGGTGGATTTCAAGTTGGTACGACTAGATCAGTCTGGCCTCGGCTACCTTAGATCCAATTTCTTTGGGCCGTCTTCATAGCTGCCCCTTGGAGTGGGCATCGAGTGAGGCTGGAACCAAACTACAGCAGATTGGGACATCTCTATTCCTCTTGGCCCGTCGTTCTTCAAAGCCATACAGACATGGCTGAGTCTGAAGTGGCTGACGTGAGTGGTCCTCTGCAGATTCCCCATCATACTCATGGTCTGTGCAGATGAGAGTGAGGCCGGGTAGGACTTTGTTGACTGCAGTGGACTTCGGGAAACTCAGATTTCAGACCACATAAATCTTTAGAGATGCGAGCGGTCTTGTTAGCTCCTCACCATTGGTCCCATCTCCTGAAAGGGAAGTTGGTCACAGTATGCTCAGACAACTTGACAGTGGTAGCATACTTGAAGAATCAAGGGGGAACCCACTCCAGATGTCTAACCATCTGGCAGTGTCAGTCCTATTTCGCATGGATTTTATGATATTTCTTCTAAGACCAAGGGATTAAAAAAAAAAAGAAAAAAGTGTCTTGGCGGACACTCTATCCAGGAAGGGTCAGGTGTTACCTTTTGATTGGATGCTTAACAAGAGGGTTTTCCAATACATATTTCAGAGTCTGGGAACCCCACATGTGGATTTGTTCACAACCAGGTGGAACAATCAACTTCCAGCTTTGGTATCACCAGCATGTATGCCCTGTGCATGCATGCACCCTATGTGAACACAGTGCAGGCTTCCAAGGGTGGTGCAGGATTGCTCCCAGCTGCTATGTCCGGCGGTTGAGGATAGTACTTCTCTGGGTCCTACCCACACCTTTGAGTGTATCTTTTTCTTGACCCACTGCCCTCCGGGGGTTGCAACCTTGCCGTGGTCGGAGGGCTGGCGTGGTCCTGTGATCCCTTAGGCTTTGCTGGCGGGGGCATCAATACTTGAAGATAGACTGGTTTTTTAAAATGCTTCTAGGCCTGAAAAGTCAAAATGCTGTCTGGCCTAAGCACAACGTGGTAAGGAGTTGATGCCCCTGGTAGGGCTTCCCATGTCATTAGGCTAAGGGTGAGGATCCTGACTAATAGTAACCCGCCTTTCCCTTTTCTTGTTTTCTGCCTTTTGTATTTGGCTCTTTTCTATCTTCGTCTCCCCTTCAAGTCTTCTTTTCTGCACTCTTTTTCTCTCTGTGGTCTTCTTAAGATCCGCCGCGTTTGCCGTGCAGTGCGACCTGTGATGGAGGGGAATGAGATCCTGGTGATTGAGAGGGCCAGCGCCCTCAACACATCATTTTGGCTCGGACCTCTCCTAGACAGGAGGTACACTCTGGCCCGGGTGTATCAATCGGCTCCCCCTTGTTGGGGCTGGGTCAGGACAGGCAGTTCTCCGGCTGGCCAAGTTGACCCCTGCAGTGCTCGGCTCTCTGCTTCCGGGAGTTGAGCATGATCAGGGGGGATAGGGTTAGTGGCGCTCTGTCTGTTGTATATCTCTCCTGAAGCCTGGAAGGGGTCAAGACAATGAGTTCTTGGCCCTGGCCCCTTTGTTGGACTCCATGGGTGGGTACAGGTGAGACGAAATTTATACACATAAAATCATGGCTTTATCAAAATCATTCCCCCCATAAAGAAGAGGAAGGCAGTGGACCCCATTTCCAGCATTGGATTCAGACAGCGACTCAGATATGGAGACAAGAGAGAGGACAGGTTTTTTGGGCTTCCTGGCTTGTGATTGAAGGGACAGAGCAGGAAAAGCCTATTTCCGCTCTGAGTCCTTTTGCAATTCAGAAGGGCTTCCAAGGTCTAGTAGGTGACCCTCAGTCGGTGAAAAGGCTACGGAACAGCTCATTCCTTGTCCATTGCAGGTCGAAGAAGCAATCAGAACAGCTGCTGAGGGCAACAAGGTTCATGGACAGTGAAATCCAGGTGACTCCCCAAAAGCAGTTAAATTCGTCCAAAGGAGTTATTCGGTGCCCGGATTTGAAAGGTGTCTCAGAAGCAGAGATCAAGACTGAACTAGTATCCCAAGGTGTGACGAGGTGCATAGGGTGACAGTCCGTAAAGGTGCAGAGAGAGTGCCCACCAACACCCTCTTTCTGACATTCTGCAACTCTCTGTTGCCTCCGGTCATTAAGGTGGGATACTTGAATGTCCGTGTCCAACTGTATGTCCCATCCCCGATGAGGTGTTTCAAATGCCAGAAGTTTGGACATGTCAGAGATCGCTGTTCTGGGGAGGAGGTGTGCAGTGTTTGCTGCAAGGCAACCCATGATGGGCCGTGTAAAGATCCGGCTCATTGTGCGAACTGCGGTGGCGACCACCCCTCCTCTTCACGCAACTGCCTTGTTTGGATTCAGGAGTCCACCATCCAAAGAGTGAAAACTGAAAAGAAAATCTCGTTTTTTGAGGCACGCAAACAGGTTGTTGGCAGTCAGATGTCAACAGTGTCTTCCTATGCTTTGTTTCCACCCGTTCAGTCTGCTGCCAGACTGATGAATTTATTTTCTCTAAAACGTTGCATGGTAGAATGTTAAACTCTGGAAGTAAGTCCACCACCTCCCAACCCAAAGTGGGTGCCCCTGGTGGAGGCAAAAAATCCGCCACCCCTCAGACTGCCCAGCAGTCTACTCCTTCTGCTGCTGGGCAGATTTAAAAGCCAGCCCTCCTGCCTCAAACTTCTATGAGCAGTGCCTATGCGGGCAAGGGAGTTCAACAAAGTGTGGAGATGAGAAAGAAACCTCCACCATCTCCAAAATCCAGGCCTTCTTCACCTGTGGGCAAGTCTGCCAGCAGGTCTGAAGTCCAAAATAGTCCAGTCCAACTGACTAATAAATTCGCTCCATTGAATGCAGACGATGACGAGGAGATGACCTGATTTCTCTCCTATTCGTCCTCTGCACCATGGACAGTACAATAATCCATTGGAATATCCGTGGCCTAAATTCAAATTTTGAGGAGCTGCAGCTTCTGTGTCGTACTATAAAACCTTACGTCGTGGCTCCTCAGGAAACTAAAATTCAAAGCCAGAAGACCTTCACTCTTTCTGGCTTTAATATTCTTTCCAAACCTGCACAACCATCCACATTGGGACTATCGGGCGGTGTTGCCCTTCCTTTGCATAAAACTTTGCTGTTTAGTCCTGTCGCTCTGACTACCCCCCTTCAGGCTGTAGCTGCGAGAGTCGCTCTCCACAAAACTATTACAATTTGCTCACTCTATCTGCCACCTTCTGTCCCGGTTTGTCATCAGGACCTTGTCAGTCTGATCGGAGAACTTCCTCGACCTTTTTTGCTGTTGGGTGACTTTAATGGTCACAATCCTCTTTGGGGTAGTGTCAGTTCGTCATCCAGAGGTCTGCTTCTTGAAGATGTCCTTTCTGACTTTGATTTGTGTTGTCTGAACAATGGATCTCCAACTTACCTCCACTCTTCCACAGGCTCACTTTCGTGTTTAGATTTGTCGATATGTGACCCCTCGCTGGTCCTGGACTGTGGGTGGTCTGTCCATGGCAATCTGCACGGAAGTGACCATTTCCCTGTTCTGTTAAAACCCATACTAACTGAAACCGCCTCTATCTCACAACATCTTAATTATAAGAAGGCAAACTGGAATCTTTTTGCAGCCAATATTTCAAAAGAATTCCAGGAAATTGATTTTCTTTAGAGTCCAGACCCTGCAGAATCTCTGACTATCACTGTGATAAACTGTGCTAAAACCTGTATTCCAATGTCTTCCGACAAACTCCAACTGCCCAAAACACCCTGGTTTAATTCTGACTGCCAACACATCTCAAAAGTACGCAAACGGGCTCAGCGTCGGGTATACCAAAGACCTTCAGGTCCCAACGCTCGAGCCCATCAGAAACTCCGTGCCAAATCGAGACACACTTTCAAAATCAGTATACATCAGTCTTGGAGAAACGTTTGCTCCGGGCTGACATCTAAAACTTCAAAGGAAAAAAGTCTGGAACATCATCAGAAAAATCAAAGGGAAGAACACCAACCCCTCCATTCATCACCTGAAACTTGCCGATGCTCTGATCACTGACAAACAAGCTGTTGCCAATCTGTTGGTCTCCACCATCCAACAGAACTCATCTTCAAATAAATCTGCAGCCTTTTTAAGAAACAAACAAATCAGAGAGAAATCTTTATACAATTTCACATCAGACAAATCTGAAGCCTACAATCTCCCTTTTTCAATCAACGAACTAAAAATAGCTTTGCAAACCTGGTCCTGGTCTGGATGATATTCATTATCAGGTTTTGAAACATTTTCCAGAAAGCTGTCTCCAGACCCCTCTTAAAGTATACAACCATATCTGGACCACAGGGTACTTTCCGCCCTCCTGGTGGAAAGCCCTGATCATTCCAATTCCTAAGCCTGGAAAGGACCTTACCAACCCTTCCAACTATCGTCCAATAGCTCTGACTAGCTGCCTCTGTAAGCTGATGGAAAAGATGGTCAACTCCTGTCTGATGTGGAAGCTGGAAACCGATGGCCTTTTGGCCAGTGAACAGTGCGGGTTCCGGAAGTACCACTCGACAGTTGACCATTTAATCCATCTGGAAACCACCATCCGCAACGCCTTTGTCAATAAGCAGCATGTGGTCGCTATCTTTTTCGACCTAGAAAAAGCGTATGACACCACGTGGAAATCAGGAATCCTTATGGACCTGCACAGACTTGGTTTTCGTGGTCACCTGCCTCTGTTTATTCAAAACTTTCTGGCTGATCGACAGTTCCAGGTGCGTGTTGGCACCACACTCTCTGACATCCATGGGCAGGAGTTGGGTGTACCTCAAGGGAGCATCCTTTCTCCTGCCCTTTTCAGCATTAAAATCAACGACATTGTCAAATCGGTAAGCCAGGGTTCTGAGTCCTCTCTGTTTGTTGACGATTTTGCGCTGTACGCAGTTGGAGCTTCTTACGCCAGCGTACAGCGTCGACTCCAACTTTGTGTCAACAAGATCCAACAGTGGGCCGAGGAAAATGGGTTTACCTTCTCACGTACCAAAACTCAGTCAATCCATTTTCACAATTTTCGTCAATTTTTTGCTGATCCTGAAATTTGTCTGGACAAGTCCACCATTCCAGCTGTAAAAGAAGCCAAATTCCTAGGAGTTATTTTTGACCAAAAACTCAACTTTCTCAGCCACATTAAAAATCTCAAAACTTCTTGCCAGAAAGCTCTGAATATTCTGCGGGTCGTAGCGCACACTGACTGGGGCGCTGATAAGAAAACTTTGCTGCATCTCTACAGAGCCCTGGTCCGCTCCAAACTGGACTATGGTTGTGCTGTGTACGGCTCTGCAAGACCCTCTTATCTGAAACTCTTGGACCCTATTCACCATCAAGGGCTTCGTCTCTGTCTTGGAGCATTCCGCACCACTCCTGTGTACAGCCTGTACGCAGAGGCAGGTGAACCCTCACTGTCCAACCGCAGGCTGAAAATGTCTCTAAATTACTATATCAGACTGTTCTCAGAACCGGAGAATCCTGCCTATGACTGTGTCTTTGACCCCAGTTTCACAGCAAGTTCGAAAACAACCCTAACTATATTCCGCCGTTTGGTCTTCGTATGCAGCCTCATGTGCGGAATGCAGGTCTAGACCTAGGAGTTGTGTCCGATTTTTCCAAGTTCCCAGATCAGCCTCCATGGACCTTTTTCACACCAGAGATTCGTTTTGATCTTGCAGCTTTTCGCAGTCTACCAGCTCGCTGGCATACAAGGCCTTGTATGCTGACCTCTGTTCAAAATTCCCATCTTATCAGAAAATTTTTACTGACGGTTCCAAGTCTGAAGATGGAGTGGCCTGTGCAGCCTATTGCCCTGGTGCTCCTTCTCAGATACTGTTAAAACATATACCTCCAGATACTTCTGTCTATTCTGCTGAACTTACTGCTCTGGTTCTGGCATTGAAGATAATTTCACAATCTAAGAAGAGGGACTTTCTGGTTCTGTCGGATTCGCTGTCAGCTTTGGAGGCCATAGCTGGCCGCAACCTTCAGCATCCAGAACTTTAACATTTCTTTGAACTTTTTAGCAAGTTGAAAGCGGATGGTCACAACATTATTCTGGCTTGGGTTCCTGGTCATGTTGGCATCGGAGGGAACGAAATGGTTGATCGTTTAGCCAAGAATGCCACAAGAGAGAAACTGTCCAACATTTCTATCCCTTGCTCAGATCTGAAACCCAAAATTAACGATTATGTGAGAGACCTCTGGCAGGAGGATTGGAACACACAGACGGATAACAAACTCTTTCAGATCTGTCCAAACCTTAAGGAGTTCCTCCCATCTATGTCTGGTGGTCATAAAGAAGAAACAGTTCTGTGCCGGCTGCACACCGGCCATTCGTATTTTACCCATTCGTACCTTTAAAGAATGAAGAAGCTCCGTGGTGCATTCCATGTCATGTGCCACTCACAATGAAACATATTCTTTTAGAGTGTTGGGACTTGCACGATGTGAGACACAAACATTTTACAGCGGAGTCCATGAAAATCCTGTTCAGGGATGTCCCGCCTGATGTGATCTTTGAGTTTTTGAGAGAGATTAACATTTTTCATCTGATTTAAGATTTTACGGAAGACAGATTTTTAACAAAGTTTCTGGTGCGTTTCTAGAAGATGTCATTTAAAGAGATGTGTGAAAGTTTTTTTTTTTTTTTTTTTTTTTTTGTTGTTGTTGATGACTTGTGAGTTGATTTTAACGTGGTGACAGCCCTGATGTGGCCCTTTGAGGTCGGCTGGGCTATAAGCAACTTTATCTTATCTTATCCAAAGTGGTGATGACTGTTGCTAACTTTCGCGTGCAAAATAAAAACATTAGGCAGTATCTGTTGCTTCAAACATCAAGAAATCCGGCAAAACAGCATGAGCTCATGCTAAAGTATGCTGATGAATCAGGTTTAAAAGTAATCTGTATTAGAAAGAAGCTATTTCACCATAGTTTATACAAGATCAGGTGGTTACAACTGGGAAGATGGCTCTCCAGTATGATGGCAGGTATGCCCCCCCCCCCCCCCCCCCCCCTCCATTTCCCGCTTTTACAGAAATTTGGAATTTTATACAAAATTCCAAATTTCTGTAAAGAAAAGACGCTCATTTTTGTTGAATGGTACACCAAGAGCAGTTTTAGGGTGAACAGGTCTGATAGCAACCAGTAATGTGGTATTCCACTGCTGTGATACAAACAATGCATGTTTGCCGCAGCGTGGCTTAAACCTTCTTACTGGAGCACTCCTGTTTTGTAGAAAATACTCTTATTTTGGATTTGGAATACTCTAAGTCAGATTTCGGGGTAAACAGGTCTGCTGTTGATGTTGACAGGCATTGTGGAGGAGGTGATTTTCGAGGGCAACCTGTACATCGACTCAGACGAAAATTATGTCCGAAGCGAAGAGGTGATCAATGGCCTTCCCAGCAGCCGCTTCATTCTGGACCTGCGGGAGCACTTGCACATCAGTCGCAGCCACTACTGCAAGGAGCAGATGTCGGACAGGAACGACCGGACGGATATCTTCTTCAACAACTTCACCCGGGCACTGTGGTGGCCCTGCAGTAAGAGGATTGTCTACCTCTTTGTCCTGTTCTTTTCTTCTTCCTTTGTGCTGTGCTGTACTGGATATCTTGGCTTCATGTTGTTATCAGACTGGTTTACCCATACGATTTTGCTGTATTTTGTACACATGTTAGGCAAAAATACAATGAATATGACAAACAGGAAAAAATATGACAAACAAAAAAATCTGGAGAGGAAGTTCTTGAGCGGTAGTTACACTTGCAGTGTATAACCATTGTGTTTTAGTGCCACAACCAAAGAGTGACAACTTGTGCAAAATGGTGCACAAGAACTGGCATCTGGAAGATGGAACAAAAGCTAGGACCCCCTGCTTTTACAAAAATTGAAAGTTTTGGAAGATTTGTACACACATTTTTAGTAAAATAAGCTCCTTTTAAAGGAGAAATACACCAGTAACAGCTTTAGGGTAAACAGGTCTGTGTTACGCTGCTCTACTGTCTCTCTCGTCTATGTTTCAGCTGACTTGGCTTCAGTCGTCACAGTTGATTAGACGTGGCTCAGCCCTGTTCTGATATTTTGTCTGTGGAATAAGGGCCATTCCTGTCATTTGAAAGTTTCAGTTGGAGAATGTAAATTCTCTTGATACAGTCTTAATGATTGAGCTGGGTTTCTTTTTACGTTTTCTCTCTCTTCTCTTCCTTGCCTCCAGGTGGCATTTCTCTGCTGAACTGCTTCATTTCACAGACTGCTTAAGTGCATGTGCTAACCAGCCATCATGGCAAAATGGTTAGCCTCACAGACTGCTTAAGTGCATGTGCTAACCAGCCATCATGGCAAAATGGTTAGCCTCACAGACTGCTTAAGTGCATGTGCTAACCAGCCATCATGGCAAAATGGTTAGCCTCACAGACTGCTTAAGTGCATGTGCTAACCAGCCATCATGGCAAAATGGTTAGCCTCACAGACTGCTTAAGTGCATGTGCTAACCAGCTATCATGGCAAAATGGTTAGCCTCACAGACTCCTGGCTGGGAGGTTGTTGGTTTGATTCCCATCAGAGCCATTTATTGATGAGATTTTTCTGACTTGCCTAGAGTTGAATTTGCTACAGGCTCAGTTGGCAAGACTGGGGCCATACAGTCGAGTTTTATCCACTAAATGTTCAAATTTCCCGACCAACTCTACAGTCATCTGTGTCTGTCATGCCAGGATACAGCCGTGTCATGCAGTCTCAGACCGGATTGGAAATCCGTAGCATCATCTTCATCATTCCCATCCTCATTGAAAAAAAAGACAAATTCTGTGACCCTTCATGCCCAGCTCTCAAATTGACCTCAGTTTCAATATCCTTACCACATCTATAGCCTCAACAAATTCATGGGGGCTGTTGTTAGACTACGTGGTGGCTCACTCCTAAAGGAGAGCTCACTCACACTGGCTCTGCGACAAAGCAATATTGTTGTCTGTAGGGGACTTATTAGGTGGTGTCCTGCATATGTTGGATCAGAACAGGCGCCACTGAACACCACTGGAGTGACTCGGCTGCAGTGCAGTGTCTCCTCCGGTGAGCTGCCTCTTGACGACTTGACATTGACTGCTCCCTGTGGATAGCCTACTGTGGCTGCTGCAGGACAGGCTGGACTGTGGCTGTGGCTGTGGACGAGGAATGGGAATTAGTAAGGTGGGTGCAATGCCACTGAGGTGGCACAGAAGATAGGACAGGGGAAAAAAAGACGTATGCGCTGGTTTAATCCACTCCTAATTTTCCCACCTATTCACAAACTGACTCGTCTGTTTGGACATTTTTTTGGTTGGCCATCTCTGTGACTCTGCCCACTGATCTTCATCTCCCTCTGTCAACAGCAGTCACGAGTCCCATTAGTCATTTAGTGTGTATTGTCTTTTCTTGGTGAGTTGCCCAATCAGATTCAGATCAGAATATCATTCCTGTGTGTGGCCCCTCTCTTTTTTGTTTCAACACCTGTTGACCCTGCACTTCATCACCTGTTGACCCTGCACTTCAACACCTGTTGACCCTGCACTTCAACACCTGTTGACCCTGCACTTCAACACCTGTTGGCCCTGAGTTGCTTGCTGGAGGCTTTCTTGTCAACAAGCACTATCTTATGGATCCAGGCTACGGATTGTTTCTCCAAATTGGGTGGACAGTAATGCATTGCTAACAGACATTTATTCGTCATTGCCATTGTCATCATCATGGCAGTAGAAAAAAAAATTGTAAATGACCATAGGTTCAACAATACATTGCCAGGAGGATGTAGTGAATCCAGCACCTGAGTGTACATTGCTACCAAAGTTTTCTAAATCAGTTGACAGGGGAGGGGGGGTTGGGAGACATCTTCAAATGAATCTTTCTCATCTTCCTGCTCATGATCTCTTTCAGTGGACTCTTCTTTGCCATCAGAAGGACCCAGAACATTTTCTTTTTGGATGATATCTTCCAGCAAAGTGATGTGAGCAAACCAGCGTTGTAGCAGACAAAACGTGATGCACACACATGTGCCCACCAAAACAGGAAAAACTCAGTCAGCAGGTTCTTTGTTTCAGACCGAACCAGAACTTTGCCCGAACTTATCGACAGGGGTGTGATAGGAAGGCAGGAAACCCCCACTACCCCCTGGCATGACTTAACTTTGCTTCAACCAGCAGGGTTTGAATGCTAGAATTTTTTTTTCTTTTTTTTTCATTTAAAAGAAAAATTATTCCACCAGACAAAAAGGACAAACAAATTACAAGACAAAACATGATGTGTTTACAAATTACAAGACAAAACATGACTTGTTTACAAATTACAAGACAAAACATGACTTGTTTACAAATTACAAGACAAAACATGATGTGTTTACAAATTACAAGACAAAACATGACTTGTTTACAAATTACAAGACAAAACATGACTTGTTTACAAATTACAAGATAAAACATGATGTGTTTACAAATTACAAGACAAAACATGATGTGTTTACAAATTACAAGACAAAACATGACTTGTTTACAAATTACAAGACAAAACATGATGTGTTTACAAATTACAAGACAAAACATGACTTGTTTACAAATTACAAGACAAAACATGATGTGTTTACAAATTACAAGACAAAACATGACTTGTTTACAAATTACAAGACAAAACATGATGTGTTTACAAATTACAAGACAAAACATGACTTGTTTACAAATTACAAGACAAAACATGATGTGTTTACAAATTACAAGACAAAACATGATGTGTTTACAAATTACAAGACAAAACATGACTTGTTTACAAATTACAAGACAAAACATGACTTGTTTACAAATTACAAGATAAAACATGATGTGTTTACAAATTACAAGACAAAACATGACTTGTTTACAAATTACAAGACAAAACATGACTTGTTTACAAATTACAAGACAAAACATGACTTGTTTACAAATTGCAAGACAAAACATGATGTGTTTACAAATTACAAGATAAAACATGATGTGTTTACAAATTACAAGATAAAACATGATGTGTTTACAAATTACAAGACAAAACATGATGTGTTTACAAATTGCAAGACAAAACATGATGTGTTTACAAATTGCAAGACAAAACATGACTTGTTTACAAATTACAAGACAAAACATGACTTGTTTACAAATTACAAGACAAAACATGACTTGTTTACAAATTGCAAGACAAAACATGATGTGTTTACAAATTACAAGACAAAACATGATGTGTTTACAAATTACAAGACAAAACATGACTTGTTTACAAATTGCAAGACAAAACATGATGTGTTTACAAATTGCAAGACAAAACATGATGTGTTTACAAATTACAAGACAAAACATGATGTGTTTACAAATTACAAGACAAAACATGACTTGTTTACAAATTGCAAGACAAAACATGATGTGTTTACAAATTACAAGATAAAACATGATGTGTTTACAAATTACAAGACAAAACATGACTTGTTTACAAATTGCAAGACAAAACATGATGTGTTTACAAATTACAAGACAAAACATGACTTGTTTACAAATTGCAAGACAAAACATGATGTGTTTACAAATTACAAGACAAAACATGACTTGTTTACAAATTACAAGACAAAACATGACTTGTTTACAAATTACAAGACAAAACATGACTTGTTTACAAATTGCAAGACAAAACATGATGTGTTTACAAATTACAAGACAAAACATGACTTGTTTACAAATTACAAGATAAAACATGATGTGTTTACAAATTACAAGACAAAACATGACTTGTTTACAAATTGCAAGACAAAACATGATGTGTTTACAAATTACAAGACAAAACATGACTTGTTTACAAATTACAAGATAAAACATGATGTGTTTACAAATTACAAGACAAAACATGACTTGTTTACAAATTACAAGATAAAACATGATGTGTTTACAAATTACAAGACAAAACATGACTTGTTTACAAATTGCAAGACAAAACATGACGTGTTTACAAATTACAAGACAAAACATGACTTGTTTACAAATTGCAAGACAAAACATGATGTGTTTACAAATTACAAGACAAAACATGACTTGTTTACAAATTGCAAGACAAAACATGATGTGTTTACAAATTGCAAGACAGAACATAATGTGTTTACAAATTACAAGACAAAACATGACATCTTTAGTCTTCTTCAGGCAAGAGAACATTGAGAACAATGAAAACGAAGAACAGGCAATCACCTGTACTCTCCTCAAATTGGGCGCAAAATGGACGTTGGATGAAAACGAGGCAGCTGGGAGGGAGACAATGCGAGTTAAAATGACAATGATAATGATAGCAATAGTGATAATAATAATAGTGATAACAATATTTAGAAAATGATAAAGAGGATTACAGCCACTTTCTGGGAGACAATGCGAGTTAAAATAGTAATGATGATAGTAATAATAATGATAGTAATAATATAATGATAATGATAAGAGTATGTTGAAAATGATAAAGAGAAGATTGCTGCTAACTTTAGTTTTAATATGACAATCATTTTTTTAAAGATTGCGCACCCTTCAGAGGATTACTACCACTTTTAGTAATAATATGACAATTTTTTTTTAAAAGATTGCACACCCTTCAGAGGATTACTACAACTTTTAGTAACAATATGACAAAGTTTTTTTTAAGATTGCACACCCTTCAGAGGATTACTACTACTTTTAGTAACAATATGACGAATTTTTTTTAAAGATTGCACACCCTTCAGAGGATTACTACCACTTTTATTAATAATATGACAATTACTTTTAAAAATTGCACACCCTTCAGAGGATTATTACCACTTTTAGTAATAATATGACAATTTTTTTTTTGCACACCCTTCAGAGGATTACTAACGCTTTTAGTAATGATATGACCTTTTTTTTTTAAAGATTGCGCACCCTTCTGAGGATTACTACCACTTTTAGTAACAATATGACATTTTTTTTTTAAAGATTGCACACCCTTCAGAGGATTATTACCACTCTTAGTAATAATATGACGATTTTTTTTTTTTTGCACACCCTTCAGAGGATTACTAACGCTTTTAGTAATAATATGACCTTTTTTCTTTTTTTTTAAGATTGTGCACCCTTCTGAGGATTACCACCACTTTTAGTAATGATGTGATGATTTTTTTTTTTAAAGGTTGCGCATCCTTTAGAGGATTACTACCACTTTTAGTAATAACATGACGATTTTTTTTTTAAAGATTGCACACCATTTCTGAGGATTACTACCACTTTTAGTAATAATATGACAATTTTTTTTTTTACAGATTGCACACATTTCAGAGGATTATAACCACTTATAGTAATAATGTGACGATTTTTATTTAATGCTACCACTTTAAGTAATACTATTACAATATTGTTTTAAAGACAGTGTACCCTTCAGAGGATTACTGACACTTTTAGTAATGATATTACAATGTTTTTTTTTAAAGACAGCACACCCTTCAGAGGATTACTAACACTTTAAGTAATGATATGACAATATTTTTTTTAAAGACAACACATCCTTCAGAGGATTACTAACACTTTTAGTAATGATATGACAATGTTTTTTTTAAAGACAGTGCACCTTTCAGAGGATTACTATTATTTTTAGCCCACACAAGGGTAGAGCACCCAATCAGGAAGTTTCTGCCCCCACAGGTGCACTCTGACGGAGAAAGGCCGGAAGGCAGTGGAGAACATTGACAAGGGTTTGCAGCAGTATGCCGGCATGATGCATTCCTACACAGGCCAGGCCAAGTACAACCGACCCTGGAATGAGTCAGCCTTCAAGAAGATAGCCAGTCAGCTGTCCCTTAGCGACCTCAACCGCGTGCTGTACCGGGTGGGGGTGGAGGAGGAGAGCGATGGCTTTGGCTTCTCCCCCTACAGTATCCCCAACTATGGCAGTCTCTGCTACTGCGGACTGCGAGGTGAGCGAGAATGTCATGGACCAAAGAGGTCGAAACGTGTCACATTTTGTCTTGTGGATTTTGTCTCTTTCGTTCGGTAGAACTGTGAATCTTCTTTTATGTTTGTTCCAGTTTCCACCTGCAGTCACCACACTCTGAAGTCATGTTTGTGGGTGGTTGTTTCCTTGTTGTGTTGTTTTTGTTTATGGATGTTAATTGTGTTTGGTTGTTTTGTTTTTTTTTTAAATGGAAAAAGGGAAGGCTGGGAAGTTGCCTAACCTCCATTCTTCTTCACTGCCCTTTCAACCCGCTCTCCTGTCCCCCACTTTCTCCATTACCCCCTGCAAGGCATACAGGCTGAAGGAGGTGTATGTGTGGGCAGGTGTGATGTCGGTCCTGGCAGAGGTGCGACCTACCAACAACACGGGTCACCCCCTGTGCCAGAACCTGCGTGAGGGGCCCTGGATGATGGATTATATCGTGGCCCGCCTGCAGCTCACGGCCGCCACCCGCCCAGTCAGTGTGCCTGTCTGTGTGTCTGTGTCTGTGTGTGTGTGTGTGGTCTCCCTTCCTTCGTTTGTAGAGGCTCAGTGACGTGGTCTCTTCAGCTTTCCTTGCCAAAGAGCACATTGTTCTGGAAGCTTTGAACATCTGATTCTTTAACACTGTTGTGACTGGCACTGTCTCTACCTGATCTTCCTGCCAACCTGAGCATGCCTCCGAGAAACTTCCACCAGTAGATGTAAACAAACCTGTTTAGCAGCCCTGAACATAGTGCAATCCACACCAAATGTGGTGTACTCAATCAAAAATGGATGCCGAGTTGAGCTGTGGTATTTATAACTTGATTAACTGATCTTGAGTCTGAGACGAGTGTCGAACATCCCTGGCCCTACCACGGTCAGTCTGTCCACTTGTACTGGCTACCGTCCACTTGTACTGGCTACCGAAGTAAAACCCGACATAGACGCAGTTTCTGCATGATCTTATTGATCACTTTCACTACAACTGTCACTTTCTTGAGATGATCTTTCATTCTCACGGTGCCTGCAGTGTGTGTACGTGTCATCCATACCAATGGCGAGAAGTGGCCTTCTCTTCCGAAAGTTGGTGATGGGATTTTAGATGTGTGCAAGATGTTAATAAATTGTTATGCATGCATTCACACACAGGAACCTGTGAATTTTGTTTTTTCTGATCCTGTTAGGCCATGGGGTTGTTTTCTGATCTGGAGTTTACTGGACAAATGAGAACTGATGGATTGATATTTGACTACTTTTCACAGACTGCATGATTCACACATGAACAATGTTTAAACAGAGCATCTTTCACGTCTGCGGAATATAATGTTACCTTGATCGGTCTCCCATCAGCAGTGATCAAACAAACATGTTAAAAGTCGAGACGCCAAGTCTTCAGTAATGTAATTCTGCTGGAACCGTTCTGTGTGGACTTACTTGGATGTATGCATTTTAGCACACAACGTACTGACTAATTCATCTGTTGATTCTTGGTTGCCTCTCCTGTGCAACATTGCCCTCTTCACCGCCCTCCCTCTCTCCCAGCAATCGGGAGTCCCTCAGTCATTTCATCTATGTAGCCTTTTCTTAGCAAGTCACCAGTCAGATTCAGTTAGAGTGTGTGTCCCCTTTGAGATCATTCCTGCTTTTTTTTTTTTTTTAAATTTGCTGCCAGCCAGTGTTACTCCGTCGTTGTATTTCCCTGTCCCGCTCTCACAGCAGTAAGGGTACTCAAGGAGATCGCATATGCGGTAAGTACTGGTGGAGGAAGTTCTATGCCACCAAAAGCTCCAGTAACAAAGTTCTACACGGCAGGAGGCCACAAATCATGGTCTGGAACAGCTGTGATATCAAGAGCATGGAAGCGGGGTTTACTGGATGGAGCAGATGACTGGCAATGCACAGCAGACCTTCCAGAATGGGAGAACCATCAGGTGATCATCAGGACGAGTGGCAGGAGACTGTGTATTGTTCTCCACTCAGGTTTATCAAAACAAATGATTCTGATTGAACTCACTGTGCTATTCGAAAGCAGAATGGTACAAACGCCCCTCTACAAGACTGAGAAGTATGCCAGTCTAACAAGCAGTTTCAAGGAATCTGGATTCCAGGCCCGGATCCTCACCATAGAAGTTGGAGCAAAGGAATTTGTAGGCTCATCAGCCTAGGACCTCATGAAACAGCTCAGGCTTTCAGGTAAGAAGAGGACCAGAACCCTGAAGGCAATGGCAGAGGCAGCCGAAAAGAGTTCCAGCAGGATCTGGTCAAGGAGGAACAAAAGTGAACTTCATAAGGCTGAAATTTCCCAACTTAGATCAGGTGCCCCATTAGCAGTGGGGTAAGACATACGTTAAAAAGGCATGCCTTAAGATGCCCACGCATCCAAAAGTTGCGGGTTCGAATCCCAGCAGTGCCAGGAAAGAAAAAGGAAAGTTGGCAGTAGAAGATCATCTGCAAGTCTTGACTTGGATGCAGTATGGCCCCCTTAGAGTGTATGGAGTTCATCGCTAAAACACTTATCTGAGGGGGGTTTCTTCCCTGAAGACCTTCTGCTGTCAAGCTCTCCCTAGAGTTTCTTCCTACTTGTTGGTCATTCAGTGTACATAGTCTTTTCTTGCAGACATGAGACTTTTCATGAGACTTTCCATTCCCCCTGTCCACAGCCACAGCCCGTGCCTGGCCTGCCGTGCCCAACTCTGGCACTTACAATCCACAGGGAACAGTCAGTGTCAAACAGTCAAGAGGCAACCTACCAGAAGAAACACTATACTGCTGTTCAGACACTTTGGTGGTGTTCAGTGATGGCTGTTCTGATCCAACATATGCAGGACACCATCTACTAAGCCCCTTACTGATCAGAATAATTGCTTAGTCAGAGTTGACGTGAGTGAGCTCTCCCTCTGGAGGGCACCACTTCGTCCGTCCAACAACAGCCCCCATGAACTTGCCAGTACTGGTGACCCTGAAGGGATCAAACCAAGGCCATAGACGTGAAGAGGATAGCGAAACTGAGTTCAATATGAGAGCAGGACATGAAGGGCCACAGAATTTGAGTCTTTTTTTTATGCTGATCAATGAGGATTTTAAAAATGATGCACAGGATTTCCATTCTGGACTGAGACTGCTTGACAGGGCTGTACTCTATGTTTACGTTCATAATATATCCCGGCGTCAAGCAAGCCCTAGAGATACAGACACCTGCAGTGTTGATAAGAAAATTTGAGCAACACTCAGAGACTCGTCCATTAAGTGGATGAACTTGACCGAGTGGTCCCAGTCTTCCCAATTGAGCCCGTCGCAAACTAAACTCTGGGTAGGAGCTGGTCAGGGCAGAAAAACCCCGCATGGTTCTGATGGGAATCAAAACCACAACCTCCCAGCTGGCAGTCTGTGACACTAATCACTTTGCCAAGGCGGCCAGTCCCTTTCTATATCTTTTATGGGTTCATCTCAATACCATCCATTAAAATTGAACAGATAGGTTTGGCTGCATGGGCGTCTCTTTGGCATATTTGTTGGTTGACATTGTTACGCATTTTCTGTATAATTCAGGTACAGTTAATGCAGTGTAAGTGTTTTTAATGTTGCCCATCTTCATGCGCTGTTCTGACGACTCTTGATTTGGTCCTGTCAGTTCATCAGTTAAGGATTCGCACTGTGACATGATTTCAGGTGCTTCTCTACCCACGCCTTCTTTAGCATGAAAATATTGTTTGAATCGTTAATGTAACAGGAAATCTTAAATGATGCAGGGAACGATAATCGGTAAATGATAAACAACTCTTGCTCCCACAGTGAAATAATTACATGGCCATAACTCCAAACGAATGCTGCTTACAACATCGAATCGCCTTGCAGAAAAGACAAGGCAGAGCACACAAAACAAACAAAGAGACATCCCCAGAAAAGCATGATCCAAGCTTGCCTATATACCCGTACTGGACACATTTACACAGCAACAACAACTGGAGAAATGAACAGACACAAAGTAACATTTATATTTCTTCTTTTCTGCTAGATGATTTAGGCAATTAACATTTGAATGCGTTGTCATTTCTGCTAGGCGATTCTGTGTTGTAAGCAGTATTTGTTTGCAGTTTTAAGCCTGTAATCATTTTACTGTGGGAGCAAGAGTTACCATATTTGTTTATTCTTTAATGGAACAGGTAAACAGAGCTTAGGACTGACTTGTGTAAGGAAATCTTAAATAAGGCAAGGAACAGTAAACAGTTAATAAGAAACAAGCAAGGTAACTCTTGCTCCCATGATAAAATACTGACATGCCCATAACTCTGAGCGAATGCTGCTTTCTTTACCAAATCGCCTAGCAGAAATGACAAGACACAGCACACAGAACAAACAAGGAGACATCCCCCAAAAAGGATGTTCCGAGCTTGCTCATATACCCTTATAGGATATATGGGCAGGCTTGGAACATCCTTTTTGTACAGAGCACACAGAACAAACAAGGAGACATCACCATGTGGGAATGCCCATATGGGCAAGCTTGGAACATCCTTTTTGTACAGAGCACACAGAACAAACAAGGAGACATCACCATGTGGGAATGCCCATATGGGCAAGCTTGGAACATCCTTTTTGTACAGAGCACACAGAACAAACAAGGAGACATCACCATGTGGGAATGCCCATATGGGCAAGCTTGGAACATCCTTTTTGTACAGAGCGCACAGAACAAACAAGGAGACATCACCATGTGGGAATGCCCATATGGGCAAGCTTGGAACATCCTTTTTGTACAGAGCACACAGAACAAACAAGGAGACATCACCATGTGGGAATGCCCATATGGGCAAGCTTGGAACATCCTTTTTGTACAGAGCGCACAGAACAAACAAGGAGACATCACCATGTGGGAATGCCCATATGGGCAAGCTTGGAACATCCTTTTTTGGGGATGTCTCCTTGTTTGCACATGTTGTTGTCATTTCTGCTAGGTGATTTGGTGTTGACAGCAGTATTCCTTTAGAGTTATGGGCCTGTGAATATTTCATCATGGGACCAAGAGTTAACCTACTTGTTTCTCATTGACTGTTGTGTGTCAGCTTGCAGACTGGCTGGAGTCCCTGTTTGGCCATGTGAAGGCCCTGCCCTGCTTCCTGAAGCCCCACTACTTTGACGCCATCATCTCGGGGACCTATGTGGTGCTGAGGGAGATGGGGCTGAAGCAGTTCTCACCGTACGTAGTGTTTGGAGGGTCTGCAGTGCATGCTGTGCGTGTGTGCTGTGTGGGATCCTGTCCATGACTCCATGTATGACTTGTCACCTACATCACCCCCTGGGACATTCAGAGCTGCCAACCATCCCTCTTTTGGCCAAATTTATTATGCTTAAATGTACGTCATTCAGCTATTCCTGTTGATGTAAAATAGTTCTGCTCGCTAAACAAAACAAAAAAAAGAAAAGAAAAAAGGGACGAAAATTTTTGCTTATTCGCAGATGCACATCTACTGTTTGTATAACCAAAGAGCTGTTTGGAAACTTTACTTCCGGTTGAGCTTCTTCTGCCATCATCATATCGAAGTGACCTGCTGGACCGACTAAACTTGAAGCAGAAAGAAAGAAAAAGAAACTAACCAGAATTACAGGTTCAGGTTGCTTTCTGGTGTCATTATGGGAGTGCTGCTGATCCCAGTCTGCAGTTTGGCATGTGAAAGTGTTGAGCCTTGTCAGGAAGAACCTTACAGATTTTTGTCCCTCCTTGGGTCTAGACACTACAAAGGCACAGATGATCCTGAAGAGCGAAAATGAGCCAAGTATAAAATGAAGCTAAGAGACGGTGTGCTTCAAGATTGTTAAAGGGGAACAATGTATTGGCTGAGACAGTGATTTCATGAAAGCGCTTGACAAAAGGAAAGAAAATGAAGTGGATGGAATGTCAATGTTTTGGTTTGGGTGTGATAGTGTATGTATTCCTCTCAACTGTCAGAAATTCCTCTCAGCTGTCAGAAATATTCCTCTCAAGTCTCTTGAGAGGTTGGCAGCTCTGGACATTGTATACAATGGAACCTCGGTAAAGGACACCTGGGGTTGGTGACTGCTTCCTCTGTGACCGGTGATTTCTCTGGGTGTATGGTACTGTTTTCAACCTGTGCAGGATGATCTGTGTATTTTGTTGTTTTTTCTTTTTTGTTCATTTTTTTTTTTTGCGTTTCTGCATTGGGTGAGATGCGTAGTGTCTGGGCTTCTCCTGTGCTTGTGTGACTCAGCAGGAGGTCTGCCCACTGGCCTCAGCAGACACATTCCGACTTCAGGGCAGCTGATGGTTGTCTGGTTACCCCGTTACTACGGGGGGGGGGGGGGGGGGGGGGGGGTGGATAATGTGCACCAGACAGTGCAAGTTTGGACTCCAAGTTTTCCTTCTCTTAGGTTATGTTGGTTTGCGGCACCTTCTTCCAGTGCGTCCCCCAAGTGCAAGGCTTGAGGGATCCCCAATTCACCAAGCAGGATATGCACCTCTTCACTGCATGGCCTCTGCGCGAGGTGATCTCTGTAAAACTGGACAGGTGACCAACCTATTCATTGACCAAAACAATTCATTGGACTATGCCATGGGGGAAAATGGCTGGTGACCTCCTTGACGTCAATCAGCTGTCACTTCAGCATTGTTTGTTTCCCTGCTGCTAGAGTTATTTCAACCAGTGAACAGTTTCATTGTATGCAGTGAGGCATTTTTATCTTCATGAGGGTTGGTCTCACAGAGAATTGGATCAGTCTTCTGTGCATCGACGTGACTGTTGCATTACAAAAGATGAAAGTTGTAAACTAAAACGAAGGGTGTTAAGGGTTAGAGAAAAACACGAAGATCTCTAGGACCGCTCTTGGTTTCAGCTTCAGTTTCAGGTTCATCAAGGCGGCGTCACTGCGTGTGGACTAGTCCATATACGCTAAACCACATCTGCTAAGTTTTGAGACCACACTGCGCATGATTTTAAGCTGATGGATAAATGAATTAACATCTAAGATGAGAGACTTTAAGAAGAGGTCTTGTGGCTACGACTTAGCAGTTGTCTGACCTATGCATTAGCCCAGTGCGCTGGTCAGACCTCGAGTGCCTAACTTACATTGGATGTGTCTTCTTTTTTTTTTTTCTTTTGATGTATGTGTGTGTAGTGAATGTACATGTGTATGTATGGATGTGTGGGCACAGGCCCATGTGTGTGCGCGTGTGTGTTTGTGTGCATGCGTGTGTGCGCATGCGCACAATGTGCTTGTGTATGTGTGCATGTTTGTGTGTGTGTGTATGTGCACGCGTGTGTGTGTGTGCAGATGTGTGTGCCTGCACGTATGTGCGTGTGCAGAAGTGCATGTGCATGTGTGTGTGATTTGTGGGTTTGTGTGAGCATGCACACGTATCTGCATATGTATGTGTACATATATGTATGTGTACATATATGTATGTGTCTTTTTATGTGGGCATGTACGTATGTGCCTGTGTGTATGCACGTGTGCGTTCATGTGTCAGTGCGTACATGTGTGGGTGTGCATATGTGTGTGCGTAGGAGCGAGCGCATGTATGCGCGCACATTTGTGCATGTGCGCACATGTGTGTGTGTGCGTGTGTGTGATGACTGCATGCATGAATGTTCAGAAGATGACTTAGGATCAAGAACAAGAACATCAAATACAACATATATGTGCACGAGCATGCGCGCACACTCACACATAACCATAACTCCCCTCCCTCACATACACCCCCATGCATGCACACATACACACACACGCACATACACACACACACATTCACTCACACTCAGTCACTCACTCTCTCACACTCGCACACTCACACACCACGGTTTGCACACTCACGTCCATGTACTCTCTAACTAACACACCGGCGTCACCCCACTGATGAACACACACCAGCGCATACACATCTGTAGTATACGCTGGTGGCCCTGAGAGATTCAAAGTCTTATCTCTGTTGACATATGTTTGATCATTTGTGTCTGATATTGGAAAGGCCCAGAATGAGTTTGCCCCAATCTCTAGGGGTGTTGGCCTTGAGATTATTCCATTGTTTGTTTAGTTGGTGATGTTTCTTGCTCTTCCCTTAAGTCTGGATGTGCGGCCACTTCCTGTCTTGATGTTCAGAATTGAAAGATGGTCTATGGTATAGTGGCTTTGCTCTTGTTTGGTTAAGTGATTCTTCAGATTTCTTATCACATCAGATCGGCCAAGCTGTAATCCAGTTCTTATCATTGCCTTTCCAGCCAGTGTGTCTGCTCTCTTGTTTCTTTTAATTCCAGCATGTTTAGGACAGTACATCCGTATGAGTCTCTCCAATGGAAGGCTGCACATTAGTTCACTCCAAGCAGGGCTTCCCATTCCACTTTTCACTTTCTGAAGTAGATTCATGGAGTCAGTCAGTATCTTGGCTTGTTGAGTTTTAAACTGGCCTGTGGATGAAAGTCAGTGGAGTACTTGTGTCACTGCTTATACCTCCATTGTTAAACTGTGCGCACCATTGTCTTCCTGGATAGTTACACCATTTTGCTTCACTGTGTATCCCCAGCCTGACTTGCCTTTGGTGACAGAACCGTCAGTGTATATTACAATATCATCTTTTGTGCAAAGGCCTTCTACCTGCATCTGAATTTCTGCGTTGGTTTTGCCTTCTGGCCATTCTCGACATTGTCTTCCAAGTTCTGGAGTGTTGGCAGTTTGGTAGAGATGTTTCAAGTGGTCTGGATACTTTTCCCATTTCTTCATTTCTTTGAGTTCTGTTAACTGGCACACAAGCTTTATACTGTCTTCTGCCTGCCTCATCCATGATTTTCCACGTCCTAGCCAGTGCCATTTGTTTCCTTGACCACCGCATGAAGTGGGTTTTGGGGATTTTCAAGTGCTCTGAAATATGCCCTCGCCTGTTCTAGCTTGTGTCTTGTCTGCATCAAAGGAAGGTCGAGCAGGTACCACATAGTTTCAACTGGTGTGACCAATCTTGAGATTTGCACAGATGTGGGTAGAAAAATTTTGGGGAATATGTTCGATGAAGACCATCAGGTTTCACGGATCAATCCATCATTATATTCCAGTGCCATTTTGTCAAGGCTTTCGGCCAGCTAAAAATTGGGGGGCTCAAAATGTTTCCAAAGTCTGAGAAAAGAAGAACTGGTAAGAAACATTGAGAAGACTGTAGGCATCAAGGATTGTTGGAATGCAGGATGGCTGGAACATGCTGTCAAACTCACAATAGTTTGCAAGTCAGAAACCAAGCTTCACCCCCAGATCTTTGAGTTGAGGCCACTGCCTTCTGAGCCCACCTGGGGGTTGGGGGGGGGGGGGGTGTCTAACACCTGCACCTGGACCTTTTAAAGATGTTTAGGCTTTAATGTGTGCACTCGGGTGTCATGTCTGCAGCTTAGACTGTGGCTGGAAATGGGGAATGCCAAACTTGCAGCACTGAAAGGATAGAGAACCAAGTGACAGGCAGCTAGAGAGGAACGACATGAAAGCATTGCTCTCAGTGTGCAGACGTGCCGACTTGTTCATGTGCCTGTTTTTATGCCAGTCCATCTACCTCATGTCAGGAGAGATCTGTTTTTCATTACATTTGGGGGGGACATTCTACACATTCTACAAAGGTTCCACTGTATGTACTAGAGTGACCACGACAAACGTCTCGTCATGTTGTCAACACTTCTTTTGTTTTTATTTTACATTCCACTTAAGATTGTAGGGACCCTAAACCTTTCAAGTCAGAAGTCAAAAGATGTCAGCACACCAGCATGCTGCAGTTCTATGACTGGGAAAGACCAGTGGCTTGGACTTGGTGTCATCTTGACCAGTCCCAGTCTTTTTCTTTTTTTTTTTTTTTTTTGTGCTGTCCCATCTTCTGTGTCACCTCAGTGGCATCGCACCCACGCAGCTCATTCTGAGCCCCTGTCCACAACCACAGCCCAACCCAGCCTGCCGCAGCCCCGAAGCAGGAAGCAGCCAATGTCAGGTCGTTAAGAGGCAACTCACCAGAGGAGACACTGCACTGCTGCTGAGTCACTTTGGTAGTGTTCAGTGGTGTCTTTTCTGATCCAATGTACACATCCACCACTTACTAAGCCCCCTACAGACGACAATAATAACTTAGTCGCGGAGCCTCCGTGAGTGAGCTCTCACAGCGGAGGTTGCCACCACTTCATCCAACGACAGACCCCATGAATTTGCTGATACTGATGACCCCGACGGAATCAAACCAAGGCCATAGATGAGGAGAGGACATAGAAACTGGGGCCACCATGAGAGCAGGGCATAAAGGGCCACAGAATTTGAGACCTTTTTCATTTTTTTAGCGCTGATCGATGAGAATGAAGATGATGCTATGGGATTTCTATTTCAGGTGAGACTGCATGACAGGGCTGTTCACTATGCTTACTTTCATAATATATACCCAGTCCCAGTCTTCAGCTTATACTCAGTATACTAACTTGCAAACCTGACCCTTGTAAAATCCTTAGAAATGTTGGTTTCGATTTTGTACCTGCCCGGTTTCTCTGATCACTATATTCTTGATGTCTGCTTTCCATCCCCAGCTCCCCTGTAAAAGGAGGGAAAAAATGTGTACACTCTTTTTTCCAAATTTTATTTATTAATCTTTCTGGGGAAAAAAATGTTGTATACATCAAGGTTTTTCACAGGTTTGTGCGGGACGGGTCCACGTTTGTTCAAGCTGTGGCTCTCAGCTGCTCACAGTTTCTGGGCTACGTCCGCACAGCCAAGCTGCCGCCTTTGTCCTCCAAGCTGAACCCAGGTCCTCGCTCTGAGGTCTTCCTGGAGACCAAGGAGGAGGAACAGGCCCCCGTCTCCCTCGCCTCAGGTCAGCAGACTGGGCATCAAGTGTGAGTCTGGTTTGACTGCTGGGTGCGTAGCGTATGTGGTGCTGTGTAGGTAGGAGGCAGATGGAAAGATCTGTATGATTCTAGACAGATGTCTGGTGTATGGTGCTTGCTTTTAAGTATTTTTGACCTCTGTGATCTTGAGTGTATCTAGAATAGTGCACCATAATCATATTTGTGTCAAATAGTGCAGAAGATGTGGGTCTTATCTGTATGTTTGTGTCAGATGCTATTTTTGCGCCAAATGTGAGGAGATGAGTGATTGTTCATTCTTCGTTGTAATTTTTCCTTTAAGTTTATAATCTGTTTGCCAAAAAGAAACGTAAAAAAGACTGACAAAGTGAAATGGTAATAACAAAGGATTTTTCAGTTAGCCTGTATTCATCTGTGTGTCAAATTTGTTTGCTCTTAAAACTCAGCTTCTAATGATTCAAGGTGTATGCAAACATCACAATAAGTGAGTCCGGTACTGTGTGGTTTGCAGAATTGACGCATTGTCCAACAACAGCCTAACAAGACAGTGGCAATAAACTTTTGTCGTCTTTTGGTTGTTTTCACTTTTGTCATTGTCTTTGGTCGTTTTTCCTTTCATCATTGTCTTTGGTTGTTTCCCCTTTTGTCGTTGTCTTTGGCCGTTTCCCCATTTGTCATTGTTTTTGGTCGTTTCCCCATTTGTCATTGTCTTTGGTCGTTTTTCCTTTCATCATTGTCTTTGGTTGTTTCCCCTTTTGTCGTTGTCTTTGGCCGTTTCCCCATTTGTCATTGTTTTTGGTCGTTTCCCCTTTTGTCATTGTCTTTGGTCGTTTTCCCATTCATCATTGTCTTTGGTCGTTTTCCCCTTCTGTGATCGTCTTTGGTCGTTTCCCCATTTGTCATTGTCTTTGGTCGTTTCCCCTTTTGTCATTGTCTTTGGTCGTTTCCCCTTTTGTCATTGTCTTTGGTCACAGCAGGCAGACCAAGTGCATCACTTGTATATCTATTCAGTCAAATGCTTTGGGTATTTATTTGCAGTTTTCAGTCCTTTCATTGACTGAAAAGAAATGTCATGCTGACCTGTTTACCAATTATTATGATTTTGCAATATTTTGAACACATGTTAGATGAAAAGATTGTTTGGTGAAAATTTCAGTATGACAAATAAATGACAAGCAAAAGAAAAAAAGAGGGACAGGGAGTCTAGAGACAAAGTTCTTAAGCAGTAATTGTAATTTGAGGAGATAAGTGATTGTTTATCTTCATTTTCATCGCCTTGAATGTTGTTTGTCCTGCCTGAAGAAGAGGTTGAAATGCGCTGTGTTTTGTCTTGTAATTTGACTTTTTTGTTCGAAGGAATAGCAATTTTCCTGTTTAAGTTTATTTAAATTTCCACCTACAGCCACCTCACTTTGAAACTGAAAAAAAAGTCTGATACTGGCTTCTTGCTCTCTCTCTCTCTCTCTGTAAGAAAAATATCGCTGGTGTTTTATTCAGAAAAGTTTCTTAATGTCATAACAGATAAATGGCACAGAATAAATTAACCAAGATTCAGGTTAGGAACTTTAGGGTTCAATGCAAACAAAAGATGGTTTCAATGTAGAGCATCTACAGAATCACCTTGTCCTGCATGTAGATATGTAACTGACAACGAAGAACACTTTCTGTTTCACTGTACTGCGTACAATGGAGTGCAGGCAAAATGCTCGTATTTCCTGTCAGACGTAGTCAAAAGACAAGATGTTGGTTTTATGTTATCATCCGATGACGAACTTCTAATTAAATCATTTGCAAAATTTATAGCAGAAGCACAGAAAATTAGACAAACGAAGACAGTCGCAATCATGGTAATGTGTTTTAAGAGATATATGAATGAATAATTCCGTTCATCACATAAAGAAGAAATCAAAAATATGTAACATTGTCTTTCCTTTGAGTGGATCGTCGAGATAGTCAATAATCTTACAATTTTGGTTTGCTTGTTCTTTTTCTAATGTTACTATGGTATTACTATGTACAAGGATATCCAGAATGTTCCAGTCTTTTGCTTTTTGTTAGCTTTTGGTTTGATTTACACTGCATTTAAGTGTGTATTATTTGCTTGTGATGTAAGAAGGAGGAAAAGGTTATTGTCCTGTTACCCCCCCTGTCAAAAGACTTGGTAAAGACAATCAAATATCAAAGTGTCTCTGTCTCTGTCTCTGTCTCTGTCTCTCTCTCTCTCTCTCTCTCTCTCTCTGTCTGTCTGTCTGTCTGTCTGTCTCTCTCTCTCATATGATGTTACTGTCGTGTTATCATCAGATGATAATTTTGTGATTAAATCAGTTGGGAAATTCATTTCAGAAGCACTGAAATTTAGACAGATGAAGGATAGTCAAAATTAGCATATGCATTGTGAGAGATATGTGAATGAGAAATACCATTCACTGCATGTGGAGATCATTGAAATGCAACATCATCATTTGATTGAGTGGATGGCCGAGTCAGTCTTACAGTTTGTGTTTGTTTGTTTGTTTTTTTCTTTCTAACGTTACTGTATTACTCTTGTGTGTGTGGACATCCGGAGATGTTCCGAATGTATGTGTTTTTGTTAACCTTTGAATTGATACACAGTGGGAATAAGCGGGTACTATTTGTTTGCTGTGAAAAGAAGAGGTAAATGTTATTGTCCTGTTATCCCCTTCTTCCCTGTCAAAAGACCTCTTCGGTAATGACAATGAAATATCAAAGTGTTGAAAGTGTCTCTCTCTCTTTCTGTCGCTCTCTCTCTCTCTCTCTCTCTCTCTCTCTCTCTCTCTCTCTCTCTCTCTCTCAGTCTCACTCTTTCTCTCTCTCTGTCTTTCTCTTTCTCTCTCTCACTTTCTCTCTCTTACCTTGGAAATAAAGATTATCATCATCATCATCATCATCATCATCTCTCTCTCTCTTTCTCAAGCACACTCTTGCACTGTCTCCTCATTCTATTCACTCCTTCATTGCTCTGATATTGAACCTCAAGCAGGGGTCTGTCTGAAACGGTCATTGTTCAGGTGTTCAGCAGAAAAGACCCTGACGCATACAGTATATTAGTCCATCTTTACTGTGCATCTGTACAAACCCTAAGGGAGCAATGTGTGTGTTGGGGGGGGGGGAGGGCATTCACATAGGTCTGCTTCCCTGTGCAGTGTGTTTGGCCTGGTCTGCAGGTCTGCCTCACTTTGCTGTGGACAAGTGGCGGTGCTGGGGTCGTGACACCTTCATTTCACTGCGCGGCATGATGCTCATCACAGGACGCTTTTCTGATGCCAGGTTAGACGACCGTCATGGTTGACTGTAGCGGGTATACTAATTGTGCGCATGGAATTGATTGTGTTTGTAACACAACTGTTCAAATTATTTTTAGATGGTCACAAGCATTTATTTTTTAAATGGCAGGAAAAAAAAGAGGTGGTGGGAGGTGATGTGGTGAGGGGACTACTTCGGCAGAAATGATAATGAAGAGTCTTTACTTGATCGTTTGCAATTTATGGTGTGTTATATGGAATTACACAGACCCAATCATTCCTCATGCTTTTATGCATTGCAGAGAGTTGGATGGGTGGGGATGAGAGACATTTAAAATGTAACGGAGTTCCTATGTGTTATTCCACAAACGCAGAATATAGATTTAGATTCAAAGGGAGGTGATTGCAGGCGGAAACTCGAACAAACTTAAAAAGAAAAATTACTATGCTGCAGAACAAAAGAAAGAGAGCAAAAGAGTGTAATTTGTTTGTTTCATTTGTTTGGCAGCATAGTAATTTTTCTTTTAAGTTTGCAGACTGCAAAGCTGAATTTTGGGTTTTGAACCAGTCATAGAAAATACTTCCCTGAGGGTGGCGCATGGTTGTTTGGCCATGAAGCCAAAAAATGAACAACGTTCATTAGCTGTGTGTGTTTCTCCAAACTCTGGCACAGTGTGCGCCAATCACTTGTGTGCAGGTGTCTGATCCTGGCCTTTGGTGGCACTCTGCGGCACGGCCTGATCCCCAACCTGCTGTGGGAGGGCAAGCAAGCCCGCTACAACTGCCGCGATGCCATCTGGTGGTGGCTGCATGGCATCAAAGCTTACACGCTCATGGCTCCTGACGGGGAGAGTATCTTGTGCGACCCCGTGCTTCGGCTCTATCCTACAGACACCACGCCTTCGTCCACGGTGGGAAAATGCGTAAGTTGCAAGACATACATGTCCACACTGTCATGGCAAACAAACGGTGGAACATGTCCTGAGCTCATGTAAAGCAGCGCTAACCCAGTGAAGGTACACATGGAGGCACAACCAAGTGCTTAAGGAGATCACACATGGGTTTAAATCTGCTGGAGGAAGTTCTTTGCCACCAAAAGCTCCAGCAACAAGGTTCTACATCATAGGAGGCCACGGATCATGGTCTGGAACAGCTGTGATATCAAGAGCATGGAAGCAGGGTTTACTGGATGGAGCAGATGACTGGGAATGCACAGTAGACCTTCCAGAATGGGAGAACCATCTGGTGATCATCAGGAAGAGTGGCAGGAGACTGTGTATAGTTCTCCACTCAGGTTCATCAAAACAAATGATTCTGATTGAACTCACTGTGCCATACAAAAGCAGAATGGAGCAAGTGCACCTCTACCAGACTGAGATTCTCAGAAGAATGCCAGTCTAGCGAGCAGCTTGAGTGAATCTGGTGTCGAGGCCCAGGTTCTCATCATAGAAGTTGAAGCAAGGAGATTTGTAGGCTCATCAGCCTATGACCTCATGAAACAGCTTAGGATTTGAGTTAAGAAGAGGACCAGAGCCCTGAAGGCAATGACAGAGGCAGCCAAAAAGAGTTCTTATTTAGAACAGGTGTCTGTTGGAGTTGGTTTTCATTGTCTTGACTGTTGTTTGTCTTGCTGGAGGAAGACCAAAGAGGTCGAAAAGCATCGTGTTTGTTCAGTAATTTGTTCCTTTCCTTTGGCAGCAGAATATTTTTAAAGTTTGTTTCAATTTCCGCCTGCGGTCGCGTCACTTTGAAACTGACCAATGAAGCATCAAAAAAAGAAGCCAGATCGGGTTCTCATGGTTTTGAGACTGGCTGGATCAGGATGGTACTGCTTCTTCCTGCACTGCATACTCCCATTATCTGTTGTACACTTTGGACACATAACCTTGAGTTTGGGCTAAATGATGGACATGACGGCCATCTTGAATTGGTGAACAAGCCGATCTTGGTGAGGACATCCTGAGCTGCCACCGATTTTTTGCACTTCTGGTTGACCCCAAACCCCCAAAAGGACTCATTCTGAGAAATCCCTTCATCGTCAGTTCATGCCAAGGTTAAGTCTGCTGCTCAGTGGGAGAAAGAAAATGAAACAATTCAGTCCAGCCATTTGTACCCAAGTCAAGATGGGCTAATGTTTGTCTTTATCCTTCCTAGCATGTGGGTAAGTATGATCATTAAAAGCTCAGTGTAGAAAACCCCTTCAAAAACCAGCTGCTGTGGCAAAGTGGTTAGCGTCACGGACTCTCAGCTGAGAGGTCTTGGGTTCGATTCCCATCAGAGCCATGTGGGAATTTTCTGCCCTGACTGGCTCCTGTCCAGAGTTGAGTTTGCTACGGGCTCAGTTGGGAAGACTGAAACCACACAGCTGAGTTTCATCCACTTCATGGATGTATCGCTGAGAGTGTTGTTCAGATTTGTTGACCAACACTGCAGGTGTCTGTATCTCTCGGGCCTGCTTGATGCTGGGATATATTATGAAAGGAAGCGTAGAGTACAGCCCTGTAATGCAGTCTCAGATTGGAATGGAAATCCATTGCATGATCTTTATCATAATCATTCCCATTGACATCCATCTAAAAAGGCACACCTTGACATGCCTACCCATCCAAAAGTTGTGGGTTCAAATCCTGGCAGCACCAGGAAAAAAAAAGTTGGCAGTAGAAGGGCATCTGGGAGTCATGACCTCCATGGAGTGTAAGGAATTCAGGGTTGAAACACTTGTCTGAGGGGGGGTTCTTCTCTGAAGACCTTCAGCTGTCAAGCTGTCCCTAGATTTTCTTCCAGCACGAGACATTGGAAGCGTTGTAGAGTTCATTTGGTCTCTCCTCATGTTCATTTTGTTTATCTTTTATTTTTGTCTTCCATAGCCTGACAGGAATGAAAAGAAAGTGTTGATTGGAAGATGAAAGGTTGAAGCCACACAATACACATGAATTGATTGCAATATTTCAGTTCATTTTAACCTTTTTCAAGCAACACTGGCCAACTGACAAACAAAGCAGCACAGAATTCTGTGGTTGTGCAACTGAAAAGAATTCAATGGAAAAAAAAAAAAAGAGGTTGGCTGGAAAAAGTCCACCGAGAGATGGAGGATGGAAGGGAAATTGTAGGAAGGCATGGAGAAAATGGAGGGAATAGGAGGGAGGGGTGAAGGTGTAAAGGGTGGAAAGCAAAGAGTGGGGAGGTGGGGGGATGGTGGTGAAATGAGCAGGGAGGGGGGAGAGACAATAGAAATTCTTCTTCTTCCTCGTTCGCCATCCCGTTAGATGAGCAGCCCGGTGTCCTCGATGAAGGCTGCCGTCCGTCGCAGCTCCTCCAGGGTGCCATACAGCTTGGCTTCCACTGCTGTCGGTGTTGGCCAGTACTTTCTCCTGGATGCTGCATACGTCGTACAGACTTGAAGGATGTGGTCAGTTGTCATTGGTCCCTCACTACAAGGGCACTCTCCACTCTGTCCAATGCCAAATTTTGTGTGCATGTGGTGGAGCAGGCGATTGTGTCCAGTCCTCAGGCGGAAGATCTTGACCTGTTCCCGTCGTCCCAGCAAATGGTATGTGTCTTCTGGGTTGTATTTGGGATGCAGGAGGCGCCATTTTATTCCTTGTTGTGCCTTGATGATTGTCTTAATTTCATCGTATGACACCAGGTTGTTGGCCTGCTCCTTCTGTGCACCATCTTTTGCCAGAATGTCCGCTTTTTCGTTGCCTCTGATGCCACAGTGTGCTGGTACCCATTGTATCACCACTTTCTCCACTCTGGCACTCAGGGCAACAAGGGCTGAAGTGATATGGTTCTGTTCTTTGCAGCGGGAGTTCTTGAGGGCTTGGAGCACGGAGAGAGCGTCAGAGAAGACCACCACCTGCCCTGTTGTTCTTTTGGAGTTCTGCAAGACTGTTGTGGCTGCCTCACAGAGGGCTTCTCGCTCAGCTCGGAAGTTGGTGGAGTATTTTCCTGTTGGAATTGCAATTTCTTCATCTCCGTCTTTGTATCGAAGGAAGATTCCAGCTCCACCATCCCTCGTTGCCTCTGTGGCGGAGCCATCTGTGAAGACATGGGTCCAGTCTTCCTGGGGATATTGGTTGCAGATGTACTCCATGGCCAGGGCCTTCCTTTGGGTGTCTGACTGTATTCCTCTCTTCTCCACTCCGGGAATGCTGGTGACGACTGTTGGGAACACCTGCCTCTTCCAAGATGGGTGGGTGACATTTGCCGGGATAGGCTTTGCTTCGTGTTCCATCAAGACTGGGCTTTGTCTTTCAAGGCGTCTTGACTGGCAGATGAAGCTGCCTCTTTTCAACCGGCTCTTGGTGGGTCTGCTCATTCTGTTGTTCATTGGATGGTTTTCAAGGCGTTTGAATTTTGCTGCTTGGATGAGGATCTTTGTGTCCCTTCTGTCCTCTAATGACTGTAGCCCAGTGGTCTCTTCCATCTTCAGGATTGGGGTGGATCTCATGGCGCCAATTATGACACGCTGAGCTTGGTTCTGTATCTTATTGAGGTGGTTGAGGTTAGACTTTGCAGCTGATGCCCATGCTGACGTCCCGTACTCAACTACAGGTCGGACTCTCCCTGTATAGAGTCTCTTCAGGATACGTTCGTCAGCCCCCCAGTTCGTCCCCGCAAGTTTCCTCATGATCGCCAGTCTCAACTTGGCCTTGCTACAGCATCTGGTGATCTGCTGTTTCCAAGTGAGCCTGCGATCAAAGGTCACTCCCAGGTAGGTAGGTGTGGGTTCCTCTGCAAGCCTTTGGTTGTTCAGTGTCAGCTTCGCCTCTTGCTTCTTGCTGGATAGGCTGAAGACTGTGTAGGTTGTTTTGCTTGAGTTGACAGAGACAAGCCATTCCTTGGTCCAGTCGCTGATCTTGTTGAGCGCAGTCTGGAGGCGTACCTGTGCTGTGGTGGTGTACTCTTCAGAGCACCAAAGCACCAGGTCATCTGCGTAGATCGCTCCTCTGACCCCTTTTGGCAGTTCTCTGACGATGTCATCTATGAAGATGAGGAACAACGTTGGCGAAAGGACTCCTCCTTGTGGTACTCCCTGTCTCAGCACCTTCTTCTTGCTTTTCTGGCCCTGAATCTTGACTCGGGCTTGGCGATTGTGTAGGTACTGGCTGATCCAGGTGTACATCCCCCCAGACACACCACATCGCCGTAGTTTGAGCCTAAGTCCGTCCTTCCAGACTTTGTCGAACGCCTTCTCCATGTCAATCCAGACAGCAAGCGTGTTCTTCTTTTCTTGGAAAGCATCCTCAATGCTTTGCGTGATGAATGTGATCTGGTCTTCTGTTGATCTGTGTTGGCGGAAGCCTGCCTGTTCAGGGCTCAGCAGCTGATGCTCCTCAAGGTGCCAGACAAGCCTTGTGTTGACAAGTCTCTCCATCAGCTTCCCTAAGCAGCTTGTAAGGCTGATGGGTCTGTAGCTGTCAGCCTTCGACTTGTCCTTTCCCTTTTTGTGAATGGGGATCATGTCTGCTTCCCTCCAACACTGTGGTACTGATCCTGTCTTCCAGCTGGAGTTAAAGATTTTTAGAAGGACTGCCTTGCTCTTCATCCCAAGATGCAGAATCATTTCATTTGTGATTCCGTCTGGTCCAGGTGACTTCTTCAGGTTGAGGCTCTGCAACGCTTCCTCCAGCTCTTTCTCTGTGAAAGCTGTGGTCATGACTTCCTCTTGGGGCTCTTCCTCATGAAGTTCACCTTGGGCCCTGTGCACTGCAGCTCTATGTTCAGGAGGGACTTCCAGATTGCTGATGTTTTCATAGACGTCTATGAAGTGGTCTGCTGCTTTCTTTCCAGAGAGGTAATTTCCATTCTCTTGTATTGTTATAGTGGTGTGACTTGTTGTTTCATTACAGAGGGTTCTAGCCAGTTTCCACAGCTTGCTGCCATCCCTGTCGAGATTTAGGCTTTCAGTTTTCTCTTGCCAGCTTTTTCTTGCAGCTTGTGCGCAGGACAGCTTGTATCTGGCAGTTACTTCCTTCAGCGCTATGTTATTCTCCAGTGATGGCTGCTTTTCTGCTCTGTCCCTGGCTTCCGTAACAGCATCTTCCAGATTCTGGAGTTCCTCCGTCCAGTAGGGCTTGTAATCTTTACGTGCTCCTCTTGGGATGGATTCTGTAGCAGCTTTCAAGACGGCCTTTGTGAAGTCTCGAACCATCTTGTTTGAGTCCTTCTGCCTGATGTTGATTGGCTTTGTGTGTGTATCAGTGAGGGTCTCGAAGAGAGTCCAGTCCGCCTTTCTGTAATTCCAGCGGGGAAAACACTTTGCTTGTGGACACTGTAAGTTGAGGTTGATAGAGAGTTTGACGGGCTTGTGGTCACTTCCTCCAAGCTGGTTGAGGACTGTTCTTGTGGTCCTGACGAACAGGTCGTTGGTGGCGAACGCTAGATCTGGTGTTGATGTGGTCATCCAGCGTCTAGAGTAAAAGGTGGGTTCATCATCTTCTTGATTGATGAGATGAAGATGTGTGTCAATCTCCCAATCCTCAACTTCTTCGCCTCTCTTGTCCGTCTCCTCATAGCCCCATCTCTCTGAGTGACTGTTAAAATCACCCACCACCACGCAGTTGTTGTCTGGGATGTTCATGTATGTGAGGGAAAGATCACGATCTTGAGGGCAATAGACATTGTAGATCCTGATGTTGCGTTCCTTAAGGACTATATCAATACCTTGGATCTCTGCCTGTTGATTGGTGTTGATCTTGAGTTCTTGTGCGGCGATGGAATTCCGCACCAAGATAAGCACCCCTCCTTTGTTTCTTTCCTCACGGTCGAACCTGATGGTCTCGTAACCCCTCACTTGAAAGCGATGGTTTACGGTCAAATGTGTCTCTTGGACACATGCGATATCAATATTTTCTTGATGCATCCTTTCTGCCAAGCCAAGTTTCTTTTTATGCACCCCTTCTGCATTCCACTGGAGAATGTTGAGCATTCTGGGTGGTACCGTTTGCTTGGCATTAGCAGGAGGATGAGGTCTCCTTCTTCGTCGCATTGACATGCAGAATTTCTTTGTCTGACCACCGACCGCTTGGGGTGGGCCCCTTTGAGGCATAGGGCCCGGCTCCCGACCTCCCCGGCGGGTCTCCGAAGGTCGAGCGCCACATCGAAATTCTGTGGACTGCATCATCATGGAAGCGTATATGCGTGGTATCGTGGTTTAAGCTGCGCCAGTGGCCCGATACCTCCGTCTTCAGCTGGAGTTTTCTTTCGGGGTGCCTCACCCTTAGCTCATGGCCCGTGCGTCCTGCCCTGTGAGCACAGGGGGGATTGTTTCTCCGGGGATCCCACCCCGGGGCTAGAGGTTATACCGCGCCTCTTGACCGCATGATGAGCCCGTCATAGGACACATGGGGTATTTCAGTGAGGACAACAGTGCCACCTGTTGACCCACCCCGTCCTGATAGGAACATCGCCAGTTGGTCCGGGACTGCTTATTCTGCCAGGCAAGCCTGACTTATATCGCAGCTAACCCCCATATCTGAGGGCCATTCCCCTATCCGCCACCCGGGGACCCGCCGAGTTGGGGATGGTCGCCCCACTACTGAATTGGAAGCAGCCTGGTCCCGGACAATAGAAATAACAACACTCATAATAACAATACTACCGATAATCACTATCATTACCATAATTCCGTCTACCACCATTATCATCAATAACACTCATAATAACAATACTAACGATAATCACTATCATTACCATTATTCCGTCTACCACCATTATCATCAATAACACTCATAATAACAATACTAACGATAATCACTATCATTACCATAATTCCGTCTACCACCATTATCATCAATAACACTCATAATAACAATACTAACGATAATCATTATCATTACCATAATTCTGTCTACCACCATTATCATCAACAACACTCATAATAACAATACTAACAATAATCATTATCATTACCATAATTCTGTCTACCACCATTATCATCAACAACACTCATAATAACAATACTAACCATAATCACTATCATTACCATAATTCCGTCTACCACCATTATCATCAACAACACTCATAATAACAATACTAACCATAATCACTATCATTACCATAATTCCGTCTACCACCATTATCATCAACAACACTCATAATAACAATACTAACCATAATCACTATCATTACCATAATTCCGTCTACCACCATTATCATCAACAACACTCATAATAACAATACTAACCATAATCACTATCATTACCATAATTCCGTCTACCACCATTATCAACAACAACACTCACAATAACAATACTAACCATAATCACTATCATTACCATAATTCCGTCTACCACCATTATCATCAACAACACTCATAATAACAATACTAACCATAATCACTATCATTACCATAATTCCGTCTACCACCATTATCATCAACAACACTCATAATAACAATACTAACCATAATCACTATCACTACCATAATTCCGTCTACCACCATTATCATCAACAACACTCATAATAACAATACTAACGATAATCACTATCACTACCATAATTCCGTCTACCACCATTATCATCAACAACACTCATAATAACAATACTAACCATAATCACTACCATAATTCCGTCTACCACCATTATCATCAACAACACTCATAATAACAATACTAACCATAATCACTACCATAATTCCGTCTACCACCATTATCATCAACAACACTCATAATAACAATACTAACGATAATCACTGTCACTACCATAATTCCGTCTACCACCATTATCATCACTAAATAAATAAGTGAATAAAGGAGCAAATGAAAGGAAACTGAAAGAGGAGGTTGAGATGGGAAGGGGGATGTGGTGGGGGTTTGGGGCTAGAGGTGTGGCCTGAGGTGGAAGTAAGAGCAGAAGTGTTGACTGTTTTGCTGCATTGCCACCAGGAGCAGCCACTGCATGCGGTGATGCAGGAGGCGCTGTCCAGACACATGGCGGGCATCCAGTTCCAGGAGCGAGGGGCAGGGCTGGAGCTGGACCCCTACATGAGTGAGGAAGGTCAGAGTCTGTTCCACCGCTGAGACTGATAGCGTACTGCAGCATTTGGTTTGAAAGTTCTTCATGAATTGTGTTCAGTTCATAGAAACACTGACCTTTTATTTTTGGTTAAGTTAAAACTTTCAATGATTGATGATTTCTTAGTATAGTGCGGGGTTCACGAGGGAGGAGGCATCATTCCAGTTCCACCTTCCACGATTAATATTGTGAGCGTCATTCTTGTTGTTTTCTCCCCTCAGCGCTTGACTTTGAGCGTGGTGCTGTTAGCTAAACATAGAATGTCTCCAGTGCCAAGACATGGGCAATGAATGTTCAGTGACCTCTCTCCAGAGAAATCCCTAGATGATAAATGGAGTAATCAGATCAGCAGGCTGGAGAACTCTCCTGGGATCTCAGGATTTCCAGGAAGATCATGATTTTCAGGAAAAATGAACATCTAAGAAGAAAAAAAAGGTCTGCTTAAAAAGAGAAAAAACACTGCAAAATGCTTACCCACATGGAGTCTCATATCGTATCCAAATTTTCCAGTCCAGGTTTCCATGATTCCATGTTCAAGGCGGTGCTGCCCACAGCTGTTATTGTATATTGCGGTGCTTCTGCGTACATTAACCAGAACAGTTACGTGGCGGGCAAATATGTATGTGAACACGATTTGTTCAGCCATGATGTTTCTTGTTGTGCATCACATGACGATGATGATGATGACGATTATGGTGATGATGATGATGATGACAATGATGATGATGATGATGACGAGAACAACGATGATGATGATGATGATGACGTTGCAGGCTTCACTGTGAAGGTGGGGGTGAGGTGGCCGGAAGGCTATGTGTATGGAGGCAGTGTTCACAACTGTGGTACCTGGATGGACTTCATGGGCAGGTCCCAGCATGCGGGCAACCTGGGCAAACCTGCCACTCCAAGGTGACTATGTCCTGGTGGCTGTTGCAGCAGATGTAGGACTCTACTTTATATACAAAATATTGAACAGTTTAGTAGTGGGGGTAAACAAGTGTAGGCTTACAATTCCTCTCTCGTTACATTAAGGACCTGGAAAAGGTTTAAAGTACTACAACAAAAAAAAGGAAAGGCGATGGGGAGAGAAAGAAACATGGAATGAAAAATCAGGGAAGTATAGGTATGAAATCTTTCACTAGCAGCATATGGGAACCATAGTAACCTATCTTGAAGACAAAACCATCCATCCACCATCCATCCATATATATGTATCTGTATCTCTATGTACGAGGGCCACCCCATAAGTTATCGGATGCGCAGAAACCACTGACGTCATAATTTCAATTTTTATATCGTCATCACAAGCGATGTCATAATAGCTATGACACAAAAAATGATAAAAATCGTCAGAGCCAAATTTGTTCTGGACAGCAAAATGGATGGCAAGGGGGACGGTTTTCAAAGTGTTGCAGAGAGCCTGTCTTGGAGAGATTTTCGTGCCATGATTTATTATGACTATCTTCAAAGGAAGTCTTTGAAGGAAAGTTTTATAAGTTTGACAAACTGTTTTGGCGACAAGGCTCCATCATTATCCACAGTCCATAGGTGGTTCAAAGAATTTCAGTTTGGTACAATGTCGTTGGAAGATCATGACCGTTGTGCATGTCCAGTTTCAGTTACTACTGATGGGAACGTGAGCACAGTGAAGGCCATGATTACAGAAAATCCTCGAATCACGGAGGATGAACTCAAGGATACTCTAAACCTTTCATCAGGAAGCTTAGACCACATTCTTCGGCACAGTCTCTCTGTATGGAAGTGTTGCGCCCGTTGGGTGCCCCACCAGCTGACTGGGGAGCAGATGAGGGCTAGGGTTGAATGGTGCCAGTTTATGCTGCAAAATTTTGACGGAGGAAGATCAGATTGGGTCTCCAATATCGTCACAGGTGACAAAACCTATGTTTACCAGTATGACCCTGAAACAAAGCAGCAGTCGTCAATTTGGCTGTTTCCAGGGGAAACCCCACCTGTGAAATTTAAGAGATCAAGATGCTGCACAAAGCAAATGATTGCAGTTTTTTTCGCAAGATCCAGCCATGTGACCACTGTACCGCTTCTGGAAAGAAAGACAGTGAACGCTGAATGGTACATCAACACCTGCCTGCCAAAAGTGTTCGAGGCTTGGAGTGCACGGCGACCACAGACCAGTATCTGGCACCTCCACCTCCACCACGACAACGCCAGCGCCCACACGGCAGCTGCAACTTTAGACTTCTTGCAAGACAACAGCGTGCAGCTCGTCACTCATCCTCCGTATTCTCCTGACCTAGCCCCTTGTAACTTCTTTTTGTTCCCTCGTTTGAAAAAACAACTGAAAGGAAAGCCGTTTGAGAGCCCTGAAGATGCCCAAGCGTTTGCCGAGGGCTTGATTTCTGGTATACCTAAGTCGGAGTGGGCTGGGGTGATGGATTCGTGGTTTAGAAGGATGGAAAAGTGCATACACGCTGATGGAGGATACTTTGAAAAGATGGGCTAGGTAAGAAATGCCAGTGTACTTCCATCTTTTCCCATCCGAGAACTTATGGGGTGGCCCTTGTATATGTATATCTACTGATTGATATATATTAAGGAGGATCCATTTCCATCGGAACAGATGTTTTTGTTTCTAGAATAAGGTTTATTTTGAAATAGTGTTTTGTTTCAAGCTTTTTAAAGAATTTTTCTTCATACTTACCTGTCCAGACAAATGCCTTATCCCCGCTTGGTCAGCAACACATCGGAATTCTCATAGAAAACTGAAAATGGAGAGCTGGAGCTGATGTCATGAAAAGGAAAAACGTACTACCAGTTATCCTCCAGCTACAAGGAGGTTGATCAAACCACTAAGTAGGGGAGACAAGTGATTCATATGTCAGCCATTTAGTATGGAAATCTTTATAGTTCATGTTTATGTATGCATTATGGTTTTCAGTCTTGTATCGAGATGCCTTTCTGTTTTCAAAGCATGGCTTATATCCTTCGAGTGAGACTAAATCAGGTTCCAAGTGTGAACACATGCATACTATCTTGCACGCACATAAAATTCCATCACCAAGTTTTGGAAGAGAAGGCCATTTTGGCCGTTGGTATGGATGACACGTTACACTTAGCATGCACCCTGCATGAAAAACTGAAAGAATGAAGGAAGAAAATTGAATGAGTGATATTGACTGAGTGACGCGGGAAACAACTGAATGAAACCCTGGCATGCAGCTCTTCAGTCGGCAGTACCCAGGTGGGTAGTCCATTGTGTAAATGCAGGGTGGGAGACCTTCCGTGTTGATACGGAATTCCATATAGCAACTTTTTCCGTTTTGTTGTTGTTGTTCCATGTTCCGATTCAGGTTTTCAAGCCACTCTTATTTGAAATCTGCCATTTTGTTTTCAATGCGTGAAGACCATATTATCATGCTTTATAATTGTCAAAAATGGAGCTGATTAATGATGAAGCAGAGGCACGGAAGATCGACAGTGACCTGAAGAAAAACAAGTGGAGAAAGGAATGGATGGATGATATGGACGAATTGAATTGTCCGTTCAGAAAATGGCTGCGGGAAAAAAAAGTGGGTGCTGCCTGGTGTATACTGTGCAGTCAGAAGCTTGTATACAAGTCATATGGTCTTGCTGCAGTCACTGACTTCTGTTTCCAAGACTCACCCCAATGTAGGTTGGAAAAAACAAACAAACTGATGCCACTGAGTGCTGTTTCCAAAAATCGCTCCACTGTAGTCATTGAAAAGCTAACCCCACTGCTGTCACTGACTTCTGTTACCATGATTCACCTCACTGTAGCCACTAATTTCCACTTTCATACTCACCTTGCTGCTTTAGTTGATAGACTTTTCCAACTTCACTCATTGCAGCCACTGATTTTCTTCTCAAGATTTCTTCAGTTGGGGTTACTGATTTATTGCATCCAGGTTCATCCACTCTAACCATTGACTTTCATTTTTCAGATGCCCCAGTGCCACCAGCCACTGATTTCTATTGTAACCCACTGCAGCTTTTGATTTTGCTCAGTGTTTGTTCCAATCCAGTGCTAGTGCAGACATTGACTCTCTGCTGAAGTTAAGCCATGTAGGACTAAAATAAAAATAAAAACAGGAATCCTCTTTCTTGAACTTACGAATTAAGTGATTGAAATTTGGCCGCTATCTTTTATTAACATCACTGGTGAGTAATATTTATACATTGCATCCTATTTTGTTTTGATGGTTCACTGAATTTAAGATGTATTCTAAGTACTTGGCATAACATTTTCAGTTTGATATTTAAAGCCGTAAGTCATATTTTGTCATATTTGGAGTCTTTTTGTATAGAAGTTAATTATTAACTTTGTTTTCAAGGAGAGGCCACGAAAGTGTCTTGGCAAGACAAATTTTCTTCAGTGTGTCTGGACTCCCCAGCAGGGCGTTGCCCCTGCACCCCAACCAGGGGCCTAAAGCGGCCCCCTGGACCCCCCCGGCCTTTTCAGTATAGCTATGATTTTCTGCTCCCACCCCTGTAAATGAGCCGAACAAGAGCAGCTAAGGCAAAGGCACAGGAAGAGCACGAGCACACAGCAGTGAACAGAGAAGTAAAGAGGAGCATCAAGAAGTACAAGAGGGACTACTTTGACGACCTGGCCAGTCAGGCAGAGGCAGCAGCCGGACAGGAGAACCTGAAGGACCTGTACCTGGTGACCAAGAAGCTGACAGGTAAAATCCAGCAGACAGACAAGCCAATGAAGGACAAGAACGGAAACCCACTGACAACAACCGAGCAACAGCTGAAACGATAGGCAGAACACTTCGGGGAGCTGCTGAACCGCCCCGCCCCTGACGCACCACCAGACATCCCACCCGCAGAGACAGAACTGCCCATCAGCTGTGACAAACCCTCAAAGGCAGAGATCAAGAAGGCCATCATGACTCTGAAAAATGGGAAGGCTGCAGGGCCGGACGAGATACCAGCAGAAGCCATCAAAGCAGACATAGAGACAGCTGTCAACATGCTATACAGCCTCTTAGCAAGATCTGGGAGAAGGAGGAGGTACTGGCCCAGTGGAAAGAAGGAATCATCATCAAGCTGCCGAAGAAAGGAGACCTCAGGGACTGCAGCAACTACCGAGGGATCTTGCTCCTGTCAGCGCCAGGCAAGGTTCTCTACAGGGTTCTACTGGAGAGAATGAAAGAGGCTGTCTACCCCAAGCTCCAAGACCAGCAGGCAGGTTTCCGGCGGAACAAATCATGTGCCAACCAGATCGCCAGCCTGCGCATCATCGTGGAGCAGTCGCTGGAGTGGAACTCCTCCCTCTACATCAACTTCATAGATTATGAGAAGGCCTTCGACAGTGTGGACAGAGAGACGCTGTGGAAGCTGCTGAGGCATTACGGAGTCCTCAAGAAGATCATCTCCCTCATCCGGTGCACCTACCAGGACATGAACTGCAGGATTGCCCACGCCGGCCAGCTGTCCGAAAGTTTCGAATTGAAGACCGGAGTTTGGCAGGGGTGCCTGCTGTCACCATTCCTCTTCCTCCTGGTCATTGACTGGATCATGAAGACCACTACAACAGGCAGGAACAACGGTATACAGTGGACACTCTGGACGCAGCTTGACGACCTCGACTTTGCTGACGACCTGGCACTCCTGACACACAGCCACAGCCAGATGCAGGACAAGACCACTCGCTTGGAGACCACATCAGCCAGGACCGAGCTGATGAAAACCAACACCACTGTCAACACATCAGTCACAGTCGGTGGAGAGCCCATCAGGCAGGTGGAGTCTTCCGTCTACCTGGGAAGGGTGGTTGACCAACAGAGAGGCACGGACCGAGACATCACAGCCAGAATCAGCAAGGCAAGAGCAGCTTTCGTCATGCTCAAGAACATCTGGGCATCTGGAGGAATCAGCAAAAGAACCAAACTCCGCATCTTCAACTCCAATGTGAAATCAATTCTGCTCTATGGATGTGAGACATGGTGGACAACACAGACAATGCAGCAAAAGATTCAGACATTCTTCAACACCTGTCTGAGGCGCATCTACAAAATCCGATGGCAGGACAAGATCCGAAACGAAGATCTGTGGGAGCGTGCGGGACAGGAACCAATAGCCAAGCAGATATTGCGAAGGAAGTGGGGCTGGATCGGACACACCCTGAGGAAGCCAGCATCCAGCACCACATGCCAAGCCCTGACCTGGAACCCGCAGGGAAAGAGGAAGAGAGGCTGGCCTCGCAACAGCTGGAGGTGAGACACTGAGGTGGAGTTGAAACAAGGGACCAACTGGACTGGAATGACCAGAACTGCCCAGAACAGAGTGCGATGGCAAAGGGTCGTCGATGGCCTATGCTCCACCGGGAACGATGGGCATAATGAATATGAATGACCCCTGTAAATGAGAGTGTGGATTGTAAAGCACTTTGAGCTTGGTCTCTAGCCGATATATACTCTTAATTATAATATGATATATTTATATGATGTAATGATAATAATGGAAACTTGCCTGGACCTCTCAGATGCTTTTCTGTTTGCAAAGCACAGATAAAAACTTATCTTTTTAGCCTAGCATTTTGAACAGTGCTTTTCCCGTATTGTGTGTACACCATAATTTCTATAGTATTAAACCTGTTATATGTGAAAGAATGAAGGTCTGAAGGGTGTATGAAAATGCAATGAGTATTCTTCAACTAAAACTGTGCCACATAAATAATAATGATAATAAGACACATCATTATAATTATTTTCATCATGCTTAACTTTGCAACATAACACACTCCATTTTTTTTTTCTTTTAGTGAGAATCATGATGTATGGCAATGTTCATTGCCATGTGGGGATAAGGCAATTGTCTGGATGTGTAAGTGTTATAAGACTACTTTTAACAGTGAAAATTCCTTTCAAAGATACATCAGAATGAGTTCAAGAGTGTACAAGTGAAATCCAGAGAGAAAAGAGAAACAGAAGGTTTCAACAAGATCATTGCCTGATTCATCAGTGTTTCTGTGTAAAATCATGGCATCTGAAGAGATCAAGAGCAGAAGTGAGGGTACTCTTATCACTGTGGATGCCTTAATAGTATGCGCACTTCTGCATTGGTTACTTGATCTTTGCAGGAATTGCGTAGGATTTCTGCTGTAACTTACCAATTCAAATGCATGGATTCTTCTTTATAAATCTGCTGTCTGTGTCCATGTTTCACAAGTGTAGAGAACGACTACTACTACGAAGTGTGGGCATCACTCTCGCCTTGAAACTGAAAGAGAAGATGTTTGATGTTCATAGGTCAGTGTGTGTGGAACTCGCAGGTGTGTGTGAGGAGCAGGTTGAACTGGACAGAACCAACAGAATGTAAATGCCAGATTTTTTGCTCTTTTTTTTTTTCTTTTTTTTTTCATTCAGTTTTACACATCATACAAACATACACTTCCACCGAAAATCATAACATGCAAATTACATTACAGTGTGACTCTGAGTATCCATTTCCCCTTCCTGTCCCTTCTCTCCCCTCATCCAGCACCAGCCTTTGTGTCCACGCATGCAACAGGCACCGGCACTGTATGTAAACATGCAAGAAGAATTCAGACAAAAAGCTTTACTTCAAGTAGTGCCATAATCTCTGTTGCATACACTGTCAGGTGCACATGAGCTGAACACTGCAGGCCATGCAGATGTGTGAGAAATAAGCAATGCCATGCAGGAAGCTGGGTGTGGTGTCGGTTGCAGGGATGGATCGGCCGTGGAGATTGTGGGCCTGTGCATGGCCACCCTCAGCTGGCTGGCAGAGCTGAGTCAGCGCAACATCTACCCCTACAAAGGGGTCAGACGCTCCACCCCAGGTTAGTGCCCAACATGGCCGCTGCCATGAAAGAGTGGAGACAGTACTGGATGTCAGATTGGTTGTCGCTCAGGTTACCATGACCCATGTTTACTGACAGTGTACGTGCATGTAAGCTCTCGGACCTGTTTACTCAGACAGTTTTGCCATATTTTGTTCTCGTGTTTGGTGAAAACACAAGGAATATGACCGATTAAGGGAAATATGTCAAGAAAACATTCTAGCGACTAAGTGATGGCAGGTGAAACGAATGTCGCCCCTCTCCGCCCTTCACAGTTTTACGAAAATAGACTCATTTTTGTTGAAAATTACATCAATAGCAGTTTTAGGGTAAACAGGTGTGCACTGTATTCAGACCTGCCTATCCATACACTTTTGGCATATTTTGTATGGCCATTTTACACAGAATACGACAATGCACCTCTCAAGTGAGAAATACAGCAAGCAAAAACTCTGGCAAATTTTCGTTTTGTACACTACATCCAACATTGCTTGATGATGATATGTATGGTAAGTAAACATAACATTACCAAATGTGACTAAAACTGATAAAATATTAGATTAGAGTATGTATTGAAACTGCTTTAAAACCAAAATGAAAAACATCTGGTTTTTTCCTCCCAAATACACATGTTTATGTGAGAAAGCACACTGTAGACATTTTTTAGGTAGGCAAGTCTGTCTAATTGATCAGGCTGACTGCAAAACTTTGTGATTGATGATTAATAGTAATGTCTGTGTTACACAAGACTGGTTGGTGGCTTTTTGAGGGGGACTGTGGTGTGACAGCTGTGAATGTGTTCTGCATCAGAGTGGATCACAATTATCAATTCAAGGGGAATGCATGTTAATCCATCACCAAAACACATTTGGAAAAACTTTTTTCAGGAACATGTCATTACGATTTATTAATCAGCGAAATATGTTTTTTTCTGCATAGATGAGGGATCATTGGGAATTAAAATGACAAACATTGGTCAGAACAGTATTGATAGATCATATGTGAAACAATGGAATTGTTTCATAAACATATGACAGACAGGATGGGGAGGGGAGGGGGAGACCGCATAGTTTTTAGGTCCCTTTTTTTTACCCTTGCATAATGAACTCAGAAGACAAAATGAACTGGTCACATCTACTGCCTGACCATAACATCATTCAGTAGTAGGTGCATTGTAGAAGTTAGCTGAGTTCATGGATGAACTGTGGTTTTTCAAGAAATTTTGTCATGAATGTGAGTTTTGTCTTTGTGTGACTGCTCAGACTACAAGGACGAGCTGGTCACGTTTGAGGAGTGGGCCCAGAACCTCAAAGCCAACTTTGAGAAGGACTTTTACATCAGTCCCACCCCGGACCCGGCCAAAGAACCTCACCCTCACCACATCATCCGCCGAGGAATATACAAGGACTGCCTGAACGCCACGCAGGTGTTTGCCGACTTCCAGTTCCGCCCCAACATATGCGTGGCCATGGTGGTGGTAAGTACAGGAACTGGACGGAAGGGGTTGGGTGCATAGGAATGACAGAATTTTACCAATTGGAGGAGGGGGGGGGGGGGGGGTAGCTGAAATGGATCATGTCAGATGGTCCACAAAGCTCACTGTGGAATCAGTGAAAACCAAAATCAACAAATATACAAGGAATGGCAGGGTGTCCCACCAGGTCTCACTGACATTGTACTCCACTGCCGTCGGGCAAGGCTGAAGCTTCCTCTAAAATTCATCCCCGAGGAGTACAAAGTGGGTAAGGTAAGGTTACTAAACATACCTGAGGACGCCAAAGGCAGAGTTTTGAGATAAGCCCAGCCAGAGCTAAACACTGGCAGAAAGTGGAAAGTGCTGGAGGCAGTGGACGTGGCAAAGGAAAACCTCAAGATCAGGGAAATAACAGGCCACACACAGACCAACAGACAGGGGCTGGGATCAACAGAAATGAAACGGTGGTCAAAAGGGAAAGCAAAGAGAGACAAGGTAATAGAGGAGCTGAAGAAAGAAGAGAATCCAGAAGGCAGTCCAGCAAAACTAACGAGGACAGTAGACAACGTGGGAAAACGCATTCCAAAGAAGTCTCACCTGGAGTGACATAATGCACATGGCACCTCTCAGAGTCAGCTTCATCCTCAGATCTGTATATAACCTCCTGCCCTGGAACTCAAACCTGGACAAATGGAAATCAGGTGATCCTACTTGTCCACCCCGCCACAGCAGACAAACAGTAGAGCATGTCCTGAGTTCATGCAAAGCAGCACTAACCCATGGAAGGTACACATGGAGGCACAACCAAGTGTTCAAGGAGATCGCACATACAGTTAGCACTGCCAGAGGAAGCACTGCGCCACCAAAAGCTCCAGCAACGAAGTTCTGCATCGCAGGTAGGCACGAATCATGGTCTGGAACAGCTGAGCATTTTATGATTTAAGCTGACAGCCTGCAGGTGAGGACAGCAGTTGTGTCTGAACAAGAGGTCAACCACTCAGGAATCCCCACACTTGTGGAGCAAAGACCCTGGAGGAATCCGTTTCAGGCAGTTTTTTCCTCAGATTGTTCCTGTCCCTGAGGGTGAAGGGGAAAGTACTCTGGCAGCACTGAGAGTGGCATTGTCGTGTTATGGACTGCTGGTTGCTGTTACTGTGAGTGGCATTGTCATGTTATAGACTGCTGGTTGCTGTTACTGTGAGTGGCATTGTCATGTTATGGACTGCTGGTTGCTGTTACTGTGAGTGGCATTGTCATGTTTTGGCTGGTTGCTGTTACTGTGAGCGGCATTGTCATGTTATAGACTGCTGGTTGCTGTTACTGTGAGTGGCATTGTCATGTTATGGACTGCTGGTTGCTGTTACTGTGAGTGGCATTGTCATGTTATGGACTGCTGGTTGCTGTTACTGTGAGTGGCATTGTCATGTTATGGACTGCTGGTTGCTGTTACTGTGAGTGGCACTGTCATGTTATGGACTGCTGGTTGCTGTTTCTGTGAGTGGCACTGTCATGTTATGGACTGCTGGTTGCTGTTACTGTGAGTGGCATTGTCATGTTATGGACTGCTGGTTGCTGTTACTGTGAGTGGCATTGTCATGTTATGGACTGCTGGTTGCTGTTACTGTGAGTGGCATTGTCATGTTATGGACTGCTGGTTGCTGTTACTGTGAGTGGCACTGTCATGTTATGGACTGCTGGTTGCTGTTACTGTGAGTGGCACTGTCATGTTATGGACTGCTGGTTGCTGTTACTGTGAGTGGCAT